>JAOXNR010000013.1:9661019-9695475 GCA_028571225.1 Parsonsia alboflavescens
TACCCCCCCCCCCCCCCCCCACAACACACCACAACAATCTGACTTGAGCAAAACATACAAGGCCATTAAACATGTTTTGGCCATCCAGTCATAGGAATCCTGCTCTATTATAAATTCTAGTAAAACCTGGCAGCAGAAAAGGCAACAAACAAACTGGTAATATGTACCTGGATGCTGCAATCACGCTCTCCAAAGTGCACAACATTTCCATACTTGTCTGCTAGAACCTGCAAGGCCACAGTGCCTCTTGTTATAAATCATAATCTCTATTTATCTTAAATAAATCAATAAAAAGTTCACTTAGGCAATAAACACTGAAAACATAATGTTCTGAGAATAGCCGAAATGGATCAAAGAGAAAGTGCTTTGAATAGCGTTGTACGTACAGCTCTATTATGAACGAAATACAAATCAGCTTCTATAGGTAGACATGCATAAGCCAAAACTTTCTTAGATTTTTAGAAATACAAGTGCATGGACCCCATGCACTTGTTTAGTCTATGCAACTTAAACACAGATTTTTATGTGAATCAGCTGATTTCATACACTTAGCAATTCAGATAAATGATCATCAACAGGGACTTGCAAATTGTCCACCATAAATTTCTTGCCCATCATAATCTAGAGAACTTGCCACTTTAGATTACTAATCTTTGTATTATCTAGCAAGTGATTTCAACTATGGCACAAATTTGGAATGAAATGAAAACTTTTCATGTGACAAAGCTAGCTGATGAATGCTAAGTGCTTGACAAAAGTTGATTTTGAAACACTCAGATGAACTTTAAAGCAATGGCAATTGCAGGTCTCTGTTATTGCTAACAATTAAAACCAAACTTACATAAACTTCCTTGTCACATAAATTGGACAAAATTTTTAGCAATAGTACCTGAAACTCAATATGCCTGGGATTCTGGATGTATTTCTCCAAATAAACACCATCATTTCCAAATGCAGCGGCAGCCTCACTCTTAGCTTGCTATCATAACAGAGAAAAAGATGCAAAAATTAGGAAAGGATTCAGCCCCATAATGTAGTCAATAACAAAGCATGAACTAAAGCAGCAGATACGAAGCCAAACAAGTTTCATCTTTACTGAACTCTTGCACATTAGCAAAGTGACCCAGAGGAAGAAAAGACAGACATTACGAACATGTAAAGAACAGAATATCAGATACACCTGTTCAGGAGATGCATTTTTGATAATTTCATTCAATAATAATTAAAATCAAAAGAGAGAGGTGAAGGAAATGCAGGGAAAACAAATGAGAATGGAATCCACAGGTTAAGGACAAAAACATCGAGCACTTCCACATGTATTCATGGAGTAATAAAATAGAAAAGAGAGTACCTGTAACAACTTCACAAATTCACCAGGTTCCTTAGCCAGGCGCATTCCACGTCCCCCACCACCAGCAGTTGCCTTAGGAAAGAAAAAGGATATGAATTTTCCCATGCACATGGAATTGGGTATAATGGAAAAGTAAATGGTTCCAACATGATTTAATTCTTCAACCATAAAAATATCCCTCCCTAGTGCTCTAAGAATACTACAACTCCCATTCATTTCTTATCTACCCTGCAGAAAAATGAAGCATTAACATAAAAGTTCTAGCTGTAACTGGCTTAACATCCAAGGAAACTTCTCTTTCTTGGTTCAATGGCCAAATTGATCATTAATAACCAAATCTGAATAATTAAGAAAATGTCTGATTCATTCATTGGAAGGCTAAGAAGGTAGAGGACTATAGTTCCTTATCTTTGGCAAAGGTCTAGTATAATCCGATTTTCCCATAGAACAGATGGAAAGGAATTACAGATAATCTCATGTGATATGAATTGTAGAACCAAAGAATCAGCTCTTGATAAGTCAGCCAAGTACTGTTGCATAAATCTACACATCTGTTTTGGCAATTGGATTTCCATCTGATAAAAGGCTTCTGCAGGTAATGGCATACCTTGATCATTACAGGGTAACCAATCTCTTCAGCCAGCTTTACAGCTTCTTCAGTACTCTACAATGGTAAACAATCATTTAAAGAATAAAGAAAGGATAAAATGCTAATTACTTAAAAGCAGATGCATAATCATTATGCAGGTAACTGTTGCACAGCTAGAAGTATCAAATAAAGGAAGCACCTCTAGTAATCCATCACTTCCTGGAACAGTTGGAACACCAGATTTCTTCATGGTTTCTCTGGCTGTTGATTTGTCACCCATGACTCTGATACTGTCTGGCTGCAAACTTGAAAGAGTTAGATATCTACACCAATAGTCAGGTATTCACATCTAGAAGAAATTTTAACAGATGTATTTAGAATAAGAAAAAAGATCAAGATTTTTCAATCAAACAGAAGAGAGAGAGAGAGAGAAATTTTTCTCAGAGTAGTGGATAATATACAGCATGCCACTGAAACAATAACATGGGAAAATTCATGGATTTCCAACAGATCTCAGGTTCTTTGAAAGAAGAATTAATATCATTGTTTCTGCAACCAAAGAAAGAGAAATGGAAAGAAGATCCCACCTAGACTGCTACATAAACTATCATCAATAATTAAAAGAGCTTAGTTACTTTAATATCTGTGAATTAGGTGTATGTTGCTCGGTGAAAAGAAGTAAGGTGCATCGAACTATTGACAGCTTTCACAAAATTAAATCTCATGATATCAGAATCTAGGTTTGTGCAGACAACTTTCCATAATTTCAATGCATAGTCCCAGGAACATTTATGCCACCAATCTTACTTTTGGTTAGATATAATGGAAAAATACCTGTAAAGTCATTGTAAAGTTTTTCCATTGCACGGAGATGAAAAAAGGATTGTGCTGCTTGTTTATTTGCAATCTAATTAATTTTCCCTTGAGGATTAAAACACCTGTGTCTTCCTCTCACTCTCTCTCTCTTTTTTCCCCCTTGCACTCACGACTTAATTCAATAAAATACTAAGTTGATTTATAGCATTTAAATTAATCTTATAATTCTTGAAGATTACAAGATAATAGACAACCTAAATTCAACCAAGTATTTCACTTCTAACAGGATTATGTCAAAAGGGTGATCATACAGATCAGATTTCAAGTTAAAAAAACAAAGCCACATAAATTCTTTTACTTACAGAAGAAGAAGAAAAATAATATCAAAGAAATACCTAACATAGAAAGCATAAAATTGTGTCTTTGACTGTTCTTGTAAACTTACGTTTGGTCCAATAAAGTTGATCCCATGCTCTCTGCACATCTCGACAAAAACTGCATTCTCAGCAAGGAAACCATATCCAGGATGAAGCATGGTACATCCACGGCTAACAGCAGCAGATAAGACATTTGGGATCACTAAGTACCTAGAAGAAGAAAAGCAAACACACAAATCCAGCAAAATTCAGTGATATAAAATAATGAGCTAACACAGCTGAACTATGTAAGGGAAGTGCAATGAACATGATATACAATCATGGGGAAACTGAACAAACTTCCATTCATTCCACATATATTAGCTAGAATAAGCAGCAAAATCCACTTGATCATTCTAATCTATTTCGTTCCCTGGTGTTTTTTTTTTAGCATTCCACAACATAAGAAGTTAGAGAAACTCACGATTGACTACTTGGTGCTTCGCCAATGCAAACTGATTCATCTGCAAGTTTCACATGAAGTGCATCCTTATCTATTGTTGAGTAAACAGCAACACAAGGAATTCCCATTTCATGAGCTGTTCTAATAACACGAACTGCAATCTCTCCTCTGTTTGCAATGAGAATTTTTTCATCACGGCATGTAGCAGCAAATGCTCCCCCACGTCTACCAGATTTTCGACTAACTCTAAATCCTTTTATATGCTGGCACGGGAACTGCACCTTATTTCCTATTGTAAAGCTACATTGCGAGCTCCTAGATCCTCTTGCTGTCCTCATGAATAAACCCTTCAATGGAACAGTCATACAAATGAAAATTCAATGTGTGTTTCATGTAGAAACCTAAAAAGTAAATCAAAAGGACTACACCAATCGCAGCTTATGGTAGATAAAAATAAAATCAGGGCACTTAAAATGTCACTTGGTAATATAAATATAAGAAAAAATAAGCGAGGATGTGTTTACATAACCCCACAAAAAAGGTAACAATGATATTCAGTCCTCATTACCACTGAGAGAATAATGAAAATAACCCAAGTAGAAAGCTAAAACAAGAATGGAAAACAGAGAATTACACTTGAGCTGAAGTGCTCTGTAAAGCGACTCAAAATATCCAATTTACCCTTTCAACACAAAACTCTTGAATCGTAACGAAATGACACACTTTCACGTATCCATCATAATAAAATCCCAATTAAAAAAAAAAATTGTCAGGAAGAAATTAAGATACACTTACACATAGAACGAAAAGGAGATTGAACTTACAGGAGTGTAGCAGGGGGATTTACTGCAAACAGAGGTCATAGCTGCAGCATCCATCTTTGATCAACCCAATAGAAGAGCTCTATGCAGCAACTGCAAAACCCACAAAGAATAAAATCAAGAAAACAAAAACATAGGAGTGCCCACCTGATAAAGTGCCAAACTTTAGATATCAAAGTACTGAATTAGTAGCTACAAAGATAAGCAGACTCCTACTAGATCTGTTTGAAACAGAAGCACATACCTATACAATGTGGGTTTCTGGATTTGATCAAATGCCAGAAAGCGAGAAAGGAAGAGCAGACAAGAATGCGAGAGGATGGGGAAAATTTGGAGGGGAAGAAACTGGTGTCGATGAAAACGAGGCTCTCTCTCAAGCGAGAGTATTTTGTGAAGATTGAATGCTCCGCCAAAGGGCGTTAGACTGGAGGCTTAAGAATTGGCAACTGAATGGACTTTATTACCCAAATCTATTGTAAAGGAAAAACTCTATAAAAATACCACACAGCTTCTTACCCTCTAACAATTAAAATTTCCAGTGATTTGGAAGCACACAGTTAAATGATTCTTCATTTTTCATAATAAAACTATTTACTATAAAAACTCTTAATTTTATTTATTTGTAAAACTCTCTCTTCATTTATCGATATTGAAAGGCTCTTCATTCTATAAAACTCTTCTTTTACTTCCAACAAAACTCTTCAATTTTTAATAAAATTGTTTTGAAATTCATTGTGTATGTCATTTTTTTAAGTATTTAATTTCATGTATAATTGTCACAATGTCATTTTATTTTTATATAAAACTCTATGTTTATTTTCGTTGAAAGACTTCGTATCCTATTTTCTATAAAACTCTTCATTTTTTCATTTTGCTTCTCTAGAATTCTTTCTTGGCATGAATGGAACCATAGCATGTGCTATTGAAGAACTCCAACCTAAGAAAATTTTCAAGAAAGAGAGGGTGAACTAATAAGTGTCAAGATACGTATGTTCTCTCAAACTTGTTTCATCTTATTTTTCCTTTAGGGTATTATTGTTATGTAGAGTAATTAGATATTTTATAATCTAATTTTTTGTCATTAACTCTTTTCCTTTTCTTTTTTTTTGCAACTATGTTGGTCATAAAAAAATTATGATTGGACAACTTGTCTTTCTAATATATTCTTGAAAAAATCATATGACCACCTGACCGAATGAACAAGACAAATTTACAACTACACTATTCAACATATTTAGAAGTTAGAAATGAGTATTAACTGGAATCTTAGTGAGCTAAATTCCGGTTTTGGACTCAGCAAAAAATGCAATTTAGCAAAGATAGAAACTTGAATTTAGTTTACGAATATTTTTGAACACGACAAACTTACAACTACACTATTCAACATATTTAGAAGTTAGAAATGAGTATTAATTGGAATCTTAGTAAGCTAAATTCCGGTTTTGGACTCAGCAAAAAATGAAATTTAGAAAAGATATAAATCTGAATTTAGTTTAGGAATATTTCAATCAATATTCGTTTTCTTCTACTTGATTAGTGTAATATCAAATTTGCCATCAAGTGACTGTTGATTTGATTTTTTTTTTTTTTTTAAGAATTTAGTTAGAAGGACCTAATTGTCAAATTACAATTTGTTTGAAAACCAACCTCCAAAAAGAAGAGTTGAGGACGAAAGTGCTAAATTGATCAAAGATCAGGTTCTAAAACATTAAATTTCTCTTATTATGCATCTACTACTAGTCTCAGGTAAAATTAGGGTTGTTTATGATTAGGACCCATCTTGTAGGATTGAAAAATTTTAGCTGCTTAATTCAAGAGTGTTAAAGGATGCTTTTGGACAATCCTTTAATTTTTAAAAGCTGTTAAAAGTTAAACATCTATTTGGATTAGCTTTGTCTTAAAAAATTTGAAAGACTGTAAAAAAAAAAAAAATCATTTTATTAATTCCCTCTCTTCTGCTCCCCGATTCGCAATGAGAATTGAGTATCCCGTTATGCAGATTCACAAATTCCACCGTCAGATAAATCCTTGATAGAACCAAAACACAGGAAGTTGAAGTTGCAGAGAGAGGGCAACAAAAGAACATATGGGAAGTTAGGGAAAGAAAAGATAAAAGTTGCAGAGCAGCAACGAAAAAATGAGGAAGAACAGGTGAGAAAGATCGAAAGAGAAGAAAAGAAAAGAGAAAATTTTGTAGCTACAGCAACAATAAATCAGGACGAAAAACATAAGGGGTTACAGTACAAATGAAACGAATAGAAAGTAAGATAAAGGAAGAGGGAAAGAAAAGAAAAGAAAGAAAGAAAGAAGGAAAGTTGCATGGATCGGCAACAGAAAGAAAAGAAAAGGAAAAAAAAAAAAAACCGAGGAAGATGGAAAGAGAAGACAAGAAAAGAAAAAACAAAATTAAAAGGAGTGACAGGAAGGAGGAGGATCTGGAAAATTGGACGACAAATATGAGTTGGGCCAAAATTCTCTTTTCAAACTCTGAAAAGCAAAATTCCTTCCTAAATGCACCCAAAGTTATTAGGTTTTTAAGGTATTGTTTTGCTTAATTATTTTATCATGTTTGCCAATGTAGTTCAAGAAGAAGAGTTTGAACGAAAAGAAAACAAAGTGGATGTGTGAAAAAAAAAAAACAACATGCTTTTATTATTTAGTTGAATTATTTTCAATATTTAAATCTCAAACTATATTTCTAAGACAAGAGGTAGCAAAATATTTTGGTGCTATTGACAACATTTATGAAAATGTAGGCTCTAGATCTTCTAATACAATCTTTTAGGACTAGTTTATTAATATGAACACACCATGGATATAGTCCTTCCTAATATTAGTCCAATTACATTGTCCTTAACTAATTAGGCTTCCAATTACATTATCTAATTCAATTAAAAATGCAATACAACCCAAGCATCTTCACCCTAGATTGTATTCTTTCTCATCAATAAGAAAATTGCCACCATGTCTTGCATACAACATTTACTTTAGCTCTACTTAGAATGGTGAAGAGACTTCATCTCTTCACCCAAAGCATCAATCAACACCAACCATTTGATCTGGACTTGAATTAGACATAGCTACTTTATAGCTTTTAGATTCTTTCACATCTTCAGTCTTTGCAACTGACAATGCAAATTCTATGAGATTTGTGCATCTGAGAAGATTTCAATCAACTATATTGGCACATTGATGTGATTGTTTGATATGTTTTCTTCCGTTTGTAATGCTATTCAGTGCAACATCTTCAACATTCGGATCAAGATTTTAGAACTCTTACAAGGCTAAGCCAGTGGGCCATCAACCTCTATGTAGTTTTTGGCACCATAATTTGTTTCCACTATTGCCTTCTCCTTCTGACCATCCAAAGAAGTAGCCATATTAAATGTAACATCCTTGCTAATAGTTATCCCTAGAGACTTTTGGTTTGTACAAAACAACCTGTAGGCTTTCACTACAGATCCATACCCCATAATATGCATATTTTGGACCTCCGATCATGGTTATCATCCTTCACATGCTCATACAAAGAACACCCAAATATTCTCAAATTTGAGTAATCAGCAAGGGAACTTCACCAAAAAACATGTTGTATTGATTTTTCCAACAAAAATCCTTGCTTACACATGAATATGAAAGCATACTTTGTGCCCCCTATCAAAAAGTGTTTTGTTTATCCCTTTTGCTACACCATTCTTTTGTGGTGTTCCTGCATAAGTGCGGTGTCTCACGAGCCTTGTTGTAGATGTCATTGATGCAAAATTGTAGTGTTCCAAACCATTTTCGATCTGAAGAAGATTGATCTTTCTTTTAGACTGATTCTCAACCATCGTCTTCCATTAAACAAAGATTACAACAACATCAAATTTTATTATTAACATAAATTGGTTTTTCAATGAACTAATTTGATTATAATCTCATAGACAAAGTTAAGTTATATATGGTACACAACTTTTGATAGGATTCATAGGTTTGCTTAAAAAATAAAATCTGATAAGTTTACATGTGAAATATTGATAATTTTTATCCATTCTTTTGTATTTGGTCTATATAAGTCCATTTTCTTTTTGCCTTTTTTTTAAAAAAATCTTTTCAGGTCTTTGTGTTTTTATTTTCTTCTGTCCACTTCGACAATCATTATTTTTAGCTTTTAAAATTTCAAAAATTGTCACTTTGAAATGTAAGTTGTCCCTAAACATTAAGCATTTTGCATTTGACAAAAAGACCCTAAGTCAGAATAACGTATTCTTGGAGTAGTCATCGATCAATGATGAAGCTTGAAAAATGGTCAACATAATAAAGGGGCTTGAGATTTTCTAAATCAAAATGAAGTGATTTTATTTCACTGTTGGTTTGTGATGGAGGTCCAGGGGCTAATATGACAAGACATGACATATGGAATAGTTTCAAGTTATTTGGCATCACATTCAAATATAAGGACTTGTAATTCAAGTTTAATCATAAAGAAGACGGACCTTCAAGAGGAGAGACAATCTTGCAAGTTATGGAGGAAGTGACGTTGATGAACTTAATGCTAAAGCATAAGGATATGTATTTCAAGTTCAAGCATTGATATTGGAGTGAATACGGCTTGAAAACACAAAATAACTATAACGATTGAAAATCGTTCTAAAACAATAGATGATAGCAAGAAAATGGTCGATATCGTCTGTCTGTGCATGCACTAGCGATTAACTACTGGAGCTCATAGGTGAAGGCACCGTGCCAGCCACTGGAGCCGATCAAAGCAGTGAGCCAACTTTTGTTTTCTTGACTTCTCATGGGTTCATGTAATTTTAATATATTTCAAGGGTATTTAAGTGCTTTGAACTTTATTTAGGTCTTTTTTAAATCTTGGCATGTATAAAGGCTTTCATAATTAAATTTCAAACAACTTTGACAAATTAAAATCAAAACCTTTTGGATCAATTGATCTTGTTCTTGTGAGAGTTCATGAGACTATTTTAGGGTTTTATGAGACTCTTTTAGGGTTCTTGTGTGACTTCAAAGGGCTTACAACTACTGATGGATATCATGGAGCAACCTTAGCATTAATGGAGCTATCATGGAAGTCATAAAAAAATGAGAATATTGAAGATGAAGTTTGATGCACTTACAGTTGATGAATTCGGAATGGGCTGAAATTTGGTGGGTTGCTTGGAAACGGTCCGCAGAGGAAAATGCAATGATGGACGTTGTATTTTCGTGTTTTGGAGTCCTTTAGATGGTTCCATAGAGGAACTAATTGTTCTCTCGATATGATTATCAAAATCAAAATGATAAAATCCATCTCTAGTGAAACTCTAAAACACCTTTTAAAAAGTGTTTATCCTAAACCTAAAAGCAATAGAAAACATAAAATAACAAAAATTTCCTAAAAACTTAAAAAGGCCTGAAAAACCATCTAAATGACTCTGAAACTTAAAAATCCGATGTCCATTATCGCATTTTCCTCAGCGGACCATGTCCAAGCAGCCCACCAAATTTCAGCCCATTCCAAGTTCGTCAACTATAAGTGCATCATCCTCCCTGACTAGGAAAAAGATTCTCCCTCGAATCTGCTTTGTCTTCATTGATTTCAATCTCCTCATTTTCTTCCTCATATGTATGGTAAGGTGACAAATCTGCTTCCCTTCAGACAATTCATAAGAGGTGCAATAATAGTATTGAAATCTTGAATAAACCTTCGATATAATTATGCTAGCCCATGAAAACTACGTACGTGAATATTCTTCGGAGCCTCCCAATTTGTAATGGCCTCGATCTTAACTGGATCCATCTGAATACCTTCCCTTGATACAATATAACCCAAAAAGGTCACACGATTAGTTAAAAAGTGACACTTCTTGGTGTTGGCATACAATTTCTGCTCCCTCTGCCCTCAAATACTCTTCTCAAGTACCACAAGTATTGCTCAATTGAAGCACTAAAAACCAAAATATCAGCAAAATAAATGACAACAAATTGGAAAATAAAAGGACAAAAAACCTAATTCATCAGCCTCATAAAAGTGCTCGGCATGTTAGACAACCCGAAGGGCATCACCATCCACTCATATAAACCATCTCTAGTCTTAAAAGCCGTCTTCCATTCATCTCCAGGTCGTATTCGAATATGATGATAACCACTTCTCAAGTTTATCTTCAAAAAGATTGTCGCACCATGTAACTGATTAATCAAATCATGGGATAGGGAAACGATGCTTGATCATGATTTTGTTGATAGCTCTACTATCTATGCACATCCTCCTCTTTCCATCTTTCTTAGGAACTAACAGGGCCAGCATTGCACAGGGACTTATGCTTTCTCAGACCGCACATTTCTCTAACAGCTTCTACTCCTACCCCAGTAACTCCTCATATTCCTTAGGACTCATTCTGTAAGCCGCTTTATAGGGGATAACAGCTCCTGGAATGAAGTCAATACAATGCTGAATGCCTCTAATTTGTGGTAACCTAGGTGGCATCTCTTCTGGTACGACATCAGCAAACTCCTCAAGCAAGGGCCCAACATGTGTTGGAACTTCAGGACTTTTAAAATTTCGCTCCATTACCACAATGGCAAAAAGCTCAGGCGAATTCAGTACCTCTTCTTGAAATTCTGATCTGGACAACATATTATTCTTCACCTCATTTGTCAAATCTGACCGACCTAACGTAATGGTCCGGTCATCCTTCTTGAAGGTGTAGGTATTTTTGAAGCTATCATGCTATGTCTTTCTATCAAACTGCCACGGCCTCCCTAAGAGAATATGACAAGCATCCATGGGAACCATATCGCACCACACCTCATCAGTATAATTTTTTCCAATCGAAAATTGCACAAGACACCTCTTGCACACCTTCATCTCATTAACTTTCTTAAACCATGATAGCTTATATGGTTGAGGAGTTGGAGGGGCAAGCGCAGGAATTGTTAGAGAAAGGCACGGTCTGGGAGAGCATAAGTCCCTATGCAGTGCCGGCCTTGTTGGTTCCTAAGAAAGATGGGAGGTTGTGTATAGATAGTAGAGTTGTCAACAAAATCACAATCAAGTATCCTTTCCCGATCCCACGATTTGATGATTTGATTGATCAGTTACATGGGGAGACTATCTTTTCGAAGATGGACTTGAGGAGTGGTTATCATCTGATTAGAATGTGACAGAGAGATGAATGGAAGAAGGCGTTTAAGACTAGAGATGGTCTATATGAGTGGATGGTGATGCCCTTTGGGTTGTCTAAATCGCTGAGCACTTTTATGAGGCTAATGAATTAGGCTTTTCGTCACTTTATTAGCCAATTTGTTGTCTTCTATTTCGATGATATTTTGGTTTTTAGTGTTTCGATTAAGCAACACTTGTAGCATTTGAGAAGAGTATTTGAGGCCTTGAGGGACTAGAAATTGTATGCCAACACCAAGAAGTGTCACTTTTTAACTGATCATGTGATGATGGTGATCCATTGCCTATAATACCAGTTGGTCCTATCACAAGAGTTAGAGCAACTAAGTTAAGGAAAGCATTAATCACATTTGTGCAAGGAAGAGAAGAAATGCTAGACTTTAGTACAATGTTTGAAGCACAACCGTCAATGGAGGATGAATCAAGGAAAGAGCTCAACTTGTGGATGATAGAAGACATCAAGGATGAGTGACCAATCAAGGAAACAAGCCTTGGGCAGCATTGGAAGTCAAGCTGGACAATTGGTCGAAATTCTGCCAGAAAATTTTAGTTTTAGTCCTCTGTTTTTACAGCTTTGTAATCTTGACTTTAGTTGAACTTTTCCATGTATTGTTAGTTGCTTTCTTTATGTTTCAATCTAGCTTAAGGTGGCTAATTAAGTCCCTATTCCTAGTTGGGGTTAAGTCTATAAATAGTCAGTCATTTGTATTGCATTTCAACAATTAACTCTACAAATACTTTACAGAAATTTGAATGAATTCCATATGGATTCAAGTTGCTCCAACCGAGAGTGTAGCTTAGAGCTCTTCTAGGGTTCATAGTTAAACTTTAGGGATCTTGATGCTTGGCTAGGGTAATTGAGTTAAGTTGATGGGACTCAATCCATTAGATCATATTGGAAGACAAGTGGTCAATGGTTCTAGCTTGAATCTCTTGCATGAAGTCTTGGGGAATCACAATTTGGTTTATTTGAAATTTTGGATTTGATGAATGATGAATTCCTTTCAAATTTGAGATCACATCATGTGACAGTTTTGGGTTATATTATGTCAAGGGAAGGCATTCAGATGGATGCAGCTAAGATCGAGGCCATTACAAATTGGGAGGCTCCGAAGAATATTCATGAGGTTCACAGTTTTCATAGGCTAGCTTCCTTTTATCGATGGTTTATATTGAATTCAGTACTATTATTGCACCTCTTACGAATTGTCTGAAGGGGACCAGATTTGTGTGGACCAAAGAGGCAGATACTGCATTTCAGTTATTGAAGAAGAAGGTGATTGAAGACCCAGTTTTAGTATTTCCAGATTTTAGTGAGGTTTTTGAGGTGCATTGTGATGCCTCAGGGGTTGGTATTGGGGGCATCTTGAGCCAAAAAAATAAACCCATGGCATTCTATAGTGAGAAGTTGAATGAAGCGAAGAAAAGATATTCGACTTATGAGAAGGAGTTTTATGCCATAGTGAGGAGCTTGGAACATTGGGGGGCACAACCTTATCTTGAAAGAATTTGTTCTGTATTCTGACCATGAGGCCATGAAGTACTTTAATGGGCAGCACAACCTGAATGCTAGGCTTGCAAAGTGACTGGAGTTTCTTCAAGCTTTCACTTTTGTCATTAAACAAACGATATTAGAGCTAAATAGAGTAGTAGATGCATTGAGCAGAAGACATTCACTACTATCTACGGTGTAGGTGAGAGTTTTGGGCTTTGATTCTTTTAAGGATTTATATGTTGATGATCCTTATTTTGGGAGTATTTGGAGGAAGTGTGAAATAGGGCCCTTTCAGCAATTTTTGATTGTGTAGGGTTATCTTTTTGAAGATAACAAGTTGTGTATTCCTCAGTATTCTTTGAGGGAATCAATTATTACTGAAAGTCATGCAGGAGGTTTAGTTGGGCACTTTGGAGTGGATAAGACGATAGCCTTGCTGTGTGAGCACTTTTGTTGATCGCGAATGGAGCATGAAGTGACTCGGTTTGTAGAGAGGTGCAGAATCTGACATGTGGCAAAAACCAAAGGTACCAATGCTAGTTTATATATGCCTCTACAAATTCTCGATGCTCCATGGGAGGATGTCAACCTTGATTTTGTCTTCGGGTTACCAGGAACATAGCAGAACAAAGATTCTATAATGGTGGTTGTCGACAGATTTTTTAAGATGGCTCACTTTATTCCTTGTAGCAAGACCTTTGATGCTTCACAGGTTGCTTGATTGTTTTTGTGGGAAATTGTTAAGTTACATGGGGTTCCCAAGTCCATAACCTCAGATCGTGATGTGAAGTATGTGAGTCACTTTTGGCGCACTCTTTGGAGGCACATGGGAACTAGATTGCAGTTTAGTTCCTCTCACCATCCCCAGACTGATGGGCAAAGCGAAGATGTCAATCGAAGCTTAAGGAACTTGCTGCAAAGCTTGGTTGGAGATAGTCTGCGACAATGGGACTTGGTGCTACCCGAGGTAGAATTTGCCTACAATAGAACCGAACTACAGGCAAGAGTCCTTTTGAGATAGTCCATGGGCGTAATCCAATTACTTTTCTAGATCTAACATCGTTGCCAGCTCACAAGCAGTTCAGTTTAGACGCAGATGAGTTTGCCAAGTAGATTAAACAGCTGCATTCACAGGTTCATAACTAGATCAACAAGCAGAACATGAAGTATAAGCAGCAAGTGGATAGGCACAAGAAAATAGTCGTTTTCAAAGAGGGTGATCTATTGTGGATTCATCTAAAAAAAGAGCGTTTTCCAGCTAGCAGGTTTGGCAAGTCACAACCCAGAGCTGATGGACCGTTCAGATTTCTTGCGTGAATTAATGATAATGCTTATAAGATCGAACTGTCGGGTGAGAACAATGTATTTGGAACTTTAAATGTAGCAGATTTGTCACCTTACCACAGAGATGAGTAAGAACCTGACGAGATTGAAATCAATGAAGACGAAGCAGATTTGAGGGAATATATTTTTCCTAGCAGGGAAGGATGATGCACTTATAGTTGACGAACTTGGAATGGGCTGAGATTTGATGGGCTACTTGGAAACAGTCTGCTGAGGAAAATATGATGATGGACTACATACTTTCAAGTTTTGTAGTCATTTAGATGGTTTTTCAGGTTTTTTAAGTTTTTAGGCAGTTTTTGTTATTTTAATGGCGTTTTCATAATTTTGTGTTTCCTATTGTTTTTAGGTTTAGGATTAACACTTTATATAAGGTGTTTTAGGGTTTCGTTATAGGTTGATTTTATTATTTTTTGATTTCGATAATCATATCGAGAGAAAGATTTTAGGGTTTCGTTATAGGTAGATTTTATTATTTTTTATTTTGATAATCATATCGAGAGAACGGATTTGTTCCTCCATTGAATTCTAATTTTTGTTTAGCTAGTTTTCTATTACGTTTCAACATCAAAGTTTATGGGAGACAACACTTTTATAAGGAATGGCACTTCAAGTCTTGGAGGCTTTCTAGAGATAACCTTTCAAGTGAGAACTCGAAGGAAGATATGTATTATGCCATGAAGCTCAAGTTCAAGGTCTTGTATTTCAAATACAAGAATGACACTTCAATGATGAAGAAAGACTTGTTGCAAGAATGGAAGAAATTGAAGCTTTCTTTGGATGTGATTGTTGGATATGCCCTAAGAACATATGATGATTTTACTTAGTTGGCATAACTTTATATCATGATGCTATTTATACCATTATATAATTTACTTTTATATCTGAGTTTCATTAAACAAATTATGTAATGTCCTTAGAATAGTTTATTTCTATTCTTAAAATGTCCCTAGTCAAGTGTTATTGAGATTAGGATATTAATAACACGCTGAGACTAATATGTGCTGATTGATGATAGCCGTCATGGATATGAGATATCAAATCATCACATAGGTAAATGTAGAGTATCATGCACTTCCGCCATGAAATCACTTCATGGATTGTTAGATGAGTGTCATGAGTGATTTCATTGTGATAATTATGTCTCATTTTTTGACTTGAGGTCAACAGAGATTCCTACTGGAAAGATTGCAAGCTTCGATATTGTCAAACGACATTCTTAATTGAGTGGACAATAAAGGCTTGCATTGAGTATGTCCTAATTTGTGTTGTGGAATGTTGAATGATCAAGATCGGATTTGTCCCTCTTATATAACAAGAGAGTGATGTCTAGCATTCTTAGTTGAGTAAGATTATGAAATGCATGGCCATGCTCGAATAAGTAGATATGAGATATTTATCTTATTCGGTTTAGTTAATCTACTCGGGGTTGAGAATTGAGATATTGAACTTTACGAGTATGACACGTTCCATGACTCGTATTCAATTATGACTTCCTAAACACCAAGATTTAGACATGTTATTTTTATCATGGAAGGTTTTGTTTTGTCACCGACATTCTCATTAATTGGATTGCAATAATGTGTTGCTAGACATCGCTTATTGTATATGACATTAAAAATCGTTTATGTCAAATGATAATTTTACGAGGACCTATTGGGTCACACATTTAGAATGTATCGCTTAAAGGGTAGTATCTCGTTTGGGGCCTAAACGTAATTAGCTAAAGTAGTTTAGGCTAATTCATGAATAGGAATTTGCCAAAATATAATTAAGAGTTAATTATGCGACTGAATTGTATTTTTCGAGGTTCATTGAATTTGGACGAAATTATAATTTAGTACTCTTTGATAGACTTCTCGTTTTTGAATTCAATTTAGAATTAGAAACGAGATTGATTTATCCAGAAGACTTTTTATCACGAAGTCTTCTAGGGTTTTTGAGATTGAACACCATTTTTTTATATTAGTCTTTTTCTGTCAGAGCGTCTACGTAGAAAAACAAAGAGTTCAAAGAAACCAAAAACGAGAAAAACATATATTCATGATTGAATCTAGCAATTCAATCGTGTTTATTCCCGTTGCCTTGTTCATGAGACGATCATACATTGACCTTATCTTCAAAACTCTATCTCTTTGGTTCTTGATTGTTGATCACTTGTTGACTAATAGATTGGGTTATGTGGATTACTCGGCATTTTTGCAATTGAGTTGTTTAAGAACTTTGAGAGTTAGAGTGGTAAAAGGCATAAGGAGGTGAGTTCAATAGAGTGAGAAAGGGCCAATAGAAAGTGTGATACACCAATGAAGAGTGAGGAACCATTTCCCCCCTTTCTCTTTCTAGGTAAATCATGACTAGAGGAGCATCTTTATCATCTCAAAGATCACATGTTGAAAGGAATGATATGGACATTCGTACAGCGACTCTTATGGAGAAAGTGGACGAGTTAACCATGAATTTGGGAAGAATGAATACAAGGGTTGAGAACTTTGAAAGAATGGTAGATGAGCACAAATCTAATCCTCTTAGAAATCATGTGCAACAAATAAGAAGAGGAGGAGAATCTCTACCTAGTTCTTCTAGGGAGTATACATTACATAGAGGAGTTGATAGAAGAAACCACCAAGTAAATCACGATAGAAGGAGACATGAGCATATGGAGCATGATGATGATGACTATTATGACTATGTTGTTGATGACAGGCCAAAGAGGGATAGGTTCATATCTACTGATCAAGGTTCCAAGACTGTTGGGGACTCCTTCAAACAAATGGAGTTAGCCATGAAGGGAACTAACATTAAAAAGTATAAAGAGGCTTCAATGGCTATATATCTCAAAGGCTTCAGAAAGGAGATTAAAGGAAGTCATCATATGGGAGAACTTATGAAAGCTCAAATCATGTCACTTCTTCAACAACTAAAGTGTTAAGTGTATGGCCAAAAGAAGAGGAACCTAAACCTAAAGTGCAAAAGGTGAAGGTGAATCTTGGAGTTATGAGTGAGACACTAGCACAACCCTCTAGAAGTGAAGACCTCAAATACTTCAAATGCCATGAATATGGACAGAATGTTTCATAATGCTCAACAAAGAAGAAAATGGTGCATAAAAGGGAAGGTACCTCAACTACCAATGAAGGGGAAGGTGAAGTGACGCACTAAGAATTTGTTGAAAGTGAGAAAGTCCAAGAGAGCACAAGTGAAGTAAAGGAAGAAAAAAAAAAATGAGACTGAAGATGAGTGGAAGAATGAGAGTGAGATTGAGAGAAAAGAAAAGAAATGAGTGAAGAAAAGAGACCTCATACAAAAAAGAAAGAGAGAATAAGAGTGCTTTGGTGAGGAACAATGAGATTTATATTCCTACTTCTAACATTGACCATTCTACTCCTAATGTTTCCTTGCCTAGATTGCAAGATTTTGAAGGCCTAATCAAGTTGAAGGAAGGCAAGGACAACATGTTAATATATGCTATGTTAAAGTGGTACAACCTCATTTCTACACTTGGTGATAGAATGTTGAATTTTGAGTATGAGGGAATGTTTTCTTTGGTAAAGTATGATTGCAGAAATGCTTATAATGTTTATAAGCAAGGTGCTGCTACTGAAATTCTTAATCATAATGATATCTTGTTTAGAGAAAGTAAGTCTTATACTTCTATGAATCCTATGAGAACTTTTATAGATTTTGAATTTGTTAAGGAGTCATGTGTGCAAGAATATGGCTGTAAAAATGTGATTGAATATGGTTCTAGAAATGAGATTGAAGCATGTGGAAGGAAATTGTATGTCTCTAAGAGCTTTGTGAATAAAATGCTAGATCTTAAGCTTGTTAGGGAATCATTTGTGAATGAGCATGCTTGTGATCATATGCTTAATGTTTCTAGACAAGTTATATATGGTGAGTTCTATGAGCATGTGGAATCTTTGCTTAGCGGAAATGCTATGTTCATGCCTATGGATTCTATGTATGACTTGTTGGCCATTGAATTTCATAGAAATAGCTTGGGAATACATTCTTATTATTAGAATTGTTTATTGCATGAAGGAGCGCATCTTTGAGTCATATGTGAATAGACTTTCAAAGTTTGCCTTGGATGATAGAGTATTGTGGATCTTTGATGTTACAATTCTTGATAGAAAGTTATATTTCTGTGGTCTAATGTGCATACTCATTGTTGATTCTAAGTTTATCTTGTTTGAGATGTACTTCTTTGTGATTCATATGAGGAGAAAGTTTATGCTTGTTGAGAATAGTTGCTTATTGGAGATTGATGACGAAGCATGTCATGTTGAGAAGTTGACCTTAGTTAAAGTTGTGAAACTTCACGATTATGATAGCAACATAAATGCATGGATTGTATATCTTCTTATGATTCTTAAATTTGAAGCTTATGATTCACATGGATATTTGCCTACAGTTAGAACTTTATGTGTACTTGAGTATTCAATGAATGACATGTTATATGAGTTGTTGAGTTTCGAGAGCCATGAAATGGATTTTGTGAGTTATGATAGTCCAAAATTCTTGGATATCTTGTTTAGAAAGCATGTTTTAGGACTACACATGAAAAAGAAGCCTATGATTGTTGGAGAGTGTTTGTTGAAATCTTGTGAAGGCTTGTTGTACAATGAGACAATGATCTTTAAAGAAGTTGATGAGCTTTATGTTGATGAAATCAATGTGTTTGCTATGTGCCTAATATCTATTTGGCATTTTTTTTTTGTGGAACTACATGATGTTACGGTTTATGTTTTGTGCCATGAATAGAGATATGATGAGATTTTTGAAGTTTTGGAAATATCTGCTACTTTTAGAAGAGTATAATTCTATCCATCTTGATGATTTTGTGTATGTGGAGGTTATTTTCTTATTCATTTCACACATATGTTTGATGGTTTTTATGGAGGGCATGTACATGCTATGGTGAGGGTGAGTTTCTTATGTGTATTGTGCTTGAATGGGAGATTTGGAAATCAATTATATCATGCCTTAGGGGTCATAGACCTTTAGGACCTTTGGTTTGTGTTTTCAATGGAAAGGCTTTGATTTCTTGGTGCCTAAAATGGATATTTGTGCTTAGTGATATGGTTCTTGCTCATGAGTTCATTGTAGGTGAAAGGAGTATCCTTTCAACTAAAAAATGACCTTAACTTTTTAATGAAAAAAGAATAAGGCATTTTCATGACATATTCCCAAAGAAGGATGAACAATGCCTAGTTCTTGAGAGCATGGATTTATATGGTAAGTTTCATATTCATCTTTTAATTGATGTTAGTGATAATTCTCTTCTCTATGTGGGACTTGAAGATTCCAGATGGAATCGTTTCGAGGTAAGGGGGAATGATGGATACCAAGAAGCAACCCTAGCAATGGTGAAGTCATCAAAGAATGAGTATTTTTTTATATTTTAAAAATCAAAATTAAGTTTTCTTTTTATCTTTTTAGTGAGTTACAAACCTATAAGATAGAAAGTTTTACTTGATTTAATATTTTATTTAGCATTTAATATACTAAATGTTATAATTTTCCTATGAGTTTTCTACACTATAAAAATTAAGCTTGCTTTCTTGGTTTTGTACAAATTGAAAAAGGAAGAGAAAAGTTTGTAAGAAACAAAAGTTTAATTTCATATTTATAAAGAGAGTTCTAGCTAGTTGAAGAAAGATGTTCTTGTGGTGAAGCTTTGGATTCAATATCTTGTTCAGATATTATTGGGTTATATGACATGGTTAGGCTATTGTATCCTGGAGGGGACAAGTCAAAGGTGTTATTACTGGATCAATGAGAATATATTGCTGTAGTGGGCTTGAATCTCCTCGAAGAGAGATTGATACCTGGGCCAAAGCCTGAAGTTTCAAAAGATGACGACAGTCAAAAAATGGGCGGTTATCAAAGTAGGATATCTCAACAAACCATTCCTTTTCAATGGTACCCACTTCAAAAGGTGGAAGGGTAAGGTACTATATTATCTTAACCTTCTTAAAGTTGCATATGTTCTCAGTGAAAAGAATCCAAACAAGATAGATGTCACTAACATGAACGATGATGAATATGTCATGCACTTGGAGACAATGGAACAATACGACAATGATGCCTTCAATTGCAAGATTTTTCTTTTTATTTGTCTATCTAATCATTTTTATGATTATTATGATAGAACTTACTCTACTACCAAGAAAATTTGGAAAGCATTGCAGAGTAAGTATGACATTGAGGAGGCAAGTGCGAAAAAAATATGTTGCAAGCAGATTTTTTCAATTTCAAATGGTGGACAATAAATTAGTAGTAGATCAAGTTAAAGATTTTATCATGATATAGTTGGAGAGCTCAGGTCTGAAGATATTAAGATTGGAGATAATTATTGTTTGTGGTATAATTGATAAACTTCCACTTTCATGAAAAGAATTTCAGAAAAACATGCACCACAAACAAAAAGAAATCACCCTTGAGACCTTGACAATGCCAATTCAGATGGAAGAAGAGGCAAGGGGCCAAGATGCATTGATGCAACCAGTAGAGAACATAGAACAAACCATCACAACGAAGGTAAATTTAGTTTCCTCAAATAATGCTACTCCTAATACTAATAAAAATACCTTTTTGAAGCCAAAAAAGAAACATTTCAAGAAAAATTATCGTGGACCTCCCATGGAAAATGAAGGTAATAATTATCAAGCACAAAATCAACCATAATAAAATTCTAGTGTGTGTTTTGTCTGTGGCAAGAGTGGGCATGGCCACCCTCGGCTATGATAACAAACATTAATATGGTTGAAAGTGTTTATGGTAGGTATGCTGACTCGGGTGCAAACCGTCATGTCTGCTTTGATGAAAAAATATTTCAAAGGGTATACTTCTATTGATGAACAAAAAACCATCATGCTTGGTGATAATTATACCGCTCAAGTGCTGGGAACAAGAGAAGTTGAGTTGAAATTTACATCTAGAAGGGAATTGACATTAAAAGATGTGTTATATAGTCCTTCAATGAGGAAGAATTTGATGTCAAGTTATCTACTCAACAAGGCTGGCTTCAGGAAGATACTAGAATCTAACCAATATGTGATTACTAAAAAATGTATTTTTGTGGGTAAGGGGTGTGCCTATGATGGCATATTTAAATTGAATATTGAGATGAAGCATATTGAACTTCTGTTTATATGCTCTCTTCTACAAATTTTTGGCATGCCCGTTTACGTCATATTAATAGCCGTTATGCGGGAATCATGAGTAATTTCGGATTAATCCCAATGATTAAAAAGGATTTAGAAAATGTGAAGCTTGTAGTAAATCAAAAATCACAAAAAGACCTCATTTTGATGTCATAAGAAAAACTGAATTGTAAGAATTAATCCATAATGATGTTTGTGAACTTGGATCAATTCTAACTCGTGGAGTGAATCTATATTTTGTTACTTTTATCGAGGACTTCTCTAAATATACTTATATTTATTTGATGAAACATAAAAGTGATGTGTTTGAGAAGTTTAAAGAATGCCTCACGAAGTAGAAAATCAATTTTGTAAGAAAATAAAAAGATTAAGAAGTGATATAGGTCGAGAACATGATTCTAATGAGTATAATTCTTTTGTAAAAACATTGAGAACAATTCATGAACTTATTCTACCACATTCTCCTGCATCTAATGGTGTAGCTGAGGGGAAAAATAGAACTTTGGTTGAGTTAACTAATGTCATGCTTTTTGAATGTTGTGCACCTTAAAATCTTTGGGGTGAAACTATTTTGACAGCTTGTTATGTGCTAAATAGGGTGTCAAATAAAAAATTCAAAGTTAATACCATTTGAAGTGTGGAAAAGTTATAAGACAAATTTGGGATATCTTAGAGTTTGAGGTTGTTTGGTGATGTCATTTCTCTGAAATTGGTTTCATAAAAAACACACCAAGTTGAAGAATTTTCCCAAGACTCACCTAGAGGTTCAAGTTAGTACAATGACCTATGATGTTTTTCCATCATCAACCATTGTTTTGATGTTGGAAGACAAATCAACACCCTAAGCAAACTGATGAAAAGCCCTAGAGTAGTTAAACCAAGAACCCTAAGAGGTTTAGAGGAAGAACACTCACAAGAATAGATTTTAATCCAAGAGGATTCTTGATTTTGATAAAAAGTTGTTTGTAGGTCTTTTGTGAGAGAAAAGATAAGGAGTATATGTACTCCAAGAACATAAATTGACCTAAATTATTCATGCTAGGAGTGTATGTATATACTTAACTACCCTTAATACATAAAAAAAATAGCAAGAAGAATGCATAAAAAACCATAAAAAAACCTATAATTCCATGATAGCTCCACCAATGCTAAGATAGCTCCTTGATTCCTATCGTTCCCCCTCACCTCAAGGGGATTCATCCTAGAATCTCAAAATCCTACATAGAGAAGAGAATTGTCACTATTATGTATTAAAAGATGAATACGAATTTTACCATGTGAATCCAAGCTCTCAAGAACTAGGTATTGATCATCCTTCTTTGGGAAAATGTCAAGAAGATGCCTTACTCTTTGTTCCTTAAAAGGTTGAGGCCATTCTTTAGTAGAAATGATCCTCCTTCCACCTACAATGAACTCATGAACAAGAACAATATAGGCAAGCACAAATATCCAATTTAGGCACCAAGAAAATAAAGATTTTCCATTGAAAGCACAAACCAAAAGTAATAAAGGTTTATGACCCCATAAGGCATTATATAATTGATTTCCAAATCTCCCATTCTAGAACAATAAACACAAGATACTCTCCCTTAGCATAGCATATATATGCCCTCCATCAAAACATCAAACAAATGTGTGAAATGAATAAGAAAAAAACCTCCACATATGCAAGAATTCATAAAATCATCAAGATGGACATCATTATACTCTTCTAAAGACAGGGGATATTTCCAAAATTTCCAAAATCTTAACATATCTCTATTCTTGGCACAAAACTCAAACCATCACAACATGTAGTTCCACCAATCACGCCAAATAGAGATTAAGCACATAGCAAACTCATTGATTTCATCCTCATAAAGTTCAACTTCATTAAAGATCTGCTTCTCATCATAACTAATCTTTTCACAAGATATAAACAAGAATGCTCCAACAATCATAGGCTTCTTTTTCATATATAATCCTAATACATGCTTTTAAACAAGACATTCAAGGTTCTAGAGGTTAAATATCTCACCAAATCAACTTCATGTTTCTCAGGATTCAACAACTCAAATGCATCATGCCTGGAACAATCAAGAACACAAAAGAACCAATTCTAATCACATTACCATAAACATCATAAGCTTTGAATCTAAGAACCTCAAGAAAATATGGAATCTAAGCATTCATGTTGTTATCTAAGTCATGAAACTTTAAAATTTTAACTCAAGTCAACCTCTTAACATGACATGCTTCATCATCAATCTCCAACAAGCAATTATTCTCAACATGCATGAGTTTTCTTCTCATATGAATCACAATGAGGTGCATCTCAAACAAGATAAATTTAGAATCAATAACGAGTATGCACATTAGACCACAAAGATATAAACGGTTACCAAGAATTGTAACATCAAAGATCCACAATACTCGATCATCTAAAACAAACTTTGAAAGTCTACTCATATACGATTAAAAGATGTGCTTCAACAAGAGATTCAAGTAATTCAAACCATGACAATACAAGTCCAAGCTATCTCCAAGAAGATCAAGGGACAACAAGTCATACATAGAATTCTTAGGCATAAACAAAGCATTTTCTCCAATCAACGGTTTAATATGCTTATAGAATTCAACGTAATCAACTTGTTTATCAACATTAAGAATATATTCACAAGCATGCTCATTTTCAAATGATTCCCTAATGAGCTTAAGATCTAGTGTTTCATTGAAAAGGCTCTTCGAGACATGCAACTTACTTCCATATGCATGAATCTCATTTCTAGAACCATATTCAATAACATGTGACTCCTTCACAAACTCAAAATCCATGAATGCTTTAATCGGACTTGTAGAAGTATAAGACTTACTTTCTCTAAACAAGGAATCATTATGCTCAAGAATTTCAACAATGGCATGTTGCTTATGAACATTATAAGCATTTCCACAATCATACTTAATTATAGAAAACATATTTTCATGCTCAATGTTCAACAATTTATCACCAAGTGTGAGATTAGAGTGTACAACTTTAGCATCTCACTCATTACCATGTTGTCCTTGCCTTCATTCAATTTGATTTTGCCTTCAAAGTCTTGCAACCTAGACAAGGAATCACTAGAAAAAGAATGGTCAATGTTAGAAGTAGGAATATAAATCTCTTTGTTCCTCACTAAAGCACCCTTATTTTCTCTTCCTTTTTCATATGAGCTCTCTTTTTCTTCTCTCATCTCCATTCTTTCAATTTCATTCTTTTCTTTTCTCTCAATCTCATATTCTTCCTCAAGCTTACTCTCATTTTTTCCACTCAACTTCACTTCCATTTTCTTTTTCTTTCTTTACCTAACTTGAGATCTCTTGAACTTGTTCATTTCCAACAATTTCTTGAAGACCCATATCACCTTTCACTTCATTGGTAATTGAGGTGTTTTCATTTTTAGACTCCAAGCTCTCCCATGTTGGGCATTGCCAAATACCATGTCCATGTTCATTGCATTTGAAGCACTTGGGATCTTCACTTCTAGGAAGTTGTGCTAGTGTCTTTCTCCATTCTCCATGAGTCACCTTCTAATGGATATCAAGGAGCTATCAAGACATTGGAGAACTTGTGGAAGCTTCCAAATGAGGAGATGAGAAGATTCAAGTTCAATTCTAAAGAAGATATAGCTTCAAGGGGAGATTCTATGAATATAAAGACTTGTACTTTAAGTATAAGAATGATGCCTTGAAGATGAAAGTAGCAATGTTGGTACTGATGCAAATCAAGGAAGATCAACTTGAACATGATGCCATGTTCCATGAAGTTAAGCTTGTAGATGAATACAAAATTGAAGAGACATTTGGGAAGATGGAGGGCTTAGAAATGTGCCTAAACGACCCTACTTGAAGTCCCTAAAGAGTATAAAATTGAAGGTAAAACAAGGCATGGAACAAAGGGTGAAAGAAGAAGAAGCAAGGCTGGAAAATAGGGCACTCGAAGCCCGATCCATTCCATCCGATGCTGGCTTAGCAGATTTTTAGTTTGGGTTGCCTTCCAGTGGCCATCCGGTGCATCATCCGGAGTCAGATAGGCATCGGGTCAGCAAATCTATGCGTCATTTGCTTTGAATTTTAATGCTTTCTTCTGGTTATTTTTGATATATATTAAGGGTAGTCAAGTACATACTCCCCATCCACTAATCATTAGGTTAATTTAGGGTTTTAGAACTGTATATAGGTGCTCATCTTTGTATGACAAACAACTTTGACAAACATGATTTTATAAAATTCAAGAATCCTTTGGGATCAAACATGTTCTTTCATGAGTGTTCTTCATAGAATCTCTTAGGATTCTTGAACAACTACTCTAGTGCTTTTCATCACTTCGGTTAGGGTGTTGATTTGTCTACCAACATCAAGAAAATGGTTGATGATTGAAACACATCATAGGTCATTGTACTAACTTGAACCTCTAGGTGAGTCTTGGGAAAATTCTTCTAGTTGGTGTGTTTTTAATGAACTTATGTCACCTTTACATCTTGCATTTGAGGTTTGGTATAATCTTCTCTTGGCCTTACACTTTGCACTTTCATTGATGAAGAGATAACATGATTTGAGCTCTTATAAGATCTCCCATATGAGCCCTTTCCATTGGAACTTATCTTTCATCCTCCCTTTTTGGTGGTCTTACATTCCTCGAATGCCTTCTATGTCTCAATGGTTCACCATGTTCATTGTATCAAGAATAAGAGTTTTCACCCCTTCTTGTCCCCGTTGAGCTTTTTTTAACTTCATGGTCACAATAGACTTCATCAATATCCTCCATTTGTTCATTTCTTCTTCTGGGTAGACTTCCTTGATATGGCACATACTCTCTAGAAGAACTAGGTTGATATTCATCTCCCCTTCCTCCTTTTTGCACTTGTTTTCTAGGAGTTTCATATTGGAGCTCATCTACCTTTCTTTCAAAGCGTTCAACTCGTGAGTTGAAGTCCTTTCTTATTTCATTCATGTTGTTTGAGAGTTCACTTGTCATT
This sequence comes from Parsonsia alboflavescens, assembly GCA_028571225.1. Lineage (NCBI taxonomy): Eukaryota > Viridiplantae > Streptophyta > Magnoliopsida > Gentianales > Apocynaceae > Parsonsia > Parsonsia alboflavescens. The sequence goes on from JAOXNR010000013.1 coordinate 9,687,583, forward strand.
TGCTCTATTCATTCCAAGATGGTGGATAGAAATGCATTGTTATCTCCCATATTTGATGCTTGTAAAGATGATGACGATGCTCCTCCAGTCACGATTTATCTACGTAGAAAAAACAAGAAAAAAATAGGGGAATATTGAACCTCACTTGTCACTCGTGTATCACACCTTCCATTGGCTCTTTCTTGTTCTGTTGAACTCACCACCCTTGAACCTTTTTCCACTCTAGCTCTCTTTCAAGTTCTGAACCAACTTAATTTGGCAATGTAAACACTTCAAGCAAAGATGCCAAGCAATCCACACAACTAAATTCAATTAGTCAACAAATGATCAACAATCAAGAACCAAACAGATAAAATTCTGAATATTAGGTCAATGTAAGATGAAAACAATTGATCAAATTCTTGGAGTTCAAAGAAAATTTCAAAGGCATTTTATCAAACACCTAGAGGGCAATGAAAATGTGTTCCAATTTCTCAATGAATTCAACAAACCCAATTTTCTTTATTTCAAATTTGTTAGATAATAGGCAATTGAATCACAATAGAACTTCAATTCAACTTCAACCCAATCAATTTCAACAGGATTCAACAAGAAATCTCACAGTAGCATTCAACTTTGGCTCTTTCTTTCTTTCAAGCCACTCCAACTCTTCATTAGCCTTAAACTTGAATTGTAAATCTTTGTAAGTAAATCTCCATACATTTGTAAGAATACCTCCAAAGGAGACTTCAAGCTCTTCCATTCTTTGAGTCATTTGATCCAAGACTTTCTTCATTCTTGAATCTTCATACTTGTATTGAAATACAAGTTCTTGTACAAGGCTTCATTGTTTAGCATCAAATTTCTCTCATTCTTGAAGTACAAGTTCATGTAAGAATGTTTTCTTCCATAAACTTCATCTTCATCTTCAACGCCATGAACTTGGTCTTCAATGCACAATTCCTTTGATGGCTTCCATGATAGGTCCACCAATGCAAAGATTGCTCCTGATCCCCATCATTTGGTCTATGTTAGGCTAACTAATCCCAAAATTTCTGAATTGGGTGAGAAAGTCAATACTTGTGCTTTTCTTGGTCATGCTTCCAATAGTACAACCTATAGATTTTCAAATCTTGAAAATAATGTGATTGTTGAATCAAGTGATGCAATTTTTCATGAGCAAAAAACTCCTTTTAATTTTAAAGTATTGGGGGTCAAAGATTTGAGGAAAATATTTTATCTCTAGCTAACTCTTCTACTTGAATTTTGAAAAACGAAACTAATGATGATTTTCAACCTAAAAGAAGTAAAAGAGTTAGAATAGAACAAAGATTTTGGTCCTGATTTTCATGTTTTTATTGTTGAAAATGACCCTCTTACTTTAAAAGAAGTTTCGACATCACCCGATGTAATTTTTTTGAAAGAGGATGTAAATGATAAGATGGAATCACTAATTTCTAATAAAACTTGGAAATTAGTTGAGTTACCGCTGGGTTGTAAAACAATTGTTTGTAAATGGGTCCTTAGAAAAAATGTTAAAACCAAATGGTTCTATTGAAAAATATAAGGCAAGACTAGTTGCCAAAGGTTTCAAGTAGTTGGGTAGTAGTTGGGTTTAGAAGTTTTTTATACTTTTTCTCCTATTACTAGAATAGCATCCATTAGACCTTTGATTGCCATTGCTGCAATTTTATAGATTCACCATATGGTTGTTACAACTACTTTTTTTAAATGGGGACCTAAATGAACAAATTTATATGGAACAACTCAAAGGTTTTGTGGAAGTTTGCTAAGAAAACAAAGTGTGTAAATTGACTAAATCCCCATATGGCTTAAAGCAAGCACTTAGGCAATGGCATGAGAAATTTGATTCTTGCATGATTGAGAATGGCTATAAATCAAATGGGTGTGATAAATGCATCTAATATAAATCTTAGAATAACTCACATGTCATAATTTGCCTCTATATTGATGTTTTGCTACTTTTTTGGCTCTAATTTAAATGTAATCAAAGTGACAAAAGCCATGCTTAGTAGCCATTTTGATATGAAAGATTTGGGTGAGGTAAATTTTATTTTGGGTATGAAAATGACTCAAATATGTGATGGTATTTTTATTGTTTAGTAGCAATATATTGAGAAAATTTTGGAAAAATATAATTTTTTCTTGACTGCAAACATGTGACAAGTCCTTTGATTCAAGTATTCACTTATTTCCTGTTAAAAGTGATGATGATATGATAAATCAAAAGGAATATGCTAGCCTAATTGGCAGCACGAGATATGTGATTGATTGCACAAGCCCTTACATTGCTTATGCAGTGGGAGTACCTGGCAAGTTTACAAGCAAACCAGGTATAGAACATTGGCATACTCTAACTAGAGTTATAAGATATTTATTTGGTATAAAAGATTATGGCTTGTATTATAGATAATATCCTGCAGTACTTGAAGGATTTTGTGATGCAAACTATTATAGATAATATCCTGCAGTACTTGAAGGATTTTGTGATGCAAACTGGAAAATTGATTTAGTGATTCCTGTTCTACTCTTGGTTATATTTTTGCTTTGGGTAGTGGTGCTATTTGTTGGAAATCTAAAAAGCAAACTATTATCGCTAACTCTACCATGGAGGCTAGACTAATTGCATTAGCTTCAGCTAGTGAGGGAGCGAATTGGTTATGGAATTTATTATTTCTAATACCTGATTTTGACAAATCAATTCTTCATTTATATTAATTCATTATGATAGCACCCCTATAATTGGTAGAGTTCAACTGGTAAATCCAGACCAATAAGAATAAAGCACAATATTGTGAGATCTTATTTGAAAAGTGGTGTTATAAGTGTTGATTATGTCAAATTTGGTGATCAGCTCGTAGATCCATTGACTAAGGCCTTAACAAGAGAAAAGGTCTAGAGCACATCGAAGGGGATGGGATTGAATTCGAAAAATTCAAAAGTCATATATAGGGATATCCAACTCCCTAGAGATTCTATAAACATGTTCAATCGGAAAAATGAATCATATGATGGCTGGTTATGAAAAATGCACTATTTTAATTATTAATATCTCATCCTTATGGTGTGAGTGCATTTATCTTGCAATGATTTGAGGAGGTTGAGTTTTAATTTTAAATGATAATCTGTATCTCTTATGAGTGGGATGTAAGAATTACAAGAGCATCCTTGATAGATATCACCTATGTAAGTATGGAAGTAGGTCACTTTCTATTAGAATGAGGCTTATTCTCAAAGACACACTTGAAAATTGGGATAGCACAAGACTGTAAAGTGCTAGTTAATAAAGCATATGTCAACACCTTGACTATTATATGTAGGCAGTAATACTTTATTTCCTTTAAGTAGTCATAGTTCAAGTTTGAAACCACTATTAATTCTAGAGTAGAGATTACTGCTCGACTAATTGGAGTTACAGTGCAGAGCACAACTTCATTATGCATAATGCTCTCTCTTCAACTAGTCTAATTTCTTTTTTAATTTAAAAAATGACTGGGGGAATGTTGTTACATTTTAAAAATTAAAATTAAGTTTTCTTTTTATCTTTTTTGTGAGTTACAAACTTACATGTTAGGAAGTTTTACTTTATTTAATATTTTATCTTAGAATTTAATAAAACTCTTATTAAATGTTATACTAATTTTCCAATGAGTTTCCTACAATATAAAAAGGAAGCTTGCTTCCTTGATTTTGTACTAAGAGAAAAAGGCAGAGAAGAGTTTGTATGAAACAAAAATCTAATTTCATATTTATGGAGAGAGTTCTAACTAGTTGAAGAAAGGTGTTCTTGAGGTGAAGCTTTGGAGTCAATACCTTATCCATACATTATTGAGTTATATGATGTGGTCGGCTTGTTGTATACTGGAGGGGATAAGTCAAAGGTGTTACTGCTGGACTAGTGAGAATATATTGCTGTAGTGGACTTAAATCTCCTTAAAAAGAACGAGATATCTGCTCCTTAGCCTGAAGTTTTTAATCAAATATTGTCAATTAAAATTGAAATATCACCAATAGAGTATAATGAATTTTATGGGTGAAAACACATTTAAAAGGAATGACACTTCAAGTCTTGGAGGCTTCCTAGAGAAAACCTTTCCAGTGATAGCTCAAAGCTGATATGTATTATGCCATGAAGCTCAAATTCAAGGACTTGTATTTCAAATACAAGAATGGCATTCCAAGAATGAAGAATAACATTTCAAAGATGAAGAAAGACTTGTTGCAAATGGATTAAAGAATGGAAGAAGCTGAAACTTTCTTTGGAGGTGATCTTGCAAGTATATGGAGGTTTGTATAGAAGGATTTGTACTTTAAGTTTAGGTTTAAAAACAAGAGGGAAGTAGGCTTGAAAACACATCATGATGCATCAAGAATCAAGCCATGACAAGCCAAGAAGAAAGAACCAAAGATGGGCAAGAAAACAAGGCAAGTTGGAGAGAAACCGAAATGAGCAGGTTTGGCTATCGGTGCACACAACTGGCACTAGTCATTTGGCTAGTTTGGATAGAGAACCACCGGCCCTCTAATCGGTGCCCCTCTGCCTCCGATTGGTGCAATTTTGAGCTTTTTTTTTTATTCCTTGTTATTTAGTTTATTTGTACGGGTAATAAGGTTTATTCAACATATCCACTAATTGTTTAACTTATTTTAGGGTTTAGAAAAGTACTCTCTGAGTTGTAATTTTTAAATAGAATCTACGAATATGTTTTTTTATCAAATTGAAAGAATCCTTTTGGATTAAACTTTGTTCTTCATAGACTCTCTTAAGGTTCTTGAATAACTACTCTAGGACTTTTCATCCCTTTGGTATTGGTTTTTCAACATCAAGACATTGGTTGATAATTGAAAAACAACATGGGTCAATGTACTAATTCGAAGCTCCTAGTGACTCTTGGGTTAAATTCACTGTTGGTATGTTTTTTAGAGAAAACCAATTCCAAAGAAATCACATCATCTACTTTGGCTTGGGTGGTATGTAATCTCCCAAATCAAGACATTGGTTGATGTTTATAAAAGAACATAGGTCAATGACAATGTAACTAGCTTGTATCTAATAATGGGTCCAGGGGTTGCTTCTATAAGTTGGTGTTTTTCAAGGTGAAAAAAAAATCTTCCTAGAAATCACGTCAGTTTACTTTTAGAGGTAATAGGTGGAATCATTGATCGACATGCAGCAAGAGAGGGACCACCCCGGGAGAAATAACATACTCTTTTTTGCCTGGTTTTAATTATTTATGAGTTGCGAAATGAAAACCCTGATGGACTGCATGCGCTCAAGCTTTTATATTTATTTATGTGTTTATTCTTTGTGAATGTGGGTGTAGATTGTGTTAAAATGATTCTTTTCCATTATAGGGAAAAAAAGGGAATTACAAGGAAACAAGGGTGATAGAAATTGAGAAAGGTTCATTTGATTAAAAAAAAGAAAAAGAAGAGGCTTAGAATCTGCATTCTAAAGTTGGATTTGGTTATTTTGACCTTGTGTTGGGGTGGGTAATGATACACGTGGACACGTATTCATTTATGTGTTGTAGCGGTTCCCCCGTGCCATCATATTTTGCCTCCAGTTGTGGGGTTTAAAACCCTGTCGGCATCCGAGTAGTCTAGATGCTGTGGACAAACGGCGAAGGCTCCTGTGGGGTCCACATTGCTCTGTCTTGATCTCCATTCCTTGCCCATTGGCTGGGTCAGTCACTCTCCTCAATGGATTGGGGGCTACCCCTCAAGCATCATTGCCTGTCCTTTCCATTAGGCTTTGACGAGGGGGTATCCTTTCTCCAGGAGGAGTTTGCAGGAAGCTCCCCTGCTCTTCAGGACCAGCATCCTATGTCTTACCTTAGGATATAGGGACTCAGTTGAGTCCGTCTCGTAGATCATAACCTCTTCCGTTGTTCAGGGTTTCTCTAATATTGGTCGCCGGTTGGATTCTTCCTCCTTGGGACCTTTCTTGTGCTTGACCTATTCCCTGACCATCCTCACCAGGCTGGGGGACATTCCTTGCTTCTGAAGGTGACCGTTGATCAGGCTGAGTGCATCCAGCTTGACCCCAAGGTGGCTGTGTATTTCTTTGGGAAGGCATGGGAGTGCGTCCGGTAGACATATAGTCTTGCCACTCTTCATCTTGATCACTTTCCCTGATACGTAGCGAAATATTTTTCTTTCCATATACATTTCATCTCTATATGATAGATTTTTTTCATTTCATATATGTTTTTTCATTATAGTTGTTTGGGAGTGAATTTGTTTCTCTACATGTTTAGGAGGTAATACTATTTTGTGTATCTGGACAGACATTCAAAAGTTCAATTCTTTTATTTGATTTTTTTAAAAGTTTCTCAAAATTTATTTTCTTAGTTTTAAGAAATTAGAATTTAATTTGGATTCATGAGAGATTCAACTTTTAGAAAATATTAGGAAGACTTTATAGTCTAATCCATGTAGTTAATATTACATAAATACCTTCCACATTTATAAATTTACCAATATACTCCCTCCATCATTAAATATGAGTCATTTTAACTAACTTTTGAGTCATTATTATTAGTTAATTACTTTTTTGAAGGTGTTTTTTCTATATTACCCTTATCCCTTTCTTTTTTCTTTTTCTTATGTATTGTTATTAGTTTGATTCTCATATAAATAGGGGCATCTTAAGAGACAAAAGTAATACCTTAATTTCTTCAAAATGACGGTTAATGATTTATATTTAGTGACGGAGGGAGTATCATTTGTTCCCATAAAACCTAAATTTTCGCTAATGGTTGTTTCCGACACTACAACAGGTACTTCCCACCGCTAGTTACGAATGGAAAAGCCTACTACACCAGGATTCAATAGTCAGAAGAAAGGAGCAGAAAGGCTTCAGTTTGATTAGGATGGGATTTCGAATGGAAAATTCTACTCCAAAGAATAAATTCCCTTCGGTAACTTCCGAGAGACTGCTAGAACTATCAATCTTTCCCGACAATAATTATGTAAAATGAAACCCACACGTCGGATCATTGGTTGGAACAACTTATCATGAACAAAACTATTTGAGGAGCTCTAGCCTCTAGAAGGAGAAAGTTCAAGATCTAGAGGATGGGCATGCTCATTGGAAGAAAAACTTGAAGCAAAAGATGACAGGGCTTGTAATTCAGACGAATAATTGTAGATTTGGTAGCAAAGAAAAAGGGTGGTTGCAGTGGAGTTATATTGACGGTCCTTTCATGGGAGCAAAGAAAAAGGTGGTCATATTTCATGGGAGCAATAGTTTTGGTTTCCACGAAATTGTAGTTTAAATCAAACAGTTAAAAAGACTGCTTACTCATTTTTGCTTTGAATATGTAGAGAGAAAAGTAGTAGGAATTTTTTTTTTTCTTGTGTTCACAAAGAAGGGCTAAGATATCGCCATCAAAAGATGAAGAGAAAACGAAGAGGGAAAGATCGAAAGAGATGAAAGGACAGAAAAGAAAGAAGGAAAAAAAAAAAGAAGTTTTGGATCTAAAAAGAGTCCGGAGGAGTTTTCTATATTTTTGAGTTATTATGGCTGGTTTTTCTAAAATTAAGTTTAGTTAAAGTAGGTTAAATCTTATTCAGACAGCTTTTCAATAAAAAATTTTACATTTTGAAAATTCAAAACCTCTAGTCCAAATGCACCCAATTATGATTCCCTCTTGGTCTCAACTGGTCCTCTTTTCTTGTCTCTGTGATGTTCAAGTCCTGAATAATTTATAATATGCATATTGATTGTATCTTTCAACAGGCTTTCTGGCACGAACGCTGCGTTGGGTCACGGATGGAGTCGGCTCAAGTTGCTTTTTAGGTAAATGAGATAAGTTGTTGTTGGTATTAACATGAGATGAGTCATTAGCAGCATTTCTATCTTTACCCTTTCTCTTGAAGTACTGGCTT
>JAOXNR010000013.1:9695575-9713385 GCA_028571225.1 Parsonsia alboflavescens
TCATCCCTCTGGAGTGAAAAAATACTTTTTTATTCCCCCCCCCCCCCCCCCCCCTGCAAAACGAAAGTTTGCATACCGGAATGCTACGTTCAAGACATTTAAATCTGGTGTTGAATTGAAAACAAGCAAGAAGATTAAATATGTAAGAGTAAATAGAGGAGGTGAGTATTATGGTAGATATATCAAAATTTTGAGGAATTCGGGACCTTTATTTCTTAGTGATTGTGGAATTGAGGCACAATATACTATGCCTGGGATTCCTCAACAAAATGGTATTGTTGAACGGAGAACTTATACTCTTAAGGCTATGGTTAGATGCATGTTGACCTATTTTGCATTACCAGAGTTTCTTTGGGGAGATGCCTTGAGAAAAGCAATATACATTTCGAATCAAGTTCCAAGCAGAGTGATTCCTAAAACCCCTTATGAGCTATTTATAGAAGGAAACCCAGTTTAAAGCATTTCCATGTGTGGGGTTGCAAGGCAAAAGTAAGACCATATAATCTATATATAAAGAAGTTAAATTCTAAAACTTTTAGTGGATTCTTTAATGGATATTGCATTGGTTCGAGAGGTAGTCAGTTTTACTGTCCTTCTCATTCTACTAGAGTAATAGAATCAGATCGAGATATATACTTTGAGGATCAGTTGGACAATGGGAGTCATCGTCTTGGGAAAATTGATCTAAGAAAAAATCAAGTTGTTATGCCCGAGCCATTTTTTCATTTAGCGATGATTTTGCATATAATTGATACTGATAATAATGAAATTCAAAGTGATTTAGTTCACGATAAGGATGGAGAAGTGAAGATGCTGAAGTGGTTGTCAATCAAGAAGTTCCTTTAAGAAGATCTGAATGAGTTAGTAGGTCTGCCATATCAAATGATTTTATAGTTTATTTACAAGAACATCATTTTGACATATCTGATATTTCTGATCCTAAATCGTACCATGAGGCTCTCTCTAGGCCTGATTCTTCAGCTTCGATGATTGCTATAGAAGATGAATTAGCCTCTATGTTTTGTAATAGACTCGATGGTTATAAATCTATTGGTTGTAAATGGGTCTTCATGACTAAACGGAATGCATTTGGAGATATTGAGAGGTACAAAGCAAAATTAGTGCTAAAGGATTACAATCAAAGAAAAGGTATTGATTATGAGGAAACCTTCTCACCGATATCTTCAAGGACTCATTCCATGTTGTTATGGCTTTGGAACTTCATCATATGGATGTAAAACCTGCTTTTCTACATCGAAATCTGGATGAAGATGTCTATATAGTTCAACTGGATGGTTTTGTAGAGAAAGTCAGGGAACACTTGGTTTGCAAATGGAAGAAATCTATTTATGGGTTGAAACAAGCTTCAAGAAAATTGTATCTCAAGTTTGATAATATGTGACTTCTCTTGGTTTTAAGGAAAATGTCTCATATTTATGTGTTTACGGAAGAATAAATGGAGCGATTTTATCATTCGTGTGCTTTACTTTGATGATATTTTTCTCATTAGTTCTAATATTGGATTTTTGAATGGGAAAAACAGTTTATTGTCTGGTCATTTTGACATGAAAGATCTTAGCAATGCATCATTTTTTTGGATATTCAGATTCGTCATGATAGAGCACATGATATTCTTGTTTTATTCCAAAGAACTTATGTTGAGAGATCCCTTAGTAGATTTAATATGGAAAATTGTTCATCTAGTCCTTCATCAATTCAAAAGGGTGAAAAGCTTTCTAAATCCCAATGTCCTAAGAATGTTGCAAAGAGTCTATATTCAGCAATAGTTGGTAGTTTGATGTATGCTCAAATGTGCACTCTTCCGAATATTGCTTATGTTGTAAGTGTACTTGGTAGATATTTAAGCAATACTGAAGTGGATCATTGGAGAGCTACTAAAAAAATCATGAGATATCTTCAAGGTACAAAGGATTTCATGTAGACCTTTTGTAAATCTGATCACTTGAAGTCATTGGTTACTCAAACTCTAATTACGCTAGTTACTTAACAAAATGATGGCAAATCCACTTCTAGCTATATATTTATTTTGAATGGAGGCACTATTTCGTGGAAAAGTGTTAAACAAACACTTATAGCTATTTCTACTATGAAGGTAGAATACATTGCTTGTTTTGAGACTACTCGTTATGCCTTGTGGTTGAGGAACTTGATTGATGGATTTTGTGTTGTTGAAAACATATCCAAACCCTTAACCATTTATTGTGACAATAGTTTTGTTGTGTTTCTCTCTCAGCATGTTAGATCTTCTAAGAGACCTAAGCATTTTGATATAAAGTATCATTTTGTGAAAGAGAAAATTCGTGAATTTCAAACTCGAATTGAACATCTAATTAGAGGTCGCATATTAGCTGATTCGATAATCAAAGGCTTACCTATTGGAGTCTTTAAGACCCATGTGACTCATATGGAAGTTGTTGATTTGATTTTTGAGATTTAACATGTAATATTGTATCCCTATTGGATTCATATCTATATTATCTTAGTTCTAGTTTCATTATTATTAATTTATGATTGGATTAATGTAATTCAAGTGAGAAATTGTTAGACTTATTTATAAGTCTTTTACGAATTACATTAATTAATTAATAACTTAAATAGTTATTATTAATGGATTGAGCCCGTGATTTAGATAATTTAGAATAAACTGGAAAACATAATTCTGTTCATGTTGGAGAGGTCCCTATCACCCTCTTGAAGGACTAATGACCTCATTAAAATTTAATCACTCAATTTTCTCTCTCATAAAACTAGTAGGATTGAAAGCTAGTTATTCCTTTTAATAAAAATGTAAATTTATTTCTTGTAATCAATCTCTTTTCTTCCTTATTTGGTGCAATATGACAATTAATGATTCTGATCTAGGTAAACCCATAATATATAAAAAATTTATCTATTTATTTCAATGAGCATTACAAAAGAGATTCAATGATTCCAAAGGAGTATCTATCCAAATCTAACACTTCAGACAAAATCTGTCATTTTAACACGAATATTTGTAAGAGAATGTCTCCCCTCATGTAGCAAAACATTACTCCAAAACCAAAGTGCTAGCAAACACAGCACTCCAAGACACATCTGAAAATTTATTTTGTTCTAACCGGTTAAACTACTACTACTTCTACTATATATGAAAAAAAAAAAAAAAACCATTATTTCGTGCTGTACAAAGCAGTAAAGATTTGCTCAAAATCTATCACTAAAATCACTCAATTCAGGGACAAGGAAGATGGAACCATACTTTCTCCAGTGCGAAAAGCTCTCAAGCAATTGGTGGTATAATTTCTTAGTGTACATTTCCCACTCCATGACCGCAGAAGAAAATCTGGCCCAGTCAAAAAAGCATTGTCCCTTTCCAAAATCCAGATTACTGATGAATGTTTCTCTTTGAAGACGACCTTTCAGGACCACTTGTTTCAGGAAATTGATTTTCTCCTTTTGTTCTAAAGAAAGCAGTTTCAGCTTAGCAGATATCTCTTTTGATTCAACGACCTTCAGTTTTGAATACTTCCAGCAAAAGAACTGCACCACCTGATATTAACATGAAAGAAAGGCAAAACTCATTCAGTTCACGGCAACAAAATTAATGGTTCATGGGGGAAGAAATTGAGAAATCAGTACTAAAAATAACCAAAACTGGTATGTTCTTACTAGATCCAGCAGAAATACACCAAGATTCACACTTGTTAGCTAAAGATGTGCACTGATAAAACATGAGCAGAGAGTGGACAATTAGGAAATGTCAAACTTCAGTGCAATGACCTAACTAATAAGGAAAGATATTTTCTTCTTGAGAAATTCATCTGAATATGAGAAAGGTCTGAGAGCTATTAAGACTTAAATTAAATCCCACAAGATGCAACAGAAAATATTTTTCCTTAGAGGTGTTCATGAAGAAGATTATCACAAACAACTGAAACACAGAGTTAGTTGTTTGCAGTTTCCAGATAACAGCCAAAGACTTCACCCATCAAACACTAAAGTCCACTTTAGAGAAACTGCTGGAAAATTATCTATGATACTTCTGAAGGAATTTGCAATGACTCATATGTGGACATCAATCCATGGCAACCAAAAAATGTTACATTCAACTTCTAGTTTAACATTAGGTATCAATACCCAAAAAGAAATAAGACTCTCAGTTGAACCTCAAACAGCAACACTTGTGAATATGTGAAAGATATTCATATCAACACAGACAGTAACATAATAATAATAATAATAAGAGGTTATAAAGAATCAACTTCAAATGCAATCATGAGATCTTTCAAATAATTTGGTTAAGCCATTAGAAACATTATAAACATGCCTTGGCACAAGTAACAAGAGAACTCAATAAAATAGATTATAGGGGGTTTCCATGACTAATGTAGTAAAAATAATAATACTAATAAAACATGCACACAAGAGAATGGCACCTGAAGGACATGCAAGATGTTGATAAATTTCATTTCAAACAACTCATCTTGCCATGCCAACAGTAATGGTTCCATCAGCAATTCTAACAACTCCATAGGAAAATTTACAGCAGGATGAAAAGTCTGCTCAGAAGAAGAATAAAGATCCAGCCCAAGAACATCTAATCTTGCACAACGTATGTCAAATCCTGACTGGAATTTTGAAGCTTCTTCAGGAGGAAACCAGTACATGGAATAGGATGCTGGCAATGGTAAATATGAGCAAAACTTCAAATTATCCAATGAACCTTGAGAGAGAAATGAAATCAGTTTTTTGTCTTCATCATGTGAAGCATCCCTACTGAACCACAATGTAAGTGTCACTCGTTCACCTTCAGTAATCTGGTTTAAAAGAATTTAAGCATCAAAAAGAAATTTCAGATTGATAAGAATACATTAGTGCTTCCATCTAGAATTCAAAGAGAAACAGACAAAAAAAAGCATGTTTTACAGTAGAATTACATAATACAGCAAGATTCATGCTTCCGCTCATACTATAACAAGACACTTGTACTCTTGAGGAAGAGGTGTTCCCTTTTAATCAGTAAAATGTCCATAATAGAGAACAATATATTTGCATATTAACCTCTTTTATTATAAAACATTAAGACAGAAAGTAACATTGATGACTTTGAATTGTGCATACTACATTTTAGAATCTGCATGGTCGTTTAGAAAATGTGAGCCATCACATTTTTTAAACAACAGGAAAGGAAAGGCTTTTTAATAGTCAAGCAAAGATTCTACAATCTTTTTAATCTAGGAAATTCTGGTTTGTGGATATTTAATTTAGTTCAGTTTATGAGTCTTGCAGAGTTTGAAGTATTTCAATAATTATCATGGTCACAGTAATTTCCTGGCGTCTTCATTTATTTATTGCCTGATCTTGAATGCTATGTAGAGATGAATTGGTTGACCTTATTATTGATCTAGAGTCTATTTCAAGTATATGCCTATTAAAAGTTGAGTCGTAATAGAGAATTTTTTTATTGGTTACACACATCAATATTTCATTTGATAAAAGTCTACAGACTGTTTCTTATGTAACCTTGTTGTGTGATGCAATAAAATCGTTACTGTTAAATGCCGTATGGGGGCTTAAGTATGATGTCTATGGTTCTTCCTCTCTTAATGTGATGCTAAGGGCTTCTTTATCTTCATGTTTCCAGCAATTGTTCTTTGAGGCATAGGTTATTCAAGGATGTCCTGCGTCAATAAGTCTCCGATCCTATTACAAGGACTTTAACACAAGAAGGGATAGAATGGACACAAACATTAAAGAGGACAAATGTACTGTCTGATATTATGCTTTTCCTTCCATTTTTTCTTTTATCTGTACGAGTCCGAACACAAGTTTTATCAGTGTTTTCTCATTAAGATTCCTTCCTGTCATGGAACATGGAATAATTTTATCTAAAATCTATATGCAGACAACAGCAATATAAAGCAGGAGAAGATTGATATTTGAGCAGAAGTATAATGCAAAGACAGAGAAAAAACTGAAAGCAAGAAAATTTAACTAAGTTGGTTGCTCTTTCATCAGAAAGTCGGATATATGACGAAGTGATTGCACGATATCAAATGGCAAAGGAAATGGAATACCCAACTCAACTATAGATCCAAAAGAGTAGGGAATTGCATCACAGATCTATTCTTACCTCAAAAGAAAAAACAGGAATATCTAGGGACGAGGGAGCTGATTCCTTGGGTCTTATACAGCTAGATGTGATCAGAGGATTGCATAGGTTTAACATTAACAGAGAGGGAAAGACATAGATTGAGAAGATGACAAAAAATGGAGATGTCATTATTACCACATCAACAGAATGCATGTTTTTGTTGTCAGCTGTGTACATCACAACATCCTGAAAAGAATCTAACTATTGTCAGTGGAATAAAGAACATGATTAGAATTTGACATGTCAGATCAATAACTAACTTCATTTAACACTCATGCCCAGTAGTCAGTATTCACAAGTAATTTCTAAAAGTAGAGAAGCTTCTTCACATTGTTGCAAGAAGGGGCAGTCGAATTTTTCCAGTATCAAATAAAATTGAATAATCATCTTTAATGTTACTAGAGTGAATTGACCTATTACTCTTACTATTAAATGTAGGGAGATAAAAATAGCAGAGTACTTACACCAGCCATGGGCACAACAGTTGATGGCTCACCATCCTGAAAGTGAAATAGTCCTCCTTTGAAATCCTCCCCATAACTATTCAAGTAGCAGACTGCCTTGAGCCAAAGGAATAAGAACTGTGAGTTTAATTGATATACTAAGGTTACCAACCAATGCAAACACCAACAAAAAAATAGTTAAGTGAATGAAAAACACACACGAGAGAGAGAGAGAGAGAGGGGTTCTCTTATTTTTATTTTATCTGGTAGCATTATCTGAACAAATTATAGATGGCTGAACATATGTATTCTGAAAGAGAATGTAATTCTTCAAATTACTATTAAACAATAAAAGTACAGTGCAAGTATTGTTATCAGCCTCAAAGGACAGATGGTCCAAACTGATTATGAAGGAAAAATTCTGCAGTGTCACCGATATACTGCAGTAGAAATGTTTAAATGTAATTCAGAAGGACACTGCATGAGGAGGAGTTATTTCTTAGAAATAGCAACTTTTGTGCCACAACAAACAAATCATTCAGCCACCCGATGACAAGAAAAAGAATTAAATCTTTACTCTTCTTATATATTAAAATCAAAAAGATGAAAGGTCAATACCAAAAAGAGACATGCAAACAAGAAATTTTACCAAAAGGGATAGATACAAAAGCAGATCTATGTAAACTGGTAAAATTGTGGTATTCTCAGATAAGGTAAATTCAAAAATAGCAACCATAGCAAAATCAAACACACTCACGTGAGCTGGAACAAAGCATGCCTAATCACCAGAAGTCCAGATATTACAGCCTGAAAAGCAAAAAGCTTCTTACCTAGCAAGGGTAACTACTTGTATTCCCATGTCTTTTCAATCCTATTTTTGAATAGAAATCAAGAATTAGAAGGTTCTCCAATTCAAACAACACATGAATCAAATAATATTTGAATGTGTATTGACTAGGAATGACAGTTGGGACAGAGACCAAGATTCCTCTCCCTGTCCTGGCTTGAGGGGAGGGGATTCCCATCCATGGCCTGACAGGAATAAAACCATCTCCATGCCCTCAATCCATCCCAAAGAGGAAACCAGGGTCAAAAATACCCACTAATGCTCACCAAAAAATTATATACATTATACATACCATTAGTCTATTACATGCACTCCAAAATAATGCACATAAAGTGTAGGAGCCGTGAACTTTTCCAAATTTTGGTTTCTGTCATTTAACTTATCCTTATCTGGAAGTGACCCTTTTGTCAACTTTAGCCCTTATGTCCCGAACCTTTTTGGGGGGTATTTTAATCTACAAACATCAGCAACTATTAAAGAAAAACTCTCCTTTGTCTATTCGGTCACTTTCTTCTACTCTCATCTCTTCTCTCTCTGCTCGGTGATTTACTCCTACTCTACTCTTCTCCTTATCAAAGATTTAATGAGGAGGTGATATTAAGGTTGAGTGACTGTGACACCAATGATTAGGGTGAATTTGAATCAAGGGAATTAGTGAGGGTGAAA
Organism: Parsonsia alboflavescens; assembly: GCA_028571225.1. Lineage (NCBI taxonomy): Eukaryota > Viridiplantae > Streptophyta > Magnoliopsida > Gentianales > Apocynaceae > Parsonsia > Parsonsia alboflavescens. Next base: position 9,703,686 of record JAOXNR010000013.1, read on the forward strand.
GGCAGATATTGGAGTTATGAGATATCTTAACTTGAGATGTGGGATCCAAATCTGGAGTTGATGGCATCATTGTCAATAATGGTTCGTACTTTTCTTTTAAAGATTTAGACTGTGTTACATGTATGTATTATGAGAATAATTAATTTATTTTTAAGATTAGTATAAATATGGTTTCAAGGGTCTATGATTAAATTATATTTACTCATGCATATAATATTTTATAATTGAAGAATTTTATTAGAATCCCATTGTATATTTAGAATTTGAATTACACATGAATTAAAAAGTAGATGATGAGTTGTTTAAAACCTTACATTCTACCAATATGCCCCGGATTCAAATCTCCCCACTTACAAAAATTTTGTTTGATTCATAGGCCCATAATAGTCCAGGACAGGTCAGATCAAACCTGTGCAAAGGAAGTCATGGGCCTAATAAGGCTGTCCTGTCACAGGGTGCCTAGTTGCCAATTCCTGTCCACAGCCTAACCTGTCCCCAACTATTGATAGAAAATTGGCCTCCTTAGGTTTGACATATACATTATTCCTGTCCTGATAGATAGTCTGTGGCTCCATTTTGAGATTTTAATTATCTTTACTTCAACAATCATATCCAAAGATGCAAGAAGAAGAGACATTTGGGAGGGAAGAAGTGGAGGGAGGAAGAAGTGATATATCCACTCCCGACCCCAAAAACATCTCGCTCCAATTATATGGAGTCACACTAAATAGCCGTAACCATAGCCTAAATGTCTTTTTGAGCTGAATCCCTCATTTAAAAGTCCTAAAGTTTTTCTTCCGGAATAGCATGGATTAATTACTGAGATCTATTTAAAACTAGAGACTCACATTCAATAGCAGTATCCATAGCCTAAATGTCTTTTTGAGCTGAAACTTTCAGTCCAATGTTTCTTTGAACAGATTTCCCAGCTTTGTCAGAAGATTCACAAATCTCATTCACATTCAATCTCCATATGCTTAAACTCCTTGGTTCCATATGCTAGTGGCTAAGTAGATCTGAAAAATCAAGTAATGGTAATGCTGCCACAGACATCCCCTTATTGGATTCTCAATCCCTTTTGAAAATTATAATTCCCCTACTTCTGAATTCACTTCTGTTTCCATGCAGCCTACCCTATATGGTAACATATGTATGCATTGAAAATCAAGAAAAAACAGTAAATGAGGCTCTCGTGCAGGTATCGCCCACCTTAGCTCTGCAAACACTGAGGTAACACGACATCTCAAATCATAGAGAATAAGCCAAACTCAATAATGTAGCAGGGTGTAATGTACATGAATACATACATTAACCCCTACATCTTTCATATGCATTGTAATGGTGTGTGGGTATGCATACAAACATGCACACAGGTATATATATATTAACCTCCATAGGTTTCCTATGCACTATACAAATTCCTAAAGACGGGGAAGTCTTGATCTTCATTATTTTAGCCGGATACCTAATAAGAGGACGACTTATTAATGATAAACAAGTAAATGATTAATTGATAACGAAACTCAACTTTCAATAACCAATACTATGGAAGACCAATCTCAACCTTCCTGTATTTGATATGACATTAATCTAAGAGACAATTCATAATTTAGAAAAGATAATAAGTTTCAAAAATCTCAAGAAGCATCCCATAATGGGCCAGTATCTGAAGAAATTACAAAAGAATAAAATTGATGAAATTTCTTTGGAAACATAGACATGTCAAAGGCTAGAATATCTAAGTATACCAATAGCAAAGTCCCGTTGCTTGAGATAAGATTTGTTATCATCACTATGCCATCCAATGCTCGCACCTTTCGTCCAACTGAATGATTTCCAAATTGTGCAAGAACATGAGCATAATGTTTATTAGTAGTTAAGCCATATTTTATGAATAATTAAGTCAGATAGACTATGTCCATTTAAGGTCATAAGCTGTGCACTGCAAATGAGAAGTGTAAGCAACCGGAAACCACTACTACAGAACATTAAGAAAATTCAAACTGCAACAAGAAGAATTTCCCTCCTGACAGTCAGAAGAACAACTACTACATGCTTTAATAGGATAACTTCACTCTCTGAAACGTAACTATAGCTGATGTGGTCAACTCAGGTGATGAAACCACCACATGCAAAAAAAGTCTCAAAAACAATAAATTTCATGATAGAATAATATTTTATGGTACGAAGATATGTTGTTCATACCTTTGAAACCTATCTTAACTCATGTATTTTATTATTATAATTTTCAAGATAGAATACACATTTAAAGTTATAAGAACCAATCCTCATCTTATCAGTTTCTTGATTTCCAACTGGTCCTGCACAAAGTATCCCAAAGACATACTTCTGATGCAACACTCTATTTGACTTCAGTGATCGCTATTAAGGTGCAGTTTAATTTAGGAAGCTGTGGTGGAAACTAGAAGAACCGATGCAAAAAATTGAAGAAATGAAAGCAATCAGCAGGAAAATTTTAACAGATATTATAAGATACGGTATATTTTAGATGGATCAAGCAGTTTAACTTTATATCCCAAGATCCACTACAGGTTGGGTTTGATCAATTGATTTGGGTACAGGTTACAGTAACGCAAATTTGTATAAATGTGTAACTATTATATACCAGAAATTCCCGAAACCTTTGTCTTCAAGAAAAGAATAGAAGAAAGGAGGCAAAACCTCACAGCAAAGAAACAAAAAAAAAAATCTTTGTTTCATCATTCAATCCTATATACACTAGCATTATCCCTTCCCTTGCCTCACCCTTTCGTACCCCATCTCCCATCCCAAAAATATATAAATGTATATTCCCCGCTTCTCTTTACAATCACTAAAGTTCCTCTCTTTTTAAACAATGTCCTTAGTCAGACTGAAACTTTCTTTTCGAATGGAGGGAATATTTGGGGATATTCAAACAGAAATCCATAAAATATATATATATATATATATATATTTATATATATATATATGTATAAAACTTACTCAGACATTTAAAACTCATCTTAAAATTCAATATACGGGAGTCATGTAGAATTCCTGTCTTTTTCTCAATTCAGCACCAATTTCACATATATTTCATTGACGCATGAGTGTGAGCTACTGCCATTATATCCAGATTGAGTGAAGTTTCAATTTTGTTCTTTGAGTTCCTCTTGCTTTCTTATCAAACTATAGATTCTGAAAATTGCTCAAAAATACTAAAGGATCCAAGCAGCAGTTGATAAAGATCAATCTTAAAGATGAAAGGCTACCTTATTAGTCCAGTGAATTCAATAACCAACTCAAAATCACACCCAAAATACTCTTCCACCTTCTCCCTGAGCCTCTCTGCATATGTCGGAACATAAAATAGAACTAATGATTGAATCAAATGCCACTAATAACAAACTTAAAATATAATACATAAATAACCAATCAAGATAAAGAAGTTCCTTCGAACAATAAGAACAGAGACAAGAAATACCTCTTATAGGAACAAGAGGCATGATCAAGTGAGAACAGTTGGTGGCAATTAGATGAGGAAGAGTGGTAGAGAAGACATTAGGCCTGTACCCAATTGTGCAACAACTCTTATGAATAAATTCTAACTCCTGCAAATGCAATTACGTAAAGCCATGAGGACATGTCTGTACACAGAACCCATATAAGCATGTCTATAGTTAGAGAGATGTAGAAGGACCTTGCAGAGATCTAGAGAGAGGAAGTTGGGAACAATGAGACGGGGGTGTTCCATTTCCATCATTGACAATAGCCCTCAGCTCTCAATGACTTCTGCAATAGTTAATTGGTTAGGGTTGGTTGCTTGTGAGGTTCAAAGAGGGAGATAGATAAGAAATGAAACAAAACGGGGCAAGCCAGGGATAATTCTGTCCCCATCCCTACCTCTTAATACCCTCTCCCGTCCCTTCAACAGCTTTGGAGATTGGCGGGCAACCAACTCCGACCTGGTGGGGAAAAAGCCATATCCGTCCCCAACCAGTTCCTCCCCTCCCCACACCCCTTCTCCCCCAAATGGAGAAGTAGAGCAAAACTACAGAAGTATGAATTAGGGAAATAACACAATAACAAACTCTTAAATAATAACTATGAAAAGCAAGAAAAAGGAACATGATACCAACAGATATTTGTTCACTGATATACGTTTTGGAATTTTGTTCACTAATATATACACAGCGTTTGTTCATAATATTTTTCTTAAAAAACAAACAGGGAAAAAAATTGAGATGAAGAACAGCAAATGCATCAGCATGCAACGGGGTACGAATCTTTGTATCAAGTCAACTTGGAATCTAATTACGTCTGCATCTGCTTAGTTTTACCCACAAGAAGCCATAAAAACTGCGGTGACAAATAAGAGAGATGCATAATTCAAATAGGTAAGCAACTGGAGAGATTAAACTAATTCTTCACTCCATAGATTCTCCATCCAATAACAGTGAAGTAATTCTTGTCAATTTAAGTTACTTGTGTTCCTATTGTCTTCTTGTTCAACAGGAATATACCATTTCTTTCTGCACTAGTTTTTAATGGAATAAACCTTGCCAAGTGAATTCCTAAGACTTCAAATCTATTATTGATTAGTTGCTCTTAGCTTAATTAGACACCACATTACATCAGAAATATCCCATCACACAATTTTGGTCTCAGATATGGGAGTTCCCATGTGAACCTTTTTCAGCGACAAGTGGCTTGAACAGGGCATATAATAGTGTCTGGTCATTTCCTCATTATATTCTTTAGAAAAACTAGTAAAAGGTTAAGAAAATGCAACATAAAGCCTTCGTATTTACATGCAATTAGAGGATGGATATTATTAGAAAAACTGAAATATATTATCCAGAATATTATCCGTTAAGGTTGAGAAAGCCCTAATACTACTCATTTGGGATCACAGTATTCGCACAAGATGAAGGTGCAGCATTATATTACATATCCATTATTAATATGGGAATTGAAAGAACCACAAAACTTCAAGACAACAATCCCAACTATTAAAATCTGGATTTTTGACGAACACTACCAAATACAAAAGAAAATGACACACTTACAGTATCTTTTGCCGGCAATTGCCCAAACCGGAAGATTTGAGAAGTGGCTGCAATGGTGATGCCGACGGTTCTGGTGCAACGAAAAGCCAGCAGTAGCCGTGGCCCAGGCAATTTGGATATTCAATTTTTTTAGGTGAATTAGCCGGATTTCGTACTTTTTTTATAACAAATTAAATCGTCATTTTCACTTGGTTAGATGAAAAAAAAAGTCTTGTTTGGAAGTTTTAGCCGGAAAGAAAGGAAGACAAAAGGAGGATGACACGCACCTTTGGGTGGAAGCAATGTTTTCAAAACTGAGAATTTCATAAATATATCCAAATTGAAATGAATATCCAATTTCACAAGACATTACATTTTGACTCAAAGAGATTATTTCATTTTCACTACATACTCAAATGGATTTTTAACACATTTTAAATGAATCCAAAAAATGAAAGACTTTTATGCCCTTTGATCTTTTCAACCCTCAAAACCCAAATATGATAAAACCTCTCCTCAATCAGGAAATCTTCTTTTGGGCAAAATCATTCTCCACCCCCCTCAATTGCAAAACGACCCATCTCCTTCTTCTTAGTCTTGTGGGGTCCTCCTTCCCGTCATTCCTGACCCATCGAAAGAGAAATTATCATTCCTTTCTATTTCGAACTACAAAATTGTGATTGAAAAGAAGAAAAGTAACTCTAAGAAACTTTTGCCAAGAACTGTTCTTAAAACTCTCCATAGGTACATCACTGCTCTTTAATGTATGGATTGATTTGAGAATGTTCTTACACCATTATTTTAGGTATGATAATTTTTATTTTCTAGTTGACAGAATTATGGTGGTTGAAGAATTTGTTCCGGTAGATAACATTGGGTTTTGACTTTTGAGGTATCCCATGGGAGATATTAGGTTTAATTCATTGGATGGGTCTTGCGACAAGGGGAATGATTTATGGACATATAAAAATGTACTTGGGGAAAGGCAAACAATAACAGTAGGGTAGTTTTGTTTAGAGTTAAAAGTCTCAAAAGCACTTAAACTTTCCGATTTTATGAACTAAATTTTGCTAAATCCGAGCACTCAAACTTTTTAAAAGTTTTGAAGGAGGCACTTTCATCCAATTTGGGCATTAATCGCTAACGGAATGCCCCCACGTACGTATCATGTGACCTTTCTTAAGGGCATTCCTAGAACTTGGCTTTGACAAAACAAGTTTGCTTCTTCTTCCTTCTTTTAGATTCGGACTATTGCCTCACTTTCCATCTTCCCCAAGAAATCATTTCTCTCACACTGCAAACCCTTCAAACATCTCACTCACTACGCCGATCAAATTTTTCTTGCAAATCCTATCTTTGAAACTCCATTGACAAGAAGCGAAGGAAGGGGCCATAAATTGTTACCGCATTGTTGAAATTTGAACTTAAGAAAGAACACGCCATGAAGACTAGTAGACATAATAAGCAAGAAAGAACTTCAAAATCAAACTGGCAGAAGGATGATGATGATCTAGTGGCTCGACACAAAAGAAAATGTGGAGAAAAAGGAAGAAAAGGTGAAAGCTCTAACAATCTTGGGAAAGTCAAAAGGCCAAAAACCTGGAAGGTTTGGCGGAACGAGGAGTATGTCAACCCATACTCTCTTTATGGTAAGTTTTAGTTCTTAAGTTACTACCTTTGAAGAAAATTTTTTGATTCCACGAAGAAATCTATCATATTTTGCATGCTCTAGTTTGACTAAGAAATGTCAAAGTTTGTACCTTTGCTAATCTTCTAGGTAGGATAAAGTATTGTTTGACTCGATTCCTTAATTTATTAATACTTTAGAGACGACATGGAAACCTTATTTAAACTGGGTAGTTGTGATGTGGGGTTGGCTCTAAAGGTTTGATTTGTTTTGTTTTGTTGTCTCCCATGTGGTCCCAACATGGAAACTTTGTTTTGAGAGTTTTGATTGTTTCCTTCAATTTTCTTTTGCGGATTGGGAGAGTGATTTTTGGTACTTTGAAAATTTATCATGTTGGCACGTTTTCAAGAGTACAAGGTGTCCTACGATACTAAGGAGGGAGGAGTGACTATGCTGACTATTGTAGAACATTTGACATAAACTTGAAACAAATATGCCTCATGCTGAAATTTCTTGGTTATCTTGATGGAGATGAGTACATGGTGTTCTGTTACCTAGAGCCTAGTGGTGACTTAGACAATAGATTGAAGCCAATCTACTCGAATAAAGAAGTGAAAGATATGTGTGAGCTTGTAGAAAGGGTGAAGGTAATAGAATTTTATAAGGTAGAGGTGAAGGAATTTTATAAGAGTGCACCAAAGGAGAAAGTGAAGAGCAATGTCATCAATGAGCAATTAGATGATGATCCACATACTCCTCAGGTTGCCAAGATAAATGGGAAAGGTAAGAAGATGAAATAGAGGTCTACAACACTACTGGAATGGAGAGTTGAAAAAAAAAGTGAGACTAAAAAAAAAATGAGAGACTAGAACTTGAGATTGAAAAAAAAATAAGAGTGGAAAAAATGAGAGTGTCAACAATGATTTTGAGTTTGATATGGTTGGGTCATCAAGAGGTGGAGTACCAATAAAGAGCCAAAATACATATGATCTACCTGAAATTGAACGAATCGGGGAGGGTGATGGAGATCAAGAAGCATACATGGCATGGGATAATTCATGGAAGATCTCATATGAAGATGCTTATGGAATAAATGAGTTTATGTATAAGAGCTTGTATTTCAAATAAAAGGTTGGAAGATCAAGAATGAAGGAAGACTTGTTGAAGATTGAAGATGATATTAATAATGATTAGGAGTTCTTGTACAAATATCGATATTTCAAGTATAAGCATGGAAGTTTGAGGATGAACGTAGCAAGGTTGGTACTGAAGCTAGACCATGAAGAACAACTTGAAGTTCTTGACAAGATTGAAGAAGTTATGCTTGAAGATGATTGGCAAGTTGAAGAACCTTGTAATATATTCAAGTATGAAGACTTATATAGGGGCTTAGAAGACATTGCAACGTTGGAAATTGAATGAACAATGCTGAAACTTTCAGCAAATGTGTTGAGACTTTGCTACACTTTACAACATTGTTTAAAGCGCAACCATCAATGGAGGCTGAACCAAGAAAAGAGCTTAACTTGTGGATGATAGAAGACATCAAGGAGGAGTGTGTAATGAAGAAAACATTCCTTTTGCAGCATGAGAAGTCAACCTGAACAGCCTACCGAAATTCTACTAGAAATTTGTTGTTTTGGTCCTCTATTTTTACAACTTTGCTATCTTAACTTTAGTTAGAATTTTCCACTTACTGTTAGCTGCTATCTTTATGTTCTAAGCTAGCTTAAGAGGCCTAATTAAGTCCCTAATCATGTTTGGGGCTGAGCCTATAAATAGGCCTTCATTTGTATTGCATTTCAGAATTTTTTTCCAAAAAACACTTTCAGCTTCTGAATGCAATCCTTATGGATTCAAGGATACACAAAACCGTGAGTTTCTTAGAGCTCTTCTAGGGTTCTTAGTTAAACTTTAGTGTTCTCAATACTTGGCTAAGGTAATTGAGTTGAGTTGATGGGACTCAATTGATGCAAGAGCGGAAGGTGAGGGTCAATATGAACAAGAGCAGGTTGAACCAACCAAGCAAATAGAGCTACGAGTGCGTAGGCGTTTAGCGAGGATTAGAGATATCGCGGCTCAGAAACAGGGGGGTTGTAATCCACTCGAATGTAGGGCCTTCAGGGCCTTTCGGACTTTTTACTGTTGTTTTCGTTTTGTTTTAGTTTTAGGGGCACTTTCATATTTTTGGTAGTTGTGTTTTTTTTAATTTCCCTTTCCAATTAGGTTTAGTTTTTCGTTTCCGATTAGGTTTAGTGTTCTGTTTCCGATTAGGTTTAGCATTCATGGAGGATTATTTAATGGTGTTTTTCTTGAACAGCTTTTAGCAGATTGAATATACAGAAAATTCTCAATTGTCTTGTGTTCTTTATTTTCGGCTACTTCATTGAAGTTTCTTGAAAACTTCATCGTCAGGAATTATAATCGCATAATGATGAAAATTCTACTATTGTTTTTTTCATGATATCGAAGACTAAGAGCAATTCTAATTGCATCTTCGTTAATTGGTATCAGAGACAGGTTTTCGTCTATCAAACCCTAATCCACCCGCCAACAACCAGACAACATGTCTAGCAGTGATAAAAATGATCTCAACCCTATTGTTTTAAAATCTATTGCAACGGTTGGAAGAAGAAAAGGAAGAGTGAAAGTTACAATAGGATGAAACCAGGAGGCGGCAAGAAGAAGAGCATGAGGAGAGGAGGCAATTCTTGCAGTAGATGATGGAGATGATGGCGCAGTTCGCACCCATGCAACCAAATCTAGCGCCTCCACCTCAACAGGCCGCTACAAATCCTCATCAACCTGCTGCTCCCCTAAGACGATCAGAGGTACCCGGACCAGTTGTGCCCTTGGGGTAACTAGAATTCCAGGCGAAAGAAGAGGGTGAGCCGATACTTTTTGAGGAGGAGCCATACCGAACACATGATGGATATCCAAGGACACTACTCAATGAGGCTATACATGAAGACTTGTATTTCAAATACAAGTATCTTAATTTGAGAAGAATGATGAAGGCCTTGATGAAATCCACCCAAAACAA
>JAOXNR010000013.1:9715586-9728999 GCA_028571225.1 Parsonsia alboflavescens
TCTCACTTAATTAACTGGTCTTTAATGATTAATTAATCTAGCCCACCAAACGGGATTAATTGGAATAAATCCAACATCTAGAACAACTGGTGTTTCAGGAGGAAAGTTGTGAAATGATACTCAAGGAGGTTGGAAATCAGATATCAAAGAGCTGTAAAGGAGGACCCCTTTCAGTTTCGTTGGTAGCTGGGATTCTTGCAACAAACAAGACATTGGGTTTCCGGAACCAGGTATCAGAAAATTTGACTCGAAGAATCTTTAATAGTCCAGAGGGACAGGCTAGAGGCATAATAGAAATGAGTTACAGACATTTGCCTTATCACCTGAGACCTTGCTTCCTTCACTTTGGTGCTTTCTTGGAGGACCAAGAAGTTTTGGTCAAGAGATTGATATGGTTATGGACGGCTGAGGGATTTCTGAGAAGACAACCTGAAGGGGAAGAAAGCACAGAGGAATGTGCAGAGAATTTACCTGAACATTCTAATCAGTAGAACCCTTGTGTCGATTTCCAAACGGAAAGCTGATGGTGGGATCAAGAAATGCCATGTTCATGATCTACTGTCTCATTTCTTCAAGGTAAAATTAAGAGAAGAGAACTTTTGGCAATTTGATGGTTCTGTTTCAGATTATAATGCTAAAACATATGAACAGCACCGGTTGTGCATGTACTATCAAGGAAATGCATTGATCAGGTCAAGGTCTTGAAAACTGGTATTGCAGAATTCATTCCAGTATCCATAGGAAGAAGCCTGTGGAACCTTGAAACTTTTGCTCTCAAGGCAATTCAGAACGATGTGATGGCGGAAACCATTTGGAAAATGAGAAAACTGAGGCATCTACAGGCGCACCGAGGTCTTATTTTTGACTCTGACTACCAGAGAAGATCAGAGTTCTTCTCAAAGCAAGATTTCTTTAAGAAGTTGTTTGTAGACTCAAACGAGGGTCTTCACCTCGGGCAGGGACACTTAAATTCCGAGGAAGAATCTAATCATCATCCTCAGCAGAAGCAGCAGATGTTAGATATTTTGGAAACAATTTCAAACTTGAGTCTTTTCCAAGGTGAGGAAGAGAATCTAATAGAACACATTCCTAAGGTTAGGAAGCTGAGATTTTCTTTGATGGATTCACATGACAGTTCTAGAAATGACAATCATTTCCCAAATTTCAACCATCTGAGCAGACTTGAATCGCTACACGTATCTAACAACAGAAACAGCAAATTCCTGCGTTCTAGTGACTCCATCAGCTTTCCATCAAAACTCAAGAAACTGACACTGACTACATTTAACCTCAAGTGGGCTGATATTTCCAAAATTGGAAGCCTAGAAAACCTTGGGGTCATAAATTATCGGTTATAGAGATTGAGGAACGGAGTTGGGACATGATTGATGGGGTGTTTCACGATCTGAGGCACTTGGAGTTAGAAAATGTTGGCCTTGAGGAATGGAATGCAACTAGTGACAACTTTCCTTGCCTGCAGAGACTGGGATTGTTTTCTAACTATGTGCTCAAAGAGGTACCTTCTTGTTTTGGTAGCGAGACGACACTAGAGATGATTGAGTGAAGCAATGTGATAGTCTTGACATGGAATCAGTTTGGGGAATTCAAGAAGAACAACAAGAGAATGGAAATGATGAATTCAGGGTCATTGTTTCTTAAAGTTGGTGGAGACTAATCAACTCTTATGGCTGGATGCATGGAGAACAGATGCATGTAGCATTTTTAAGTGCGCAACCTACTGAATATTCCTCTTTCATTATCTAGTACTCCCTCTCCTCTCCATCCATAATTAAATGTCTTGTTTCATAAATTAGTTAAAATACCTCCATCCCATATTATAAATTGTTATCATTGCTTATTTTTTTCCTTATAATATAAATCATTTTGCAATTATCAATACATATTTATTATATTTTTTCCAATCTTGCCCTTCATTTATTAAGTCTTCCATGTATTGTGAAAATAATACAATTATAACATAAACATAGAGAGAAAAAGTTATGACTGTTTGTTTATTTGGCTTTGTAGTCCATTCCTTAAGTCTCAGTTGCAATGTGTCAAAGAAATCAATTTTTATTTGTAATTGCTTGTTCATGATTCAAAAGAATATGATTACAGAAGAATCTTGTCAAACTGAAACTCCTTCTTTATTGTCTCATCTCTTCATCCTACTGAATATTATATTAATTAGCACTAAAAAAACATAAACCCATTGTAGCACAGAAAACCATTTGGTAATAATAGTATCTCTCTCCCATATCCACTGAAGAAAATACCACCTTTTTAGCTATATATCCCTTTCTGAATGCTTGGATTGTACAACGATATTTTCAAATTGCTTCACTAAAATACCATACAGTAACTAATGTGATACACTTCTCAACACAGCTATTAGAACCAAATCAGTTTAATCAATAATATGCATCATTTCATCAGAATTTAGACAATCAACATGTGTAAGAAGTTCAATCTTATACAGATCATCCCTCCGAGAGTAACTTGAGAGTAAGAGCTCTGTAATCAATGTGAGACGAAACAGTACTTATGATCTTTGTTATTCTCTAATCAATACACATGAAACTATGTGGGATGATGGAACTTTTTTCCCAAAGAATCGACACTATCCAAAAATTTGGAAAACTACTCTTCTCAATGGTTACAAATTTCCCTTTCATACATCACTAAGCATATATTACCTCTTCTTCCCTATCTGTGAATGGAGGAGGTAGCAATCTCCTTGAATTGGAAAAAGTATCTGTGCAACCAGAAGGCACCTGAGCAACAGGTGCATCCAAGACTGAATCAGGTATCGCTACCAAAGACTCATCAAGCAAGGATTTGACAGTCTGCAAAGTTTCAAAATCCAACATGAAGTATGACTAGCTTAATCCTCTTCTCCATAGAAAAATTTCAAACCTCAAAAGACACATAATAGCTATAGAAGGTACTATAAGGAAAAGGGAAATTGTTTGCTTGATAGGGTTGAGAGGTAAAAGTTCAAAAAGGGAGCACAAAATCAAGAATAGACAAAAAAAAAGGCAAAGGTTGAAACCTTTTGTTGTCACTTGAGGACCAAAGCTGTTACACTTCTTTTTCCAAGAAATGAATTTTTGTAAGAGATTTAAGATCACCAAGCACACTCAGATACATTTAAGAAAACCATGCATGATAAGCTTAGAACTTGGTTTCATCAATATTTGGGATGGAAACAAATTTAACCATTATAGCTTTTCTGTATGGAATAGTAGTGTGGAAGTCCAAACGTTATTGACATAATTTGTTTCACAAAATAAAAATACGTATCTGAGAAGAAGAGAAAAGCCTGCTGAAGATCAAATGGTATGAAAGTAAACCAAGAAGGCACAAATGATATTAATAATGAGTTCCCAGCAGACAGCCTTAACTAAAGGGAAAAAGGATAAGCTCCATACCCGAACAATGAACTCCCTTCTTTTTTCAAAGTAGAAAGGCAATGAAACAAAATTTTACTAAGAACTCATATTCAAAAAAATTTAACTAAAAGCTGCAGAAAATAATATAGGGAAGATTATAATACTGTACAGCTCATTGCAGGGTAGGAGGGCACCCCTGTAGTGTGACGGTCACTTAGTTTGGTGATGAAGAAGAAGAATCTGACCAGGCAGATCAGATATCAAGAATGGGGTTCCTTGTTCTTCATAGTTGATATCTTTGGAGTGAGAATAATAAAAGGAGATCTTGATGGGATTACGAATAATCAGCTTATCATACAAATTAGAAAATTTAACTTGCTAATTTTGGTAAAGAAAACCTGTCCCAATTATGTCATTTGTCCAGGAGCATTAGATCTTAAAGAGTTTCTGCTACCTGTCCTACTCATAGTTTCCGTGCTATTAAGTAATTAATTATTGCTTGGTTTGCAGAGGAGAGGGGGGAGGGAAGAGGCTCCTTTACTCCTACTTTTACTTTTATTTTGCTTGGTAAGACGGGAAGAAGAGGTGGTGGACAAGGGGGACATGTCGAGAATTACTGACTTTTATTTTACTTTAATACTCCGAATTCTCTATTTTATTAAAACTTTTAATACTTAAACTGATGTCAATTATGCAATCAGCACCTTCCATTTATTTTCTCTGAATCCCTGCAATTTAAAAGGGGAGCAAATGTTGATGTGGGCGAGGAGTGGTAACCCCTCAGAATTTACATCCCTTTCATATCTACAGAAAACCAACCAACATGATGAACCATTTACGTCCATATTTTCTTTCCCTCCCCATTTAATTCCTTAAAAACCCCCAACCAAACATCACTCAAATGTAATTCATTTCATAATAAAAAGATAAGATACATAAATACGTCCATGCACACACCAACTCCAAACAATACTAGAAATGCTCTGAAAATCATATGGCAATGATAACATACCGTGCAATGCTGAAAAGCAGCATCAACCTTGCGCTTCCATAAACCATTTCCAGGCTCAGAATGAAAGATACCAAGCAAAGGCTATAACAGAGAGAAAAATTATCAACACCAAAAGGATATGATGCTGCAAAAGACAATTCTTCCTGTAAAACTTGGGAAAAGAAATGACCGTTGATCAAGTATAGCAAATGTAAACCTAGTCAGGAAAAGTAAAATAGGGTAACCCAATAGCAGAAGTCACCACCCAACTTGAATATCCAATACAAGTTATAGGGCAATGGGTGGAGAAACCCAGATAACATAGAAATTAAATTGCAGCCCCTATCACGTATATCTTTTGTGTATTCCATGATTACATGAACAGATTATTCAAATATAAGACAGGCATGTCCTGTTGGAACAGACAGGTGAGGAGGAGAATTGTGAAAAAAGAAAAAAATTAACAAGTTATCCTGCCATAGCAAAAGACTAAAAATAAGAGAACGGTATTTACTACAAATATCATAAATCAAGACAAAAATGCCTTGAAAATAGTAAAAGACATTGAATGCATACCTTAATGACATCCCGAATGTTTGGTCTATGCCCATACTTTCCAAGTACTGAGTCGCCATATATTTGATACTGTTCAAGGACCTACAGAAGTTCATTAAGGATTGATATTTTATCAGGTACATTTTGTACAAGAGCAATTCAAAAGCCTGACTCCCGAAAGAGTTTGCCAACCTGACGCCTGGTTAGAATACTACGAGGAGCACCATACACTGCACTGTCTACATGCCCCAAGGTCTGCCACGGACTGTCAAACTCTAAATTACTCAGTCAACTTTCAACAGAAAAGCCAGGAAAAACGAGTTCGGGGGAAGAGAGAGGAATACATGAAAAGATGAAGCAAAGAAATGTCAAAATCACTTGGAAAGAACTTTAAAATAATATCCATCTAGACACTGCTCCTCGAAGGGTGACTGAGAGAATGAGATAACACAAGTAGCTAAATCTTAGTATTATCAGATAATGAAAATCTTGAAAACATATTCAAGACAAACAAAATCTTTTGAGGGTCAAAAACAAGCCTTTTCATCTCAGAGCAGTCTGATGTTGCTCCTAAATCTCATTTTGTTACACCAGATATCTTGAATCAAAAATTTTAAAGGAAAATGACTAAATTAAAGTAAAAAGGTGTTCCATCAACTTTATAAAATGCCATTAGACTGATGTAGAAAAATTCCAGAAAGTAAAACCTCAGTGAAAGTTGATTGGTCATACTTGTTATAAGCAGCTCGCCCCACCATAACTCCATGAGCACCTTCCTTTCTTGCAGCGTTTACCTATTCAAAATATGAAAAGGCCACTGTTATTAATAGAATGGTATCCGTGATCACATAAAATTATTAAGAGTTCTACTATAATTATTATCACTGTCACCATTAGCAGAAGCAGCAGCAGTAATAACTCCAGTTTTAGTTTAAATGTAAGACCGATGACAATGTGTTTGGACAAATGGGAACAAATTCTGTAACCCATTGTTATTTAGACATTGTGTGCTTGTGAGGAGAGAGAATTCAGGGCACATAATAGTCTTTTTTCATTTTCCACTCCAAATGCCTGTATATGCTCAGGATGAATCAGCAAAGAGTTTATCAGTATACAATGCGTTTGGATAAATGGCAACAAATTCTGTAACCTCTTGTCATTTAGACATTGTGAGCTTGTGAGGAGAGAGAGTTCAGAGCACATATTAGTCTTTTTTCATTTTTCACTCCAAATGCCTATACATGCTCAGGATGAATCAGCAAAGAGTTTATAAGTTTACACATACTGAACTCTATCATAATTAAAAACAAAATTTGAAACTAGTAGAATTTTGCAGCCAGTTAGTGGATTTATCCAGCTTCAATAAACTGCCTTATTTCTTAGCATCCTTTTTCCTTTGAAGTGAAGAGCTTATATTTTCTTCTACTACTTCGCTGGGTTGTTGATGGTTTCAAGTACATATATATATATATATGTGTGTGTGTGTGTGTGTGTGTGAAATTCTAACCAAAAGCCCACCATTTTCCTGAACTCATTTTAGATAAAGAGAAAAAAGATGATCAAATAAGTAGGGAAAAGCAAAACCCAATATTAAGTGCATTCTAGGGATGATTTTAAAATAGCAGAATTTGAAAAATGCCTGTGCAAAATTGTCAATTACCTCATCGACTGTAAGTATGCCTCCATTAATAGTGAACTGTAGATCAGGAAAATCGCGCAATAGAGCATAGTAATACTCATATCTGCAAGAACAGTTCGTATAATAACTAATAAGCAAAAACATAATTCACAGACCATGCTCTGTACGACTGAAGAGAGACTCTGACTGAGACAACTAATGGACACCAGCAAAAGCAATTGTATTTCCGAGTGAAAGAAAGACAGAACTTAGATGGGTAAAACCATTATACTCAGTAACATATACCTCAGAGGAGGAATTGTTCGATTTTCAGCGGGGCTAAGTCCATTAAGCAATGCCTTTCGTGAGTGTATAATAAAATGCCTAGTTGGCGACTGTGAAGAAACCTTGTATATAAAATCACCTAAAAATATGCAGGAGGGGAAAAATGATAAGAAAACATATGATTTTCATGTTAAAGATCTTGAGAAGAGAAACAATAGGCATATGAACTGAATTGGTTATGACACTTATTAGAAACTATAAGGAGTAGTGATTGACCTACAGCTGCCAGAACATGAAATATGATTGTAGAAGCTCATTTAAGTCTACAACAACTCTGGGATATATGTTGCAGGTACTTGAGAAGGACAATCAACTAAGACTGTCAAGATGGTATCCATGACAAACCACAAAAACAAGTTTTATTACCAAAATACTCATGAGTATGTTATAGTGAATGGAATATCTGAATGTCCGATGCTCTCTTCTTACTCTATTATTTAAGGCCACTGAATGTAACAGGGGAAAGAGGAAAAAGAATATCTTATAAACCATAAAAACATGATTTATTATCAGAATATATTATGAGTGCGTTAAAGTGAACAGAACATCTGATGCACTCCTCAATTATTTGAAGCCACTCAACGTTACAGGAAAAAAAGGAATTAAAAAATTCTTAACGTAATGAAAGAAAATATATCAATCTCACAATCACTCAGAGCACATTCTTTTCCATATGTTTTGTACCCAAAGATGAAGTAAAGGAGAAGTCCTAGCACCTAGACACACCTTCAAGCCCCATCGTATAGGGGTGAGTATATTTCCGAAGCCCCAGTAAAGGGATAATTTTCTTGCTAGAAGTAATGATGGTGGAAAGAGTTGAACCAAAACCCGTTGCCTACGTAAGACCACGATGCATTAGACTTCACCAACACCAAGCTGATCACCTATCAAACTCTGTGTAATAAATACAAATTGACTTCGTGCTACCTAACTACTAGCTCTAAAGAATACTTTTCACCAAAAGCATGCAGACTAGAAACTAACAACAATAATCTACTTCCAGGAATAGTACTTCTCTTCAAGGGAATCTTTTCCACAGTCTATAAAGCAACTCTTGGGGTTTGTATCTAGCCTTGGCTCATGGAAGATCCTTATCTTTTGTTGAGCATATACAGGTTCTATGAGTTATAATATATCCATGGATAAACTTGAGGTAGAGAAAGAAATTGCAAGAAATCATGCATGGGTAGTATTGCTGCTTATCTTTTGATAGTGATGAAGATGTACAATATCTAAAGATTCATCATATCTGTAGACTTCTTTGCACTTAGCTCTCTCTTCTTCATTTCCTATCTAATCTTCCTACTCTTCCCCAATCCAAAGTTATTGAATCCACAAGCAGTTTTTTTAATGGTATGTATGATGTAAAAGATCTTAGCTTTGTTTAACAAACTTACAAAGCTCATTATATGAGTCATGGTCATCAACACCAATTCGGCACTTAACTGTCACAGGAACATTTGTGTTGGCAGCAATCACTGTCATGGCTTCAGCAACAAACTTCCCTTGTAGAACCACATGTCCATATCAGAGCATATTTCATAGAAAAAAATTTTAAAAGCAGAGGGAATCATTAGTTATACCTTCGGGTCAAGCATGAGACGCACACCAAAACAGCCATGTCCGGCAACTTTGGGACTGGGGCAACCACAACTGCTTGATAAAAAATATATTAGTTAGCTGAATCATAATGCAAATGGAAGAAGTTTCTTAATGAAGCAAAAACACACTTCAAATTGATTTCATCGTAGCCATAAGGAGTTGCAAGTTGGGTTGCTGTGGCTAAGTTTTCCAGATTATTTCCACCAATTTGAAGCACGATTGGGTGTTGCTCCAGACCATATGCCAAAAATCTGTCCTGGTAAAGGGCAGTGAATGTATAAGAGCAAATATCTCAACAAATGGACAAGCTCATTATTGCCTTAGATAGTAATTTAATTCAATTCTGAGTGCAACTTTTCAAGTACTACTGATGATACTAAATTAAAAAGGAAAAGAAGTAAATGCAAAATAATTCAAGTACTCTACTGCAGAATAAGAAGGGAAGAAAAAGAGGACCTCTAAGCTAATATTCCTCTATCAAACTCAAAAACAGGAAAATTTGCCCACAATTTGGATAATAGTTTCTTCCTAGTTCAATGATCAAATTCACAACAGTAGAGAAAAATGATTGACCAGATTTCCCTTCTGATATACAAAAATAAAAGCTTACCAAATTTCCCTTCTGATATACAATTGTTTCTGCAGCAAGCATTTCTGTGTATAGCCATGCATGCTTTGAGATGAGTCGTGCTAAAGTTCTGTAGTTATTGTCTGTCCAATCCATCATAGGCGCAACACTGAAAATTGAAGCTTTAAAACATTTAACAAATGTCTAAACATGGAAATTCTTTTATAGGGAAAAATATGAGTATTGCAAAGGCACACAGATACTCAGATCAATAAATACTGGAGCCCTAAATGGAGTAAAGTTGAAGAGCAGGAGAAGTGAAAACAAGGAGTCAAACTAGAAGAAACTACCTGAACCAAGGGGGAAAATAGCGTGCAGCAACCATTACAGGGTCAGTTTGAAATTGACGCTTCTGATTGTAGGTGCACTTTCTTAATTTTGCTGAATTTCCATAAAATAAACCTGATGAAAATCTGCCATGGTTTTTCAGGACAGAGTTAGCAGGGGTTAAAGAAGAAATTAGAGTATGTCCAGGATACTTCATCATTCTGCAAGCTAGACCATAGTCCGCGTTTTTATGCACCTATCCAATGTGTAAAAAGATATTACACAAGAGCACAAGAATATGAACACACGGACACCAAAAGGTGTTGAATTATTCATCCAGTTGGTGTCAGAGGAGACTAACAGGTAATGGATAAATACCAAGCCAAGCTATATTACCCCACATGCAGAGAGACAGCGGAAGAGAGAGAGAGAGGCTCAAAAGTGAAAATTCAATGAAAAAATTAAGTTAAGAAATGAATCCGTCTCAGTTGATTATATATAGAAAAACTTATTTACCTCCTAAATAGAGTTTCTTCCAAGTAATGTAAAGAATTAGTTTTTCATAAGGATATCCAAGCATCTTAAATTCATAGTGACCAACCTATGAGTCTGCCATTTGCTGGACCTCAAAAAATAAATATTAATTTAGAGCTCCGCATCCTCTGCAATAATCGTCTACTGTTTTTTAAGCTATTCTTAACTGAACAGCTCATTTTTTGTTCAATATCAACCCAAATCAGTTCATATCTTGTGTAGGGAAATTAAGAAACGCATGAAATCCAATGACCAAATAAATTCAACAGCCTCACGGCATATGCGGAAGAAAAACTACGAAGGTGTCCAACAACACCATGCTATATTAAAATGCTAGAACAGTGGATATGGATACATTCACCTCCATATTAAAATGCTTTCATGGAATATCTGCATCAGAACGCCTGAACAGGTAGAACTAACAAAGTTTCTACCCCAAGAAACTCATTTCATTCTTCAAATCAAGACCGTAACCACTCTTTCTAAATTAATTGAGGTGGAAATTAAATCAGGAAGTGAAGATTCAGACTGAAGGAAACTGTTTGTAGAACCCCATTTCAACAAATTTGCAATTAAACTCACAACCAGTTTCAAATTGCACTCAAAAGTCATGTGCAGAAGAACGAATTTCACATTACCTCTAGTTGATGATGAGAAGAGAAAGAAATGGGCAGAATGGCGGTAACCGGAGTTCAATCACTGGCGTTACCCGGCGTTAGGGTTTTGTTTTTTTTTTTTTTTTTTTTTTTTTTTTATTGTGCGCTGTTATCACAGAAGTTTTGAACGGATTTGTTCAAATTATCCCCTTTTTTCTTCTAAAATTTTATGAAACATTTCGGTTTGGATGAGGAGAATGGGAAGGAATAATTTTCCATTCTTCGGAGATATCCGAATCAACTTAAAACATATCTCTAATCTAATTGATTATAATCGGTTTCAAAAATAAATATTCTTAACGGTTTAATTCAATTATTAAAAATGATTTTTATCAATTATAATCGAACCAAACAGATTATATATGATAATAATAAATATGTAAAATATATCATATAATTACATTATAAATAACATAATTTAAAAATAAAATAAATTTTTAATTAGTTATGAATAGAATCAAACCATTATATGAATCGATAAAATATTATTTAATTATATATAATATTTAAAAAATAAAAATATATTTTACAAAAATAAAAATAAAATAATAATCCGTTTTAATATAATCAAACCGTTCAAAACTGATTACAAATGTTTTGATTTGGTTCGATTATATACTAAAATTTATAATCAATTGGTTAGAAAATTACTATAATCGATTATGACTATTCATTTATAAAATTTAGCTAAAAACGAATCTCGAACACCCCTATTTACAATACAGAATTATTGTTTCAAGACCTAATCTTTGGTCAGTTTTGCAAATTGGTTTTTAACCCCATTTTTTTTAGCCATGTTGATTCTTAAATAAATTATGATTAGATAACTTGATCCTTTCAAATGTACTCCAAAAAAACCATCGGAAAAATTCAATTAACAACTGCTTAACTAAATTAACATGGGGAAATTTGATACTATACTATTCAAAAAGCCAGAAAGCGAGTATTTAAAATCTTGTTTAGCTAAATTTTGGTTTCTGGTGCAACAACAAATGGAATTTAGCTTAGCAAAAATCTACTCGTTTCGGACCATTTGAATCGTGTGGTACCTAATTTCCCCTATTAATTTGATCAAACAATCGTTGACTAAACTTTCCAATGATTTTTTTCAAGAATAAAGTTAGATTGACCATATTGTCCAATTGTAATCTGTTTGATAACCAACGTGGCCAAAGAAAGAGTTAAGGACCAATGCGTAAAATTAATAAAAGATTAGGTTTTGAAACATCTAATTATTCAAAAAGAAATACAAGTGACAAGACGTAATTTCTTATCCCTTTTTCTAGATACAAAAGACTTTCGATTGAAGCTTTTATTGAGCTAAGCTTAACTCGTTCAACTACACAAACGAACTTCACGAATTTTGTTTCTTCTAATAGAATGAATTGTTTTAGTTGCGTTATATCTACTTTGAAAAATAATTTGATAAATTAAATTAATATTAAAAATACTCATTACTTTTATATAAAATTAAAAGTGACATTGGGTGCATTTTGAATGGCTAAAAAGTTTGAGTATTCAAAAAATAAAAACTATAGAATTGAATAAAAACTCATTTGGTCAAACATTGTTAGAGTTCAAATTTCAAACAGTGAATCAAACTCAAATATCGGCCCGAATACAAAGGATCCAAATCAACATTCAAGAGAAAGTGGTTAGTGACCTCCTAGGTATTGGCCTTCTGCGAGCTAAGGAAATTTCTCACTGGATCGCAAGCTACGAACCAGTGAACTCTAACCTTTCTCGTAAACCTTCTATGCCACAATTGGATCTCTATAACACTTGATATACACGATGACACTTAAATCACTCTCACGACCTCAAGAAAGCTCATCATGACCTTCGAGGCTCACAACAAAGTCATGAAGATGGTTTACAAATCAGTAGTGAGCTCATAACTCATACACCAGAGACGTGCATGACAAGATATCTTCAATTATGGAAACTCCACTATTCTAGGAGCAACTAGGGGGATATGATCTCACAATTATCCTAAATGCCTACTTTCGCATGATTGAGATTAACTCCAATAAGGTAACTTATTGTTCGATATACATTATCGAATCACACACAAATTACAAAAGTGAATTTGATCCAATTTACTCTCATGGAATACTGACTTAGTCATCGGAGTTATCCTCAAGGTGGCAACCCATTCCGGTGATCTAATTTCTTTCCGGTTGTGATTACAGGCACCATCATGATTCGGGGTGACCCAGAGATCGTTTCCGAGCTTTATCACTTCTGGTGTCGTCTATGGGAAGAAACATTCTGAATAGAAGTTTTCTTACATGCACCAAAAAAAATTAAAGAAATCGTGATGACTTGATCACAACCAACATGGGTGCAACCACCACGCCATGATCGACCACCAAGGAGAACACAATTGTGCACTAGAGAAACTGCGCCAGAAGATCCAATCCCGACAAAAAACAACAATAATAATTATGTTGGACCAATTTATCAAGGATGGCCACCAAGGCCAACGCGGTCGAGACCGTCTCGAAGGCATCTTGTGGATAATCCTCCTGAGCACAGAAGGGAAGAACAAAGACACTAAAATCCAAATAATAACAACAGCGTCCCTAGACCACAAGGATCCAGGGTAAGTCGAGTCTTTGTTCCATCTAACCTTTCTGAATGCATGGTAGTGGCTTTGGAAGGAATCTCGAGCAAAAAGGATTACGTATCAACCAGGAGTAGTTTAGCACTATCTCGGAGGGAGACATAACAACCTGGGATTCAAAGTAGGGGTGTAAATGAGACGAGACTATTCGGGAACGGTTCGGGCTCGGCTCGGTGAAAGCTCGAATTCGGCTCGTCTT
>JAOXNR010000013.1:9729099-9749150 GCA_028571225.1 Parsonsia alboflavescens
CAAGTAAACTACTAATAGCTAAGTTATGTATTCCTAATTAGATTAGGAAATAAAAATTAGGAGGAAAATAAAATAAATAAATAAATAAAAATAAGTTTCTAAATAAAATTCTATCTAATTTAAAGAAGTAAAATTATTAAACAATCCAAATCTTGCTCGTCTATTCGTACTGCATCAGACTCCCCCTCTTAAAGAGAGCTTGTCCTCAAGCTTGCGTGTCCCCATAGAAGCAAGAAAAATGTTACACATTGAACGCATTGGAGATATTGTAATCATCTGGTAGCTCGAGCTTGTAAAAATTGCATCCCAACTTCTCTAGGATCTGACAAGGACCAAATCACCAATATCAAACGAAACATCATGTCGAGTCTTGTCAGCATATTCCTTATATGCCGCATACGATCCCTTCCCACATCTATAACAGACTCTTTTCTTTTTGTTCTTCTTTTCCTTGGAGATAGCAACATACTTAGGGAAAACATGCTTTTCTGACTTTGCTGTTTTCATCTCAAATCTTTCAAGGGTAGTGAAGCTAACCATTTGTGTTCTCCTTCCTTTAGTAGCTGATTGTTTTGGAGTACCATTTGGAGGATTATGTATAGACACGAGTGATGTTGAAGGGGAAGTAGAAGAAAGATCAGGATCCTGCAAAACAGACATGACAAACTCTGAACTCGACAGTCTTGGACTCTGATTGAGTGGACTTGTCACCCTAACTATATGAGAGACTAGCACAGGAATAGGTTTTATCATAGGAAGAACATCAACAACAGCAGATCTTCTAGACTCTGAAAAGGATTCTGCAACTGATGCGGTTGAAGTGGATCTTGAGTTCATGTCAAGGGGTTCCACCTTGAGTTCATGTTCAGGTAGAGGTGCTTGACGATAGGGGGAATAGATTGAGGTGAATTCTTGAGCTGCTATAGATTTTTGTTGATGCTGAAAGCTTGGTTCGCATTCCTGGTCTCTCGGAACATTCCTCTGCAATAGCTCCTTTGGTGGCTGTTCTTGTTCCACCTTAGTGTTGCCGTACTCTTCTATTCCGCCGCCGCCGCACCTGTAGACGACTTCGCCGTCGCCGCCGCCTCCGTGCGCGACTAGCCTTCCTGCGGGTTGTTCAATGTTTTGCTCTGCTGGCGGATTCGCGACTGCCATCCGCTGTAGCATCTGCTGAAGAATTTGCATCCGCTGGTCCTGTCGCTGTTCCTGGCGATCTTGACATTCAATGAGTTGCTGCATCTCCGGTTCATGATCTGCTCGACTGCTGCACAATTCTTCCAAAATCGCGGCTATGTTTGGATCAACTCTGACATCGTAGATCTTGTCTCTGATACCAACTGACGCAAGATGGAAAAATATGGTGGGGAAAATTATAGAACCTTAACTGTAAACAACTTCACTCGAAAGCTTTTTTACAGAAAAGGGAGAATCAAGAATAAAACGACAATATTCTTGAGACACTATGAGACAATACCTTGAATTCACAAGAAAAGAGATAAAACACTGAAAATATTATTGATAACAAATTCTATTTTTTAACTCTTGGGCATACATCCTTATTTATAATGGTAGAAGTTCTACGTTCCTAATCAGACTAGGAAATAGAAACCAAGTAAACTACTAATAGTTAAGTTATGTATTCCTAATTAGATTACGAAATAAAAATTAGGAGGAAAATAAAATAAATAAATAAATAAAAATAAGTTTCTAAATAAAATTCTATCTAATTTAAAGAAGTAAAATTATTAAACAATTCTAATCTTGCTCATCTACTCGTACTGCATCAATCTCTCTTTTCAGTTCGTTCCAATCGTCCAAAACAAGCATCCCATCCAAATATCTCTGATACTGAAAAAACTGCCACCATGCTGCGGCTCTGTCCTTAAATCTGATCGCAACCAACCCTACCTTCTTATCCTCAGGGACTTCTCTCAACGAGAACAATTCATCCACGATGCTCAACCAATCCAAAAATTCTTCCGGTGCCAAACTCCCGATAAACTGCAGAATCTCAAGTTTAATTCTGGAATCCTATTGCGGCACATACTCGACTCTAGTCGCCGCCGCCGCCCCTGGGTTTCCTTTACCGCCCCTTCCTATTCCACCACCACCGCTACCGCCGCTGTGCGCGACTAGCCTTCCCGCGGGTTGTTCAACGTTTTGCTCTGCAGGCGAATTCGCGCCTGTCATCCGCTGCAGCATCTGCTGAAGAATTTGCATCTGTTGGTCCTGTCGTTGCTCTTGTCGATCTTGACACTCAATGAGTCAATGCAGCTCCCACTCGCGATCTACTCGGCTGCTGCGCAATTCTTCTAAAATTGCGGCTATGGTTGGTTCAACTCCTGACATCGTAGGTCTCGGCTCTGATACCAATTGACGCAAAATGGAAATTATGGTGGGGAAAAATATAGAACCTCAACTGTAAACAACTTCACTCGAAAGCTTTATTACAGAAAAGGGAGAATCAAGAATAACATGACAATATTCTTGAGACACTATGATAATCGAATTTTACTGACTGAAAACTCAAAGCTTCATGAAAAAAACCAATTCTGCTAAAAACACACAAAATCGACAATAAATAAACAATAGACAAAAAATTGAAAAATTACGAAAAGATCCCAAAAGTTTATAAAAGGCCCAAAAGTTCATCCAGATGACCCCGGATGGCCAAAAAACTACTTAGATCACAACAAAATAGTGAGTATTGTTTCCTAGATGGTTCCGGATCGACTCATCAAATTTGAGCCCATTCTGACGCTCCCGTAACTTTTCAGTTCTTATGATTCGACCCCAGAAACTTTTTCGATCATCTCTGATTGCTTTGCAACTTCTCCTGCAGCCTTTTGGACCTACGTGGGCCCCCTCGAATATCTTCGTGGGCCAGCTCTGCGTCAATGTCTAAGGATTAAGCATTTATTCAACTCTTAATAATATTTCAGAGTTTCTCTCTCTTTTCTTGTGAACTCAAGGTTGTTCGAGAATTCAAACGTTTTTCTCATTTGTACTAGCATGCTTACTAGTCTCTCGTGTATATTCTGCTGCATCACTAAACCTAAAATTTTTGGAGATAGGATAGTTTTCAATTGAGAGTGACTCACAAACACATGAAGAATCCTTTACATCTTTTGGGTGTGTTTGAGTGTAAGAGTTCTTTTAATATTTGAATTTTAATTGGTTGCTGCTTCCAATGATAATCATATTTGTGACGAAGATGCAATTAGAATTGCTCTTAGTCTTCGATATAAAAAAAAGAACAACAGTAGAATTTTCGTCATTATGCGATTACAATTACCAACGACGAAGTTTTCAAGAAACTTCAATGAAGTAGCCGAAAATAAAAAGCACATGACAATTGAGAATTTTTTGTATATTCAATCTACTGAAAGCTGTTCAAGAAAAACGTCATTAAATAAACCTCCATGAATGCTAAATCTAATCGGAAACAGAATGCTAAACTTAATAGGAAACGGAATGCTAAAGCTAATCGGAAACGGAAATTAAAAAAAAACACAACTACAAAAAATACGGAAATACCCCTAAATCTAAAAATATTTCAGAAAATGATAAAAGGACCGAAAAGCCCTCAAGGCCCTACGTCCGAGCCAGTCTATTTCTGAGCCATATCTCTAATCCTCGCTGAACGAGTAGGCACTTGTGGCTCTATTTTCTAGGTCAGTTCGACCTGCTCTTGCTCACATTAACTTACACCGTCGGCTCCTGCATCAGGCTCCCCCTCTTCAGAAGAGCTTGTCCTCAAGCTCAAAGGGTATTCATGAACCGGATACAAATGCTTGACATTAAATACATTGGTGATGAACATCCCATCGGGCAACTCCACACGAAAAGCGTTGGAACCTAGCTTTTCAAGTACCTGGCATGGACCAATTTTTTGTGGCTTCAACTTGTTATACTCCCCAACGTATACCGATCTCGGCTCAGATATACCCACACAAGATCATCCACTTCGAACTGCACCAACCGGCGATGACAATCAGCTGCATCTTTATACTTGTCATAGGTCTTCTCCAACATAGCTTTCACCTTAGCATGAAGCAATGTCAATTCTTCCATCTGATCATCCATTTTCCTGAACCCAGAGTTAGGAGTTTCAATCAACAAAAGGTCTAACTGCTCACGAGGCATGAAGCCATAGACGATCTGGAATGGTGCTAACCCGTCGATCGATTGACACTACTGTTAAACTCGAACTCAATCTTGGGCAGCAAGGTATCCCATAAACCGAGAGCTTTTACCTGAGAAAGCAACATGTTTCCCAAACTATGGTTGACAACTTTCGTCTGTCCATCTGTTTGTGGATGGTAGGGATTGGAGAACTTTCGCTTTGTACCCATCCATTTCCATTATTCATCCCAAAAGTGACTCATGAAGAGTGAATCACGATCCAAGACAATCGATAATGGCACCGAAATGCCTCACTACGGCATCAAAATACAAGGCAGCACATCGAGAGGTATCCATGGTAGTCTTGTAAGCCATGAATATTGACATCTTACTAAATCTATCCACAATTACCATCACGCTATCATTGCCACGAGACGTCCTTGGCAACCCCACAACAAAATCCATCGACATATCACTCCAGGGTGCCTTGGGAACCCGTAATGGCTGGTACAACCCTTAGGATGATTCACTTCCTCTCGCCTGAGCACAAACACGACACATCTTCACATAGGTCCGAACATCCTGATCTATACTCGGTCAATAAAACCTCTCTTGGGCCAGTGCAATCGTCTTGTTCTTACTAAAGTGTCCTTGCTCATGCAACTCCCATATAATCAATAAACACAAAGAAGTTGAAGGAACACAAAGGCAGTTGCTGCAAAAAAGATACCCGTCATGTAGGTCATAATCTGATGCCCTCCCATGATTGACGTCTTCCATCACTCGACCAAAGAATTCATCCTCTTTCAAAGATTCCTGAATCTATTCAAAACCTAGCATGTAAGCATGCATCACTGAAATCAATACATGTCGTTGGCTTAAAGCATCTGCAGCTCGATTGTTAATGCCTGACTTATGTCGAATTGAGACCGAGAACTCCTGCAGTTGTGCTACCTACTTAGCATGTTGAGCACTAAGCTTGTGTTGCCCTTCCAAAAACTTCAGTTTCTCATGATCAGAGTAGAGAATAAACTGATGTTGAATCAAGTAATGCCTCCAAAACTAAAGTGCCTTAACAAGCACATACAACTCCATGTCATACATCGAGTAATTCAATTTTGGACCACCTAGCTTCTCACTGTAGTATGCCACGGGTCGTCTGTTCTGAGAAAGAGCCGCCCCAATTCCAACCTTCGAAGCACCACATTCAACTTCAAATAGGTCTTCAAAATTTGGCAATTGCAATAAAGGAGCTTGCGTTAACCTATCTTTCAAAGCTTCGAAGGCACTTTGGGCTTCTGTTGTCCATACAAACCGTGAGTCCCTCAATAAGTCTATTAGTGGTGCGGCAATTCTACCAAAATCACGGACAAACTGCTATTAAAATCCTGCCAGTCCAAGGAAAGACCAAACCTGTAAAACTGATGTGGGAACTGCCCACTCGCAAATTGCAGCCACCTTTGAATCATCCGGCAGGCTTCCTTCGTCTGGCACAACATACCCAATGAAGACCAGTCGGTGCACCATCCAAACACACTTTGACGGATTAGCAAACAACTGATGTTGCCGAACTGTGTCCAATACCTTCTTGACATGCTCGATGTGCTCCTCTGAAGTGCGGCTATAGATTAGAATGTCTTCGAAGTATACGACGACGAAATCATTAATAAACGGCCTCAAAACCTGATGCATTACACGCATAAATGTGCTAGGGGCATTGGACAGCCCAATCGGCATCACTGTCCACTCAAACAACCCACCTTTCATCTTGACCGCCGTCTTCCATTCATCCCTCGGACGAAGACGAATCTGAAGGTATCCGCTCTTTAAGTCCACCTTCGAAAACACTTTTTGCCACACTCAACTGATCCAGCATGTCATCAAGGCGTGGAATAGGAAAACGATACTTTACCGTGATTCGATTGACTACCCTGCTAGCCACACACATGCGCTACGACCCATCTTTCTTTGGCACTAACAAAGCCAGTACCACACAAGGACTAACACTTTCTCGAATGAAGCCCTTGTCTAATAACTCTTGCACCTGTTTCTTCAACTCCTCACTTTGTTCTGGTAACATTATGTAGTGAGCTTTGTTTGGCAATAGAGCTCCTAGTACAAGATCGATCTAATGTCGCACGTCCCTCAGGTAAATTTGCTGGAAGAACATCCTTGTAGTTCTCCAATGTCAGCTTAATAGCATCCGAAACATCCCCACAACTTTCTGCCGAAGCCAAGCAATGTGCAACCAATGCAAAACAAACATCTTGTTCCCGAACTAACTCCTCAAATTCTACACTAGGCACACAAAAGACTATCTTCTTCTCAACTACATTGCTCTCCCGCAGCGGCTTCAATACCCAGCATTTACCTCTCGTTCCAATGGTATACGTGTGATCATGACCATCATAGATGACATTGTTATCAAACTGCCATGGTCGTCCAAGAATCAAGTGTGACGCGTCCATTGGTACGACGTCAGCCTAAATTGTTACTGAATAATTCGGACCGATACTCATCTGCACTTTGCAACGTCGATCTACCTGAATTTCATTGGCATGGCTCACCCAACGACCCAACCAAGTCGGTAAGGGTGAGGGTGTGGCTCCATTGTCAGTCCTAACTTTGTCACTGCTTCCTCGGATATGACATTCTCCCAACTACCAGAGTCTATGATCACTCGACAACTCTTGCCCCCAATCGTGCAACGTGTTGTGAAGATATCCCTTCTTCACTAATCCTCGTCACTCTTGAGTGCCAAACAGATTCGCCTCATTACTAAACTCTCCCCTTGCACATCCTCAGGTTTGACAACTTCTAGCTCCCCTTCGGTGTCCTGTTGGTCGAACCACAAAGTCGGATCACTCTCTTCATGTGTATCTCCCATATACAACTGCGATTTTAATGTTGGACATTCGTTGGCGTAATGCCCCATTACTTGGCATCTATGACACTGAATGGAGGCCTGGCCATTGGAATTCCAACTCTTGCCGAAGGTGGTGTGGCTATAGAAGCCACCCTTGGTATTGCTGTTACACTTAATAAGGGCTGTAAGGTCAATGACAAGCCATACGGAGGAGTTGGGCCAATTCGACCAGTTGGAAGCTGCTGTCTATTCGATGTTTTCTCCATGGCTTTGGAACTCAATTCAACTGAGCATCCATCACGCTCAAAATAGTATGAACTTGAAGTGCATCATGCAATGGCAACCTCAAACCATGAATGTATCTCGCCACCAGCTATTCCTTTGTTTCTCGCAGTTGATTTCGAGAAACAACGTTATAGAATTCCAAGGTATAGTAGTCTACACTCTTTGCTCCTTGAATTAACGCCTACAATTCTCCATAGAGTGTTTGTTGATAATTCAAAGGTAACAATTCTTGACTCATCTCCCGTCGCAGATCTTTCTAGGTTTCAATTTGAGGCAGCCTATCTTGATATCTCTGATGTTTGTTAGCTTGCCACCATGCCACCGCCCTGCTCCTGAGCCTCAAAGCTATCAACACAGCTTGTTTCTCCAGTGGGAGTTCTTTGATGTGCAGCAAATCATCCACCACTATCGACCAATCAAGAAATTTGTCTGGGCTCAAACTTCCGATGAACTCCGAAATTTCTAACTTGAACCCTAAATACCATCAGTTCTGTTCGTCGCGCACAGCTTCATAATTTTGCCTCTGATTTTGAAAAGGTCTCTAAAAATACCTCTGTGCCCGGTATGGCTCCTCCTCAAACAGTATTGGCTCACCCTTTTCTTCTGCTTGAAATTCCAGTTGCCCCAAGGGCATAGTTGGTTTAGGTACCTCTGGCTGTCTTGGTGGAGCGACAGGTTGATGCAGATTTGGCGTGGCTAGCTGTTGAGGTGGCGGCGCTGGATTCACTTGCATGGGTGCAAACCGGGCCATCATCTCTATCATCTGTTGCACGAATTGCCTCCTTTCCTCACGCTCTTCCCTTTCTTCTTCTAACCATTGCAACAGATTGGAAACAATAGGGTTGAGATCGTTGTTATCACTACTAGACAAGTTGTCTGGTTGTTGTCGAGTGGATTAGGGTTTGATGGACCGAAACATTGGCTCTTATACCAATTGACGAAGATGCAATTAGAATTACTCTTGGTCTTCGATATAAAAA
The DNA here is from genome assembly GCA_028571225.1 of Parsonsia alboflavescens. NCBI lineage: Eukaryota > Viridiplantae > Streptophyta > Magnoliopsida > Gentianales > Apocynaceae > Parsonsia > Parsonsia alboflavescens. The sequence continues at coordinate 9,737,356 of JAOXNR010000013.1, forward strand.
AAGAAGAACAATAATATAATTTTCGTCGTTATGCGATTATAATCACCAACGATGATGTTTCAAGAAACTTCAATGAAGTAGATGAAAATAAAGAACACAAGACAATTGGGAATTTTTTGTATATTCAATCTACTGAAAGCTGTTCAAGAAAAACACCATTAAATAAACCTCCATGAATGCTAAACCTAATCGGAAACGGGATGCTAAACCTAATAGGAAACGGAACGCTAAACCTAATCGGAAACGGGATGCTAAACCTAATAGGAAACGGAACGCTAAACCTAATCGGAAATGGAAATTAAAAAAAAACATAACTACCAAAAATACGAAAATACCCCTAAATCTAAAAATATTTCAGAAAATGGTAAAAGGATCGAAAAGCCCTCAAGGTGCTACGTCCAAGCCCCCCTATTTCTGAGCCATATCTCTAATCCTCGTTGAACACCTGGGCACTTGTAGCTTTGTTTTCTTGGTCAGTTCAGCCTGCTCTTGCTCACATTTACTTGCACCGTCTGCTCCTACATCAATTTGCCACTACAATACCAATGGGAAACTATCGTTGATGATTTCTTTCCTTTCCTTTTTCTTTCCTTTTCCATCCCTTTTCAATTGAAATTTCATCTTCGTTACTCCTTTCATTTTTTTTAATCTTCTTCATTCCTCTTCCTCCTGTGATATCTAAAAATGTTTTCTCTTTGTACTTTTAATATTTTCTATCTGCAACATGTTATTTTCTTTCCCATAGCATTTGATCAAAGCATTGATGTCTTTATTAATTTCTTCAAAGTGATGGAACATTGAGAATTTCCGATTCCAGCAACCAGAACACCAAAAGTAAAATCTTGTTATTTGGAGAGGAAACGAGTCTAAACAATTTAAAGTTAATCCAAATAAAATCTGAGTTTTTTGAAATTTAAATCTTTCAATTTTTAAAACTTAAAAAGAAATAACTTTTTAATTTTTAAAATCTAGACCTTTGTCCAAATGAAATCAATTTTGTTTCAAACATCAAATTTGAAGGGCAAATATTGCCGTAAATTACACTTTGAAAAAAAGGCAAATCTAGGCTCGATTATGGTCAAAGCTTATTCATGCTAAATATGGATCAGTAGTCGCATGGTCTAGGAGGCCAAGGAACAAGCCTACATCTGCAGTTTGGCTTGGCATTCTTCATGGCTTCTCACCCCTAGAACATGGGTTGGAATGGTATTTGGGCGATGGCCACAATATTTTTTTTTGGTTAGATTCTTGGTTGTCGAAAGGACCTTTGGGAAGGGTGTCTAAGATAACTATTACTTTGGAGAATTGGAGAAACTAGTAACTCATTACTTTTCGCATAACATTGCCTGGAAGCTATCTGAACTCTCATTGAGCCTCCTCCACACTGCAGGAAATTGATTTACCTCAGTGGAGTATGAATGTTAGTAGTAAATTTACCTCTAAGTTTGTTTGCTATCTGTTTTATGAACATTATGGATTTGATACACTTGAGTGGAAGAAAGTATGGAACTCTAAGCTCCCATTGAGATATTCCTTTTTTGTATGGCAAGCTAGATGGGATAGATTGAAGACTAATTGCTTATTATATAGTAGACATATTAAAGGTAATACATGTGATTTATGTGGACATAGAATGGAAGTTGCTCTACATTACCTCTGTGATTGTAAGGAGATGAAGAAAGCATGGTTAGGTTATTGCCCTTCGAGTCTTTATCTTGAATTTTTTAATGAGATACATGTTTGATTTTCTTGCATTAATATTAATTTATGTAAAGAGTAGGATCCCTCTACCATAATATCTCTTGACATATTATATTTCGATAATTTCATAGTTTGCTTGATTTTGAAAAAAATAAAAAGTTATTCGTAAATAATTTTATTTGACCTGTATCTGCTAAAATTATTTTAGATAAAACCCTTGAATTGACAACTTTTTATTTGGGGACACCTCCCCACTTAAACCACTTTCTTGAGTTTCTAATATTGATACATTCAGGACCCCTTTTACTCAAAGAAAAAAAAAAAAAGGGCAAATGCCAGTCAACGGACAAGAAGATTAGATGGATTTGAGGGAAGACTACTGGGAAATTGTACGTATCCATAAACTTTAAGGGGTTTTGTATAATTTCTGACAAATTGCCTTCAGCTTGGCGAAAGAAATCGTCTTCTAGATCTGTATCTACAAGATTCTCAGCTAGCTGATAACTCCAGCAGCAGTAGAATTCCTGCTCAGCAGCCCACCACCGCCATCGCCCCGACACTACCACGAGAAGCTGTTTGTAACTGAATTCTGTGAGCTTGCAAAGTTTGTTCTTTTCGATAGATGAGAGAATGGGCAAGACATCGGTGATTATTTACCTTACAGTTGCAGTGTTACTCCTATTTCTTATATCGCAATCTCCTCAAAACCCTAAACACCACCACCACAGGAACCGCTCTCGCCGCTTGAAGCTTCGTTCGAACTTTACCTTTAGTCCTCCAACCTTGAGCTCTCATCATGATCATCATATTCCGTTTGACCCCTTAGTAGCTGACCTCGAGCGGAAGCGAGAGGATAGAGAATGGGAGAAAATGTACATGGAAACGCACCACCCGGAGTTGATTCAGTCCGATACTCATGCTCAACATGGTGATGGTGCTCCTGGAGAAGAGTTACAGCCCGAGTGGGAGGATTTCGTGAATGACGAAGACTATTTGAATGACGAGGAAAAGTTTAATATTACTAATAGGTTGGTCTTATTGTTTCCCAAGATTGATGTCAACCCAGTTGATGGGTATGTGACTGAGGCTGAGTTGACTCAGTGGAACTTGGAGCAGAGTCAAAGAGAAGTTTTGCATAGAACAGAGAGGGAAATGGAGGTTCATGATAAGAATAAAGACGGATTTGTGTCATTCTCCGAGTATGAACCTCCCAGTTGGGTTAAACAGTCAGGTAATGCCGGGGTTTTACTTTGATGTAATTTTTTTATCATAAATTTCATTTATTCATATAAGCTTAATACTTTTTCTCTGTTGTTACTCTTATTGTTGAATCATATGTGAAGAAGGAACTAATTTAGGAAGTTCCTTTGACTGGCCTAAAAGCTGTTTTGAGAAGTGGGATATTATTAGAATTCAAAATGCTAGCTTGAACCGGAAGTTTATTGATGGTTGATAACTGTGAAAGGATCAAAGGCAAATTCAAATCAGTTTTCATGGCGGAGAAAGTTTGGGAACTTGTTTGGGTTGGGTTGTACTTGGATTGGACCTGTTTAATTTTCGCTTTGGAATTGAATTGTATAGTTTGTATTTGCATGATTTGATGGGAGTTAAATTGTTTATTAATGGGTAAATTATAGTTAATAAGTTTTTTGATAGTGTATTTTAATCATTAAATGGTATTTAAAAGGTATAGTTTATATGAATAGGTGTATGTAAGAATTGTGTTGAGAAATTTATTAGTGGAGAAGGGACAAAAAGTGAAAACCAATCCACCTTCATCCTTGGTTTTTTTTTTCTAAAAGGTGTCAAAGATTGGAAGTGTCAAAAATCAAGGAAGATGATATCTAACATCAAGTTTAGGGTTGAAATTAAGTTGCAGTTAAGTAAAGTTTGTCTGCTATTTGAGCATTGTTTTTATGCTCTTGTTAGATTGGAAGAGTGGTTGTATCCTTTTTCCTTTATCTAAGGATCATATATTTTGTTTTTCTAAGATTTTCCGTGTAATTTAAAATGGTTGAAACTTGAGAGGAAAGAGAAGATAATGGAAACACAAACATTTCTATTGATATAGAAAATTTGCTTTATAAGATATGAGAATCAATTTAGTGCTGAATACCAAGTGCATGTAAAAAGGATCAGCAGAGAAGTTGAGAAATGATCTTTGGTCCTGATTTGAATGGGTTTTCACCCCAGGTGGTTTGTTGTACTCAATCCTCTCCTTTTGTTGTGAAATAGTTATAATGATTTTGTTTGGAATATTTTTCCATTGTCTCATAGATAGCCTTATATTTTTCAAGTCTCTTGGAATGTTTCATGTCTGTTTAACAATATTGGATCCAATTTGTCCCTTTGGGGACACCTTAGTGGATGGAGTGACTAGCGCATTGACCATAGATCTCAAGTTTGAATCCTATCAACACCCTCTGGATAAGTAGACTGTTGAGATGCTTGGCAATTGGTCCGGACACTGCTAAAAAAAATAAAAGTTGGGTCCAATTATAAATATCAGAAATCCTTTTCCCTGATATCCTCACACAGATAATCCAAGGATCTTATATTTGTTGAACATTTTGTGTTCTCACTTCACTTTCTTTGCCACATTCTTTATAGTAATTTATTGCTAATTCCGGTATCATTTCTGTGCAGTCTCTGTGGTATTCATTGAATCCTGATAGCTTGCGCCCTGTGTCTTGCTAAATTTGTTTAATAACCCTTTTTAATTTCTTTTCCTATAGTTAGAATATTCACGTTGTCATTGATCAATAGGGTTCGTGCTCATTTTGCCTAAATGTTTGTTTAAGCCGAATATCTTCAAACAATATGTGGGATTATATATTTTCTATTTTTTGTTACTCTGCAATATAACTTAGAATGTTCACTTAATTTTGCAGACTCTTTCTTTTGATGCTGAGTTTGGTTAAGAAATCTGCATAAAAAAAGAAAGATTTGAAGAATGCCTTCATCTTTAATGTTTTTCTATTGTCATAAGTCTAGAATTTGGACTCAAAGAAATGTGAAAATTCTCTGCAATTTTCTTAATGGAAGCTACTCTGCGATATTGCCCAGCAAGTGAACTAGGTTTTAACATTCCTTTCGCCTTTTCTCTTGAGTTATAGGTTTTAATTCATCATGGGTGCCAATGACAAGAGTTAAATTCTATTGACTCATCTATGATGAGATAATTTTCTGTACTGATTACCCACAGAACACATGTCATTTACTGCTTTGCATTTATATTTTTTTACCATTGCTACTGCATGACATTGTCTAGGAATGCCTCTGGATTTTAGGTTGTCTTTGACTGTAAAACCTTCCAAGGTCACTGCATGACTGTTTATGCACCACTTTTTGTTTTTATTGCTTTCTCATTTCTCTTGGCAGATATCAAGGTCGTTTCTTAATTGATTTTATTAGTTGGAGGGCTTTTCGCCCCACAGAGAGCAAGTTTACACTAAACAATAAGATTTCTTTTTTTTTTTTCCTGGCCATCATTTTGACTCCAAGCATGCACAAGTTTGTTCATTTTTACACGTTTTATTTTTTAATAATTTTTTTGTGGAGACGTGTAACCGAATTTGAAGAGTCATAAGCAGTATATGGCCCTTAGAGTTTCTGCCTTCATACTATAAACTTCTATCTGTTACTGGAGATTTAAAATACCATCAAATCCAGTTGTGGTTCAGATCCAAGTTTTAACAAGTGGATACTCCACTCTCAGAGACTTGCTCTTTTTTCACTTGTAGTTACTGTTGGTTTGTATTTTTATTTAACATGTCACATGTGTCATACCACAGATCATAGTACAGTTGGCTATGAGATGGGTTGGTGGAAAGAGGAACATTTCAATGCATCAGATGCAGATGGAGATGGTCTATTGAATCTAACGGAGTACAATGAGTAAGTTTTCGTTCTTAAAGGAGTTACAGTATATGCATGAATGGAAGAAAAATCTATAACAGTATCTTATTTATCCCCTAATGCTCAAATGTGTGAATCATGTTGCTTAATCTATTATTCTTTCTGAATTGCAGCTTTCTGCATCCAGCTGATACGAAAAGCCCCAAGCTTCTCACTTGGTTATGCAAGGAAGAAATCAGGTTCCACCATATTTGTTTCCTTCCTGTTATATTTCTTCTGTCCCCTTCTGATTAGTTCTTGGATATTTTATTTTCTATTTTCTGCTGCATCTCTTCCCAGTTTGCTGTCTTCTTGACTATCAATTATTGCATCAAGTTGAGGCACCTAGGAAAGAAACATTTTATTCCTTAGCAGGTGAATGTCTTCAGATAATACTGAGGAAATGATGCTTTTATGTGCTAAAGGATGTGTAGTCTTCTTGAGCTTAGTTTGTATTTTCTTCTTCTTTCTGACTGTGAATTTGTCAAACTGAATTTGTTTAGGTGAGTCTTTGATTTTTTTTTTTTTTTTTGAATTCTACCTTGTACGGTTGCAATCCAACATAATCTGTTCTTTCCCATACTCCCTCCCCCCCTCCCCCCTCCCCGCATTTTGTTATTGACAAGCAAATTAAGGAACCAATGCTATTTTTAGTTTTTGAAGAGAGAATTGAGTGGTTACCACTTTTTCTCTGCTTAGTTTTGTCTTGTTCAACAATTGGTCCTTCCTCTTATCTTTTAATTCCTAGGAAGAAAACTATAAAATTGGTGGGATTTTGCTTTGATAATTGGACCTTTTGAAATTGATATCTTATTGCTGCTTCTTCAATACGTGTAATACGGAGTCATGTGGTTTATTCTTGTCCAATATTTTGATCAGTATAAGTGTGGGCTATAGATATATTGATTTTTGACATATTTATCTTTTTCACTTCACTTTTTACAGTATCTGCTAAAGTGCACTATAAAATTCAGGAGAGGGAACAATTTCCTGTTGGCTAGTACCTGTACCTCTGTGACATGAATGAGATGGCAGAATAGTTTTGTCTTCGTGTTTAACCATGTTATGCTGACCTGTTGCCTTGCAACACTTATCTTCTAATTCGTAGATTCTTATGTATCCAGAAGGAGATTCATTAGATACAACTTTGACACACATAATCTTCCCCGAAGAAAAATATGAAAAGAATGGGTTCACAATTGAGAAATATGAGCATTAAAGAGATGGACCAGGTACACAACAGCACAAGAAAGAAACTTACTAAAAGCTTGAAAAATGAGCTGGAATAGTGTTTTTCTCCAACTTTGAAGTCTTAAATCGAGGACTTCACATGGAGATGATCCATGACTCATTTAAGTGCAACATAATGCACATTACTGAATTATTAAAACTCTTAAGCATGGTTGTTAAATTCGCTAGTTAACTCATAGATTTGTATGATTTTAAGAGTCTAAATAGTGCAAATGAGTAGACTCGGTATAGAATCAAAAAATGAAGTAAATTTGATAGATGCGCAAGTGAGCTCGGTAAACTTGGATAATGCGGTGAATTCTTATGAGTTCACCCAAATCTAAACTTTTCCCCAAATTCAAGTCAATTTAGCCCAATCCATCTAATAAAATGAGTAATCCATCATGTAATAGCTTAAAATTATCAATTTCGTAACATTTTCTAGGGCACCGATACTTATGCCTTGCATTTCAAGAGATCTCAAGTTCTTCTTCTTCCACATTTAAAACCCACAATTCCTCTTTTCTACAAGCAGTTACATGTTGTCTTTTATCCATTGGCTTGTTTTTGTTACAAGTGATGTATCATCTGCCCTCACTATTAGGACTTAGACAGCTAAAAGGCTCAACATAAAGATTGGGTACTGGGAATGGATGTCCTAAAATGTTTATATATATGTAATGCTACAAAGTGTACACTTAAGTCTCTAACGGTCAATTTTAAAAAAAATAAAATCTTCAATAAAAAAATTATTTTTTGTAAATATATTTTATATATTATACCCTAAAAGGATAAACTAAATCCTGAGATAATAGATTAAATTTATTATTTTTTTAAAATTAAAAAAAAAGTTAAATCATTAACTTTGACTGTTAAAGACTTAATAGTGCACTCAGTCTAGTGCACTATATATATATATATCATTGATTTAATACTACGTAACATGGGAGTAGATTTGGTTCTCATGAAATTTGTTAGTTTGTTTGAATTTGATATATGAAATATGAATTATGTAGTTGAACTTAACGTGAGGTTGATATTCATTATCAAGTTGGAATTTTGGTTCGATATTCTAATGACTGGTTTTATTATATTTCTTTTTTCTAAGTCTTATTGACATACTTGTATTTTATTTTTAGGGTATTGTTAATTATTATACATAAATATTAATCAGGTGTATAAACTCTATGAATTTACAACATGAGCTTACGAGACCTTAATCGAGTTTATGTAAAACTCGAATTAGACAACTTTGCTCCTAGGACATAAAACCCTGATAAAGAATTGACTATTTGGATCAGCCATGTAATTCTTATATAGCTAATAGAGGGAACAAGGATAAATCTCCTTAGAGCAGAAGATGCAAGATGCAATTTAGGTAATTGGTTTTAGTTTAGGATTCCAAAGGTTTGCATCTGTTATAACAATGAGATCACTCTTCAATATTATTTACCTGTTTAGTGGAATTTTTAAATAAATGATCCATAGTCCATCCATTATACATTATGTAAGCATTATTGAATTTCAAAACCTCCATTTTGCCAATTAGAAAGTGATGATTTTAACATTGTTTTTCCTGCCCTTCTTCAGGGAAAGAGATACTGATCGAGATGGTAAAGTCAACTTCAATGAGTTTTTCCATGGGCTTTTTGACATGGTAAGGAATTATGAAGACGAAAATCACAATACTAAAGATCTACCTCATGGATCTGAAGAAGCCCCAGCTAAAAAGTTGTTTACTGAACTTGACAAGGATGGTGACGGGTGATAATTAAATCTCCCTTTGTGATTTTGAGTTCATGGAATAGTGTGAGTAGGTGCTTATATTTTATCTTTCTGAGCTGTAGGTTCTTGTCAGATGTTGAAATTCTTCCTATTATTGGAAAACTTCATCCCTCTGAGCATTACTATGCCAAGCAACAGTCAGAGTACATCATACAACAGGTACTAATCTAATTCAAGGTATTCTTGTCATTTTCTACCCTTCTATAAGGAGTTCCCTTCATATATGAACATGCAGCCAATGGTTGAAGCAATGTTAAAAGAATTTATCTTTTTGGTAGATTTCTTCTGTAATGCCACTTTGGTGGGAATGCAAAGTCACTGTTTCAGAAAGAATGATATCTTTTGAGAAATTTTCTTTTAGCTTCTCACTTTTGAGTTTTAAATAAGGAAATATTTTGAAGCAAAAGTTCCTCTTATGCAGAGTCAGTCATGAAATTTCTTGTTCTCTCTCCAAATGTCAAAACTATATACAAAGCTCCTAAGTTTCAGATGGTTCATGGGATTATATAGATATAATTACCAGTGAGATTGTCTCTCCTGCACCGTCAATGTAAAATTCTTCAGTTTGCATCTATATATGTGATGATTGTTAAGATTGTACTGGAATAATATCTAGTGTGAGAAGGTGTTTGAATTTCTCTGTAATGCAGAAGCCACCCACTCCTCCCTTCTCTCTTTATAATTAAAGAGGTTAAACTTTGAAAGTCATTATATGCTTTCTTTTAAATCATGATATTTTTCTCAATTCAATATTTAACAGAATAATGTCTCAGTTAGAACATTACTGTTCCAGTGAGGTCTCTTGCTCCAATAAACCTCAGAAATGGATGAGATTATTGTCCAGAAGAAAATCAATGAACATCCCTATTGATTATTTCAGATGATTAGCTAAGTAATGATTTTGAATCTGCATGGTTTATTTTGGAACTTGAGGAGGCAAACCTAATTTATTAAGCTAAAGTGGACAAGTAGGACTTCAGCGGCCTCACCTATGATTGGGAAGGTCATTGGTTTGAGTAGAACCTCTAGTATTTCCAATGGATTAGTTTGGTCGAATTAGTTAGACACTGATCAAAAGAAAATAATAAAAAATGGGTTGCTGATTTCAATTGTTATCCAATTCTTGGGTTCTGGGTATTGTTGTGGATGATATTGTTGTAAAACTCACTGATATCTCTGCAGGCGGATTCAGATAAAGATGGACGCCTCACATTGACAGAGATGATCGATAACCCATATGTATTTTACAGTGCCATATTCAATGAAGATGAAGATGAGGATTATGAATACCATGATGAATTCCGCTAGTCTTGGAGCTAGGTATTTGAAAGCTCTTAACATATTAAATTAGGAGAACTTATTATCTCCTTATGACATTGGACAATTTGGTGCAGGTTTGCCCGCTCATAAAATGAAATTTCAAAATTTCTTTTTTGCCAAAATCTTGTACGTTACGGTGACATTGTAAAGGGTAATTATTAGTAAAAATATCTTTAAATTGTTAAGACTGAAGTAAAATTTTTTTTCTTCTTAATTGAGGAACTGGGAACATTCAGCTCAATGAACTCACACTTTCCCTTTCCCTTTTTGCAGGTTTTTAAACACATTCTCCAGGAGAAATTTGCCAGACTTGAGTAATTGTCAACAGCCTCGTTTTCTATGATATATAGGTTTTTTCCCCCCTTATTCATTCCGCACTTGTTGTTGTAGACTAAGTTAGTCATTAAGATTATAGGATTTTGTTGGAAATTAAATTCAAATTATGTAAAATTTGTTTTAACGTATCAATTTTTTGCAATGATTTGAAGTTTAATTTTGCATTAGAAGAAGTTATAGGGTCCATTTGGACAATCAATTTTGAGTTTTAGAAAACTGAAAATGTACTCAAAAATTCATTTGGCCAAGTAATTTTGTGGTTCAGTTTCTCAAATTTTGGAAAGTTGATTCAAAAATATTGATTGAAACAGAGAAGTCCATCACCCTCATTTCTGGTTTAGTTTTGTACTCCTCTTTTCCAATGACATAATTGCCACTAACTTTCCTCATGCCTTCTTCTATCTTCAAACGATTCTTTCGCGAATCTAAAAATGCCCAACAAATCTAAACCATCACGGCAGACAATTCATCCATCTTCATCTCGCCTACAAGTATCAAACTATGGTGATGTAAAAGGGTTTCGAGGACTAGCCTCTCCCTTCTCTCAGAAGTACCTGCGATTCATGAGAGGTGGATTGTTATTAATTTCTTTCCCGAGTCAGAAAATTGTTTACTTGTCTAGAGAGTACTTGCTGATTGAATTTATGAAATTAAAATGATCCTTCTGTTAAAACTCCGCGGTGATTCCCAGAAGAAGAAGAGTTATAGTGTTGTATTGACTCACAATCACAAAGGTATTTAGGTAACTCTAGCAGGGATATTTTGGTAATTTTCAGTTTTGAGAAAATAATTGACCTAAGTGGATTCAGATAAGTTTTAATGTTCTAACAACTCAATTTTTGTCTTTTCGAAACTCAATTAAAACAAGTTTTTGAGATCCTAAAAGTTCAATCCCATAATGATTCCATTGTAATTTGTCCTCAAAATGAAGTTAAATGGATAGAGTGATGTTCTACCCAAAGTAGAGTTTTATTCTCCATCTCTGATGCATGAGAAGAAAGGAATAGCATGGAAATAAATTAACAGAATTTATTAGTATACAAGCACAAAATTATAAGGGCATTTCCCCTATATGTATAAATGTGTTTGTATTGTGTATATAAAGAGACGGTTTTGTTAAGGCGCGCTCCAATCGTTACCGTAACGGAATTCTTGCTACAGTGCTTATGCAGCCAATTAAGCGGAGCAAGAATTCCGTTATGGTAACTGTTGAAGTGCGCATTAAGGAGCGTTTCAGAGCGCACATATAAAGAGAATGTATAAGGTAATTTTGTAAACAAGTGAAAGAAAGAGCATTTATATAAGCTTAAATAGTTTGTACAAATACCTTTCAAGTTTGAACTATATAATAATATAGTATTAATATAATTTCAAAATTGAACAATTTCTTGAAACCAAGAATCTAGCCATTTCTATTCTTGATCACTTTTCCCTTTGTTTCTCCTTTCCAGTAGGGGTGAGCTTGGGTCGGTTTCGGTTTGATGTCGGTTTTTAAAGTCGGTTTTTTTTCCCGAAAGAGAAAATCC
>JAOXNR010000013.1:9755045-9767917 GCA_028571225.1 Parsonsia alboflavescens
TGCAGCAGCATTTCCCTAATTTCAGTGCTCAAAATTGGGGAAGCATGCTTCTAGGAATAGATTAAATAATGTAAGTGTTTGCTCTTCAAGAACTGCAATTTGTTAAAGACATCCTTCAAAGCAGTTGCATCAATAGATTTCTTCCACTCAAATGCCATTTTCACAACCTCAACCAAAATCTCCAATAATATTCCTATGTTAAAGCAACACTACGAATCGTAGGAAACTTGTCGTGCTGTTATCAAACAAAGACAGAATTCATTGAGGGAACTGTAAATTACAGTGAAACATTTCAAGAAACTAAGAAAAATTTTCAACGAAAGTTATTGTAGCAAATTAGAAGTTTTCTTCTTCATGACATATTCCATGCTTTAGGTATTTCCTTTCATGTACTTGGAAAAGTTAACCAGAAAGCTGGGGAATTTCATTTGACCTTAATACTCAAACCTGATTGCTTTTAGTAGTATATATGACAAATGAAAAAAGGAATATCAGCCCTTCTTTCTTTATTTTAAAACTTAGATAACCTATACCAAGTAACTTAAATACCTCTAAATATAAATCAAGAATCTAATTAATTATAAGAACTAACTAAGAAATTCCAATTATTGATTAGGTCATAAACCAAACTTTCTACGGTGATTCAGTTCAGCAACGCTGAAATGATGAAATAATCTAAGTCAACAGTACAGCTATGCACTCTGTAATACTCTTCAGGAAACACCAGACCTTTAGTATAAAACATAACTAAACCATCTTGACAAAGGATAATCATCTTGCTTGTTCTGTAAGTTATTGACAAATGTAATTTTGTCATTCTGAAGTGGTTTTGCTCGGTGAGTGAAGATATTAAATCATTATGTTACTCAATGTAATGATGAATTCATGTCGCATTCAATCAGTTTTTTTTTTTTTGTCAGTAGGTTCAAATTTATCTTGAGAAAAGCAAAGAATGAGGTGATTGTTGAAAGAAGATAAAGTTTTTAGGATTCATATTCTTCAAAATCCATCAATGAAATGGTAAGACTCATCATAAAGTTCAAAAGCTAATTAGATTGACCTTTGTAGGAAATCTACGACAACCAATCTCTTAATTTAGTAGACTAATCAATATATTAATCCAAAGTAATTGATTGGCCTAAGTGTAGTCACCCAAGAACCCTAAGAATAGCTCATAAGAACACACCAAAAAGATCAAGTTGATCTTTAAAATTCATCATTCAAGGTGTTTACATGTTTGTAGGAAAGTTAATTATTTAACTATTACAATAAGAGACTATTTATAGATTACAAGAAGTGACCAAGAAAAGTCAATAAAAATCAAATAAGTCAATGAATTTGTACTTGTATTTCTATTGGCTGATCACTTGATCTTCAATTGGTGGTGGATTTTTACCGAACAAGAACCTCAATTTGAAGACATTCGTGGGTGATGTTAATGGACTTGTTTTCAAGCTTATTCTTAGACTCTTCTTTCTTGGGTTCTTCCACTTAATTTTAGATACTTCTTGATATGTTTTCAAGCCTCTTTAATCATGTCTTCAAGCCTAAACTTGAAGTACAAATCCTTGCACATAAGCCTCCAATCTTCCATAAGGTCACTTCTAAAGTAGTCAAACTCCTCCATTCTTTGAGCTATTTCAACCAAGTCTTTTGTCACCTTTGAAGTGCCATTGTTCATCTTTGGAATGTTAATCTTGTATTTGGAATACAAGTTCTTGTATATTATCTTCCAAGTCAATATTTGGTTCATTCATAGCAACGTAATGACTTGAAACCTTCCATAATCTCTCAAACTTGTAATGAAGGTCTTTATAAGCAACTTTTCTTCTATGAATCTTCCCTTTATTGAACTCCTCCATGAATGTCTTCCTTGATGATTCAATAAATGATATGAAGGATTCTTGATCTCCATCAAAGAAACAATGTGAACTAATTTCGTTTCGCGATCTAGATTGATGACAAACTTTCAGAAAGTCCATATTGAAGATGGAACCTCTAATGAAGGAAGAGTTCAGATTAGAAAAGCAAATGAGGTGCTTAGATCTATCCACAATTTCTTGTACTGGTGAAAAACATATTGACATATTAATCAAATGTTATATACATCATATTATGGGCCCCAGCCTAAGCATGAATATTAGATGCAGAAGAGAAAAGGAAAGCCGAACTAGGTTGACTAAACTTTGCACAACATGAATAAAACCGGATCAAGACATACCTGAATTGTGAAAAGAGAATATATTAATGTGAATCCAATCAACCCAAACAAATAAGGAAAAGAAGCCAGAAAAAATTGAAGGCCATTCAGTACCGGAAACAACTTTGAAGAACTTTTCATGTCCTGTCAGCAATTCTCTCTGTTTCCAGCATTCTTGTCAAACAGCAGCACTGATTATGATGCATCCAACCATAAGCCTCGACCAGGAACAAGTATATTTACCAGCACTGCTGGGCTTCAAATAAAATAGTCAGCATGATCAACAAAGGATATTAGCCTTGGAATGACTTCACGTTTCTCCTTCACTTGACCATGTCATGGAGGTTCTGGGCTCAACACTTCCAGACAGAAAGATCAAGAAGAGCAGGTTGCAACAGTCAGAGAGAACCAAGGAGTAATTTCAAAAGCAAGGAATATGATTGTTATGGAGTTTTACTAATTTCAGTTGTAAAAATTCATGTTTTAGGCTCCAAGGAATCAGCAGAGAAACTGAATATAAGTGTCTCTATACAAGAACTTTGGCGCATCAGTGACATCCTTTTAAAGGATTTCATCAAAGAGTTGCCTGGTGATCTCTTCCATCATACCAAGCATTGACCTATGAACAGACCCCTAAGAAAAAACTCACATACTAGAATAAAGTTCAGATATGAGGCTAAGCGTAGTGTTCTTTAGACACCAATATAGTTGCAAATCATTTACTTAAGAAAAACTTCACAGTAAAGGTCAACTCAAGTAAGATCTTGTTTATCTACTTTTGGAATAACAACCATGTTAACAAGATAGTCATTATTGAATTGTTTCAAGAAAAAATTTCAATAGAAAGTTGAATCAACCAAGCACATTTCTTTTTCCTTTGCTTACCGCCAATCTAATCAAATTAAAAATACAGAATACTCAGCCAGACTTGAGCAAAATCTAGTTTAGCCACCTTGGGTACAACAATCATGAAAAGAATATTCATTGAAATGTTCCACCAAAATATCAACACAAAGTTCAATTAACTAAGCAAATTTGTTTTGCCTGTGCATACAGCACAAATCCTTTGTTCACCGTGCTAAGTATCTGATTTGAAGTCCAGCAATGCTGGTAAATCTATGTCTTCCTAGTTGAGGCTTATGGTTGAATTGTAGACAATACTAGACATAAAAGTGCTTCAAAGTTGTTTCTGGTAATGAACAGCATGCATTACCACAATTTTCGTACTGCATCCTGATTCCTATTCATATGGAAAGGTTTTTCTTCTCCTTTTCTTCTTCTGCTTCCTTCTCCTTGTTTCTTGTCTTCCTCCTCTTCTCTTTTACAGTGGTTCTGATTCTTCTCTCCTCTAACATAAGTATGTACATATATCTATATTTATAATATATATATTCTGGATTTACTTACCTTCTCCTCTGAATTTGCTTTCAGATATTTCTCCCCCTTTCCAGTTCTCCTTCTCTGATTTTTGTTGGAAGTATTTTCTGACTTTTCTTTGCAATTTTTTTAAAGTTTCCTACAGAGCACTGGTTGTAGTGGGCTGCTTGGAGGCCATCTGTTGAATTCGAGACGCTTCATTGAGCATATTAGTTTGTGTTGTTATTTGGGTTAGTTTTGATTTATTTATTATGATTTTATAACATTTCATGTTTCTCAAATGCTTTAGCATTCAAAATAATTATGACTACTTTCATTCTATATGAATTATGTTTTAGTTTTATTAATATTACAATGTCGTTTTTGTTATATTTTCTATATTTTACGATGGTGGTCATGCATTAGCCATTTCTGCCATTCTCAATCTGTTATTGACAACTATGTCTAAAACAAAACATGGTAACAGAGAAAGTAACACAACAGTTCAAATATTTTTTTTGAGTTTTATGATAGAGATCAAATTGAATGCAAGTTTTGGCAAATCCAAGACTGAGATTAATGTAATAAGAGAAGTTAGATTGACTATGCCATGACCTAAAACACCTGCCCATTAGTGATGGTAACATGAAAGGGCGTTTCATACGGTTAGAATGTAAAAAAGGAGATTCTGATTACCTTGCACATGATCTCTGGCACCAGTTTCGACAACCCTTTGGCCTAAGGATGAAACGAGACAGGACGTGGGATCTGTTATTGTAAGTCAAGTCAAAAGCCACAATGGAAATAGAGCACCCAAACACCAACAAAAAACAAAACACTTCAAATCACCAGAAGCAATAGTGAAATTCTGCAGCTGAACCAAAAATAGTACCAGAAAGCTGGAAGTTGAAGACAGATAGAGTTAAATCAAATTGGTTGAAGAGCCCACACCAAAATCGGGCACCCCAACTTCCAAAACATCTCAACCAAAAGGCCTACGAACCCAAAACTTCCCACTGACAAACCAAAAAGTCAGCCACCAAAAAACGCACATCAAAGATCCACACAATGAGTAATAAAATCTTAAAACAAACTTCATGAATGTAGGCAACTGTGATTGTTAAAAACCAAGGGTCACGTGCCTTCTTGTGCCAACTTGTGGAGTGAACCCGTGCTGATTCCGGATGGGACTGCTGGTGGTTAGACTTCAGGATCTGAGGCCAGTTTCTGACCAGCGCAGGTGCTGGTGCCAAGAAAAGATGAGACAGGCCCTTAGAGCTCTAATACCATGTAAAGAAGAAAAAGGCTTTGGATAATTTCCGGTTTATACTGTTCACATAGGATTACATATTTATACAAGTTAGGGTTACCAAAACTAGTGCCCAAATCAATCAATCTAGGATCTACTATATCTTATACAAATATATTCTCTCCTAGTATCTGTTAACAATTTGAAACTAAAGCTATGAGTTAAAAACTACAAGATCCTAGGCTACAAGGATGTGTTCTCATCTGAATATTAATACTCTTCATATTTCCAGACTAGTCATCCATAGAAGAACTTTTTTCTGGAAGTAAAATATCTAGGAAAAGGAACACCGAAACATTCATAATATAACTGTTCTGGCATACTGTTGCATGGAAGGATAAGATTATCATGTTAATCATCATTCAAAACAAATCCATAATAACAACTCATTTTGCTTTTCACTTATGCTGAACTGAATAAGTTAACCAGCCAGTGTAAAAAGAAAACGGAAAGCGTGCATTGAAACTAAACAAATTCGTGAAACTTTACCTTTTCTTATGGCAGTTGGCAGAACAATAGTCATAATTCACTTGGAAAGAACAACAGAAGATGTTCTGACACCAATCTGGGGTGTAAGACTGGCCAGAGCAACAGATACATCCTGCAATATGCTTGAGAAGATTGGAAGAGCTAGAATCACAAAAGATAACCACGAAGAAATTTGGATTGTAGCTTTCAGGATATGATGCTTGACCTACTGAATTTTCAATTTTATTTCAGATAAGATATTTCCCATTCACAAAAGTGTTAATTTGAAGGGTAGTAGATAAATGTTCTAATAAAAAGATCTTTATCATACGAGATTATTATTGGCCATAATAATTTTGAACAGCCATGCTATTGAAGAAAATAATAAACTGATACAACCATGCCTGCTACTCTAATAGTCAATATCAAATGTATAACATCTCCTCTCCCTGGTGATAGCTACTTTGGAACAAATAATCTAACAATAAATATAGTCTGATGCATTTTACCATAACACCATAACACCCAAACAAAATATCTTTGTTTAAACATCATTTTTGGCTAACATTTTTTAACCAATTCAAAGCACACACAATTTCATCTAGTAAACTGAATTAAATTCTTCAAGATGTATGACATAGCTGCTTCACATTAGCAACATACGGAAATTATACAACTATTCATTCTCCTTCATAGACATAGAAACAACACTTGCTAAATACTATCCTAAATGCACTTTTATGAGGTCTCCAAATTCAATCTTTTCCTAATAATCAAGAGTTCTTTTCTATTATCCAAAATCCAGAGCAGCAGAATGTCACATCAAATAATTTATTTCACCAATACTACCACAACACCCAAAGAGCTTTGATATCCAAGTACAAAAGAAAAATTCATTTGAGTTTACTGCCCCGGACATAATGCTTCCCAATTCATAGGCAAACTGCTTCTCATTCTTCCTTTTCACAAATATACAACCAATTCTTCCAGGAACTCTCCGATTATCCATTTTCATATGTTTGATGGTTTGGCAAGGTGAAGACCTATAATGATAGGCACTTGAAAGCGTTTCTGAGTAAGTTCAAAAGAAAACAAATAAAAAAACAGAATAATTGAATTCTATAATCAGCAATTTGCATTTTTTAAGCAGAAAATACAGCGCAGAATAAGCTACCTAAAGAGAAATTAGAGTCTGGGTAATTAAGTAAGTAATGCAAGATTACAGTGCAATCTCCCTAATTGGAATTGCTACATATTTTTGAAACAAATTAACAAAATATAAAAATAAACAACCACAAGTTTATCAAATCAAGAACCAAACTTTCAAGCTATTTCATTGTATCTGTACGAATTTAAGATATCAGCAAATATAAAAAATTATATGACAGTCTTGAAAATTAAAAATAAGACAAGCAGTATCACATATGCATTATGAATAAACTTTTTAACTCTTACACACTCGAAAGAAGGAATACAAATTCACAATCTAATTATGTCCTTTTACTCTTATTTTGAGCATCCGTTTTATGGGTATTATCATCATTCCTGTCCTCATCAGAATCACTATCATGCTTCTCATCATCATCATCAGAGGGAGGTGAAGGATCAAGTCTAGCAGCGTCAATGGCCCAATTAATCACCTTCTCCACCTCATCTTCTTC
Organism: Parsonsia alboflavescens; assembly: GCA_028571225.1. NCBI lineage: Eukaryota > Viridiplantae > Streptophyta > Magnoliopsida > Gentianales > Apocynaceae > Parsonsia > Parsonsia alboflavescens. Next base: position 9,762,040 of record JAOXNR010000013.1, read on the forward strand.
ATCTGTCGATTCATTCTCTTCTCCATCCCTTATCTGCTGACCAATAACAAAAGCATTGGCACTAGGAGAAGAATATGAAGGTAGAGAGCTCTTGAGGGCAGCAAATCTTGCAAAAAGATCATCACTTTCATCAATATGATCCACAACCTTCTCTGGGTTTTTCTTATCAGTTTCAATTCTTGATGCTGTTGAAAGTTTTGGTTTTGATTTCAGGAGTTGGAAACGCCGATCAAGATCTGGGTCAATTGTACTAGACGATTGAGAAGAAGAGCTAGAGCGCGCTATGTGAGAGTTTAGGCTCAGTTTGAGGAGCATATCATCTTGTGCAGCTCTTATCAGCTCTTCTACCTCATCTATGCTCTGTGTTGCTTTCTTCCTGGAAAAACTGGCATGACTCATGGTGCTCTCCCGTCGATGCCTCCAATTTGGGATTTCAATGTTATTATAACAATATCATATATATTTGTTGGTAAAATATTCAATTAAGCCCCTCTTTTATTTTTAATATTCTCATTTTTTTATGACCGACCAATTTAAGTCCTTTCAGGGCATTTTAAAGATTACACATTTGAGTATTTTCTTCTAAAATCTACTCTTTTTTATCCCCAATATTTCACAACTACCTATTTTCGTTCATTTTTCAATTCTAAATCCCCTTTGGTAAGCAATGGAGCACACCTTGATCCAGAAGGCAAAGTGAAAATGCTCAACTTTGTTGTTGTAACTATGGCTCAAGTATGCTTGATAACAAAACAAAATAAGGTTGAACACAGATGTGCAAAGTATTAGAGAACTTAGCAAAATCAATGAAATATCCCGCTAATAGTTATAGGCAAGCTACTCTGAACAAGAAGCACAAAAAGCATGCCTACAACTGATAGTCCCATATGGTGAACTCCACTTCCAAATGGGATTAAAATCAATTTCGATTCATCTTTTGGAGAACATACATGTGTTTGTGCTTCTCTGCTTCAGGACCAAGATGGATTAATACTAGGGGCCTGAACCGACAACTTTGATGCCAACTTAACTTGTGAGACAGAGCTTAAAGCTGCTATTCAAACCTTATTGTGGGTTGGGCAAGAATCTATGAATTTGGCTATTTTGGAAGGTGATGCTCTCAGTGTTATACTTGCTCTCAGTGACTCCAATCTGCACTCTAAATGGATTTTTAGACATCTGAGCTTCGAAGCTAGATGTAAACTCTCAAATAACAGAAACTGGAAGCAACAATATACTCACTACTAGAGACTGCAATCATGGGGCTCCAAATCTCTCGCAATGGGTGAATATCACTTTTTTCTGTTGGATATCGATCATCACGTATCCCTTCTTCCCTCATCTGTATTTTGTGATCAAGGTGGTGCACAATCCGTCGACTGTAATGATAAGTCTAGTGCAAATGATTAATTATCCATTTACAAAAATCAAAAAGAAAAGGACTCTTATAGTTAGTTAAGTTTTGATCTACACAAAACTTGATGTAGCTAAGTTAGAAGATAAAACAAAGTAAGACATCCATATGATCCCATTTCCATAAACATCCTTATGTGCATCCCAAAAGTTAACATTCAGGACCCATAAAAAAAACAATTCATTGAGGAATGACAAGTTCATTTTAGTCTCCTCACTCTCTTTTATGTTGACCCCTCTCATAGCAATTTCCAACTCTTTGTGATGATACTCTTTCGCACTCTTGGAGTCTTGAGTAAGAGTTTAGTTACTTCTTTGATGTGGTTGAATGTTAACGTAATTGTTACTTTGATTGTATGTGGGAAGCCGTGTTTTTATAATTGTGACCTTGATTCTCGTTCAAGTACTTCGATTGACTTTTTTCATGAATGTTTATAATGATTGTTTTAAGGGGTGTGTTGATTTCAGAGATGTAAATGGGAATCTAGTTTAATTACTTTTTTATGTCTTTGAATGTTAAGATAAATGTTATTTTGAGTGTATGTGGGAAGCTAGCTTAAGTACTTATAATGGTTACTTGGATTCTTTTAAGGAGCTTGATGTCTTTGTACTTACTTTGATTTCTTTTATAATTGTTACTTTGATTGTTATAAGAAGTTTGTTACTTTAAAAATGTTATTTTCCATTTCGAAGGTAAAGTTTTACTTTCGGACGGACGATCTGATTGGCTTCGATTATGTGATGATGAGTATAAACAAGAAATAGAAGGACAATATATCAAGATTGTTCCAAAAGCATTAAGTCATCACAAGAACCAAAGATAAAAATGCAAGTACACCACCGAGGGGAATTGCAAGGGAGTAGTGGGCTACATATATTGATTCCAGATTGGAGGAAAGAACAATTGTAAGGAAGATTTTACTTTGTTTATAATTTTGTAATAGAATAGGACCCTTTTAACTCTTTATTTTCCACATGTATTGAATGGTCTACAGAGGTCTGTTCGTGGCCTTCTATCTTTTTTTTCTTTCCTTTTATATAGCCGCTTCATTCCTTCTGCCAATGCTTTGAGCTTCATACTTTCATTTCACTTGCAACCTCTTCAGTAATTGCCCAATGTATTTAAACTTGTTTCGGCAAAATAGCAAATAACATAGGCATAATATCCATATAAGCCTTGGCACTAGGGTAAACAACATAGGCATAATATCCATATAAGCCTTAAAAAACATAGCTTTAAAACTATGCTTTGTTGAATCTGAATTATTGAGGTCATTGTCGAGCTTTGCGAGGTCCTTTTGACTGGTCTTCCCGAGCTCAATTGATAGCTGGGTGAGGTCTGCAGAGTCTTAGATGACCTTTAGGAGTAGAACTTTTTTGGATGGCAAGCATTCTAGGGCCTTAGAAGTTGTCTTCTTTCAAGGTCAGTGAGCTTGTAGCTCCCTCCTTTGTGTACCTCTTGGATTATGTAAGGTCCTTCCCAGCTTTCTTGCAACTTGGTCAGTTGCCCTTGTTTGTCGACATCTAATCTTTTGAAGACCATTTCTCCACCTGTGAAATGTCTTTCTATCACTCTTTTGTTGAAAAAATTTGTTACCTGCCTTTTGTAAGTTCTATTTGCTTCTATTGCTTTGTTCCTGACCTCTTTGACGAGATCGAGGTCTACCTTTCTCATTTAGGATTGAATCGTATTCGGTCAGTCTTAAAGAAGTCATTCTAGCCTTAACTGGCATTATTGCCACTGCTCCAAAGCACAAAATGAATGGCGTTTCTCCAGTAGCCTTCTTGATGTGGTTTTGTATGCCCATAGTATACTTGGGATCTTATCTGGCCAGTCAGTTTACGACCTTCTTTCTCGAGCTTGGTGAGTCTCTTCTTGAGTCCTTCCAGGATGGTCTTGTTTGTGACCTCAGCAAAGAAATTAGCTAGGGGATGAGCTACAGAGGTCGACCTCTGTTAATGTTGAGATTTTTGCAGAAGGTCTTGAATGGGTTGCCAATAAATTGTCGCCCATTGTCTGATATGATATCTCGAGGAATGCCAAATCTGCACACAATGTTAATCCATGCGAACGACTGGACTTTTGGCAATGAGATTACTACCATTGGTTCTACTTCAACCCATCGGGTGAAATACTCCATGGCAATAATGAGGAACTTTACACCCTCCCTCACGCCTTTCGAGAAAGGTCCTAGTATATCGATGCCCTATTTATCGAAAGGAATTGATGTGTTGATCGACTGGTACTTCATAGGTTTTAGGTGTGACTTGTTTCCGTGCAATTGGCAGCTCGTGCATTTCCGTATGTCCTCCTTAATGTCTGAAACCATTGAGGGCCAATAATATCTTGTCCTCAAGATTTTCTTAGGAACATTTTTAGCTCTTATGTGTGATCCTAATATTCTGTTGTGTGCTTCTTTGATGACATATTGTCCTCTCCCTTGCTTAAGCATTTCAGCAGTGGCCAAGTGTATGATCTTCTGTATACCTTGTCATCTCCTATTAGGATGTAGCGAGGTGCCCATCTCCGCACTTGGGGAGCTTTTTTTGGGACTTGCGGGAAGTCGCCATGTTTGAGGAATCTGTAGATTGGATATCTCCAGTCTGCCTGATTCTCAATAACCAAATTCTCCTCTTGAGCTACGCTGGGAGTGTAATTGTTCCATGAGCAGCTTGACATTTGTTCCAACTACCTCTCAGTATACTTTGGACAATGTGTCTACCTCTGAATTTTGCTTTCTAGGAATTTGTTCGATGAGAAAGTAGTCAAGCTTAGATACTATATCCCTTACTCTTTTGAGATATTTGATCATGTTGTCTTCTGTTGCTTCGTATTCTCTAGAGACTTGGCTGGCTATGACTTGTGAATCTATTTTGGGGTGCAACTTCTGCACTTTCAGAGCTCTTATAAGCCTTAGACCTACTAAGAGGGCTTCGTACTCGGATTCGTTATTCAAGGTTGGGAAGTTTTACTTCACAGAGTAAGGGATTTGCACTCCCTTAGAGCTGATCAGTACGATTCCCGCACTTGAATTTTCTTTCTCCTTGGAAACATCTGTGTACATGGTCCAGATAGTGTCTTCACAAGTGTTGGCGAGCTCCAGTGGAACTCTGTTACACTCTTCTACGAAGTCTGGGAGAGCTTGAGCTTTGATGGCCTTCCTTGGCTCAAATTGAATTTGATAGCTCGTGAGACCACTTCATTGTTCTGATTGATAGTTTAGGCTTTGCCAGAGCTTGTTTCAATCTTAGGTTGGTGATTTGCACATAATTATGCTAAGTTTTATGATCTTTTTATGTCATTACCTTTTATAACTTAGCTTAATTATGTTATTTTAAATTTATTTTACTTCTTTGTGCTTTATTTTTGTTTGTAGGAATATTTGGTTGAAAAACACTCAAAATTTTACAAAATTATTGTTGAGGCACTGTTCATCAGCACTGTACATTGGTACTGTTCACCGGTGACACTGTTCCGATGCATTATTCATCGGATTAGAGTTGGGAACTATTGATTGACCAAGTTTGTTGACGGTGAGCCATATCGAAGACTTTCAGTTTTATTAGGATTTGATTATTTATTCCTAAAACTAATTCGTTTTGTAATTAGTTTCTATCTTATTATTAGAATCCTTTTAGGTTACTACTTATTTGTAAGGAGTCTTTTACTCCTATAAATAGGCCCTTTGTCTTAGTCTTAGAGGAGAGAAGAAAGAAGAAAACGACAGCACAACTCAAGATTGATCATTGGAGGAATTCCGAAGACAAAGGGCAGATTTTCTCTTCCTCTTTTCTTATGTATTTTTCGGTTTTTATCATGTCTTATGAGTAGTCGTCTTTTGTTAATAAGAACATGAAATAGGTTATTTTGTTGTGGGGTTATGAGATTTGGTTTGTTTTTCTCATAAAGATTTGATCTTTATTATTAAGTATTTGTGCAATTCTTGTTTCCATGTTATTAATTATGTTTATTAACAGCTTTATTTGACAATAGAGAATTGTATAAATCAAATTGCATGAATTAAATCTACTTTGTTTATGTGATTTGACGTTGGTGATGCCTTCATGCTTATGCAATTTAGCTGATTAAATTTATAGTTTGCTACGATGTAAGTTTAATTGATTAGATTAGAGATTTTATTTCTCTCTACAAGAAGTAGATCTATTTAAAGGATAGAAATTTAGGCAGTAAGACAAATTCTAAAATCAACTACTTAATTTTGTTATTTGATCAATGATTATCACCATGGCAATTGACCTACGGATTGTTTCTTGTTGGCAACTTTCTCATCTTTATTCTCTCTTTTTAATTAGCTTTTTAATTCTTTGTTTAACTTTATTTTTAAAACTCTTTTAAAGATTCCCACCTTTTGTTACTTATTAATTGATTTTATTTAAACTGAGATTCATTTCCTTGTGGGTTCGACCCTACTTGCCCTAACTGCATTAGTTTTGGTAGATAGGT
>JAOXNR010000013.1:9768017-9793821 GCA_028571225.1 Parsonsia alboflavescens
TTTTTATGATTTATTGATGGTGAATTTGATCCTGGGACAAGAAGTACTCTATAATGTGACTATTTTCAGTTATTTGTAATGTTTCATGTTCATCTTGTCTACATATTTAGTTCTCCATTTATATATATTTTTTGCTTCATTGATGGTGAATTTTATATTTGGTTCTGATTGCTCTGCCTTTTTACTTGATCAGAGACGGATTTATTCTTGGATCGATCTAATTGATTATCTTTCAAAATAGTATGATGAAGGCTTGGATCATTTTGTAGAATATGTTGTCCAAGACAAGAAGGATGGTTCTAAAATACCATGCCTTTGCACACAAGGTCACAACCGCTTTTTTAAGAGTGAATTAGTGGTGAAACAAGACTGCAAGATGTGGGCCTTTCTACGGTGGTATAGGAATTAGCATTTCCACGAGGAAAATATTGCTATAGTAGATGAACTTTCCAATACTGAGGGCTGGGAATTCACACCTATGGTTGACAACATGTCTTGGATGCTGAATGATGCTATGGGATGTGACACCAATAGTTCCATGTGTGAAGCACTAGATAAAGTGAAATGGGAGCTCCAAAGGTTAAGTGAAGCAAAAGTTCCATTGTTTGAAGGATGTTCACAATTTTCCTCTCTTTCTTTCCTCATTGAGATTACTAAACATAAAAGTCTTAAATGGCTGGTCAAACAAGCATTCGACGTGTTGCTCAAACCTCTAAACGAGGCTTTTAGTGAGATTGGTGTGAGGGTATTAAAAAGATATTATGAAGCAACCAAAATAACCAATGCTTTAGGAATGAAATGTAACACTTGGGATGCCTGTTCATATAATTGCATGCTCTATCAAGGGACTAATGATTATTAACTGAATGCGATATGTGTAAGACTCCAAGGTACACTACTAATGGGAGAAAAATCATATGTAAAAAGGTGTTGTATTTTCTACTAATACAGCTTCTAAAACGGTTATTCATGTTTACAAAAACAGCATTGCTCATGCGATGGCATGAGGAAGGAAGAATGAATAGGCCTCCGACAGACTCTCTGGCATTGAAAAATTTTGATTAAGTTTATCCTGATTTTGGTGCAAAATATCGGAATGTCTATCTTTTGCTATCTACTGATGGGTTCAGTCCATTCTCGAACATGAACCTCCTTCATAGTACTTGGCCTTTTGTGTTAGTTGCGTATAACCTACCACCATGGATTTACATGAACCATGGTTTATTCTATCCATACTAATTGATGGTCCAAAATCTTCAAGCAATAAGATTGACTTGTATATGCAATCACTAATAGATGAGTTGAAACGGTTATGGAGTTATGGTGTGATGACCTATGACTCCATGATGAAAGATCAATTTTGTTAATAGGTAGCAATTTTGTGGACAATCAGTGATTTCCCGGCATACAGGAATTTGGTAAGTTATTCAGTGCATAATGGCAAAGCATGCCTAGTTTATGGTGTGAATTGCTTGAGCTACCAAAATACCTAACAGTGGAAAGACTATTTCCTATACAATAGATGCTTTTTGCAATCACCCGCCCTTTACAGGATGCGCAAGTCAGAGGTGGATCAATTTTTAGGTGTATTGAAGGATCTCAAGGTGCATGATGACTATTCTTCTAATATTTCCAGTCAAGTGAATCTTAAAAGAAGGATAATTGGGGGATTGAAAAGTCGTGATAGTCATGTCTTGCTACAACAGTTAATTCTATTGGCGGCTTGAACAACATTGCCTAAGATTGTTGTGCAACTATTAATAGAAATAGTTATATGTTTTAGGCAACTTCGTTCGAAAACATGTAGGCTAGGATCCCTAGAACAACTTCAAGACTAATCTGCAGTAACCTTCTCTCTTTTGGAGAAGATGTTTATCCCTTGTTTCTTTGATATCATGGAACATCTACCAATACATTTGGCAGAACATGCTTTAATTGCGAGACCGGTTCAATGGAGATGGGTGTTCCCAATCGAGAGGTATACCCTTTTATAAATAATATTCTTATTTTACAAACAAAACACTTGTAATTAACGTGTTGTTTATCATGCTCAAACAGGTACCTTGTGATGTTGAAGAAGTATGTGTGCAATCAGTCTCGTCCCGAGGGTTCAACTGCAAATGGGTTTCTCGTGGAAGAGTTATTATTATATCGTTATGGTTCTTGTTTTTATGAATGATTACCAGTTAAATTGGTTGCTATTTTGAGTTTCTTATTTTCTATTTGCTAGAATTTGAGATATCTTGACATAGACAAAGGCCTTATTGCTACTTTTTAGGTCAACAGGACAACATTAGGTGTTAGAAAAATATAAGTGCTATCTTTCTATTTGGTGATGTTAATGAGCATAGAATGACTTTTCTCCCAGGAGGAATAAAATGCTAAATTGGAGGCCCTACGAAGATGTCTTCCTGTCTTGGTCATTCGTTTGTTTTATTATCTCACGTTATCATTTGCTTGCACTTTCTATGGAATTCTGTGAGACTTTTATGTTGTTGTTTAAAGGCTTGAACTTACTTTCCATGGAATTAGTGTTTTGCCTAAACTTTGATTTCTCTTTTAAAACTTTACTAATGTGTAATTTTAGAGATTTCTTTTTGGATGTTATTTCTCTTAATTGCCTAGAATTGATTCAATTATTTGGATGGGATTTTTGTGAAATGTGTTTCTTGAAAATGTGGTACTGGAAGGCTAAATAAATTGTCTACAATTTTAAAGTATATATATATATATATATATATATATTCCATAGACAGTGTAGCCAGGAGACCGTCATGTATAATACGGAACTATATGTGAAGGCTCGATGATCGCAATATAAGTAGATTGTATGCGGTGGCTACAAAGCCGATATATATAAGCCAACTTATATGCTACGGCTCAGAACCGGTTGTTTACAGTAAAATAATATGCAGTGGCTCCAGAAAGCCATTGTTAAAAACACATTTTACCATTAACTTCAAATATATATACAGTGCCAAAGTATAAAAGGTCAATCTAACACCATGGCTTCTCCAACCGTTGCATATGGCTCTTTTTATAAGATGGCCCACATCATATATACTTTTTATGTACTACATCCATATGAAAAGTTTTTTACGATGCCAATTCAGGACCATAGACTATACCGTTGTAAAAAGTATATATGATGGCTCTTCTACCATTGGATTTTTTTTTTTGTTATGGTCATATTTACAAAGGTCTAAAAACCATCGCATGGTCATCGTATATGAAATATTTGACGGCTTCCCATGTATATATAACGACCATAGGACTGCCTTTGAAGAGTCTATTTTTCCTAGTGGTGTTTGATTATTTCAACATATTCTAAACATAAAGAAATTTGTGCCAACAACAACACATAAAGATAAATCATAATACCACTTTCATCGCTTAGGAAAATGAAGGATTCCTCAAAGGTAAGATTCAAGTTCATGAAAAACGTTCTTGTAATAATTTAGTTGACTTATTAGTTAAATCCTTTCTTACTTTAGTATTTGAAAGACGAGTGAAGAAAATTAGATTACATAGTCTTTGAGATTTTAATGGTTGTTACCATAAGGGAGTAAAATACAATCTGTACTCGATTTTCCTTTATCAAGTTTTTATCCCACTGGGTCTTTCTCGATAAGGTTTTTAATGACACAACGACACTTGTAGTATCTATTACTTAAAATTTTCTAACCAGGAAAGGTGTGTTTGACTAGAAAAAAATTTTGTGCAACTACTGCACCATGTCATTCTTAAGATTTGGTGTAACAAGCCCATCAAATTTCTCCACATGGTATCCCTTTCCACATCATACTGACAAGTGAAATGAATTTTTAACATTGTTAAAAGCTTGCCTTCTTCCTCCAATGTAGTCATTTCCTTCCATTTTTTGCTCTCAATATTTCAAAAACAAAAAGAAATTTTCCAGTTTCTGGAAGGCATGGCAACTCTTACTTGCTCATCCAATGCAAATCCAGTACGGGTTTTAGTAGTTGCAATGATCAATAACTATTCATCTGAAGGAATTCTTCAATTTTTTACAATCTTAATCTCATTTCAAAATACTTCTGGTGTTGAATTTCATTTTCTTCTTAGAATTTGAGGGTAAGTGCTTTTTCACAGGCCCACTTGGATCCTAAGAAAATGGCATAGACAATGAAGAAACATTGTCAGGAAGTGGAAAAGAGAAAGGGATGAAGTTAAATTGCAATTTTTCAAAGAATTGGTTTTTTTCCATTTTGATGATTTTATGTTGTGATTATCATTGATCAATTTATAAAGAAAGTTAGGAAGGTGTTCAATGCATATACTTTGTTTGACGAAATAACTAAGAGAAATTCAATATTATTTACTAATTTAAAAGAATTTATGCACTACTTTGCTCCCATGGATAATTTCATAAAATGAAACCAACATATATGTTTCGGGGGCTAGTTGAGCAAATCCACCATTTTTAATGCAAGTCTTGAGTATTGCTCTTTTGTAATCATTGTAAAAAAATGTTGAAAAAGATCACAAGACCAACACAGAAGCATTTTTTTGCTAGAGGCATACTAGATCGCTTCTAAAAGAAAGAGTGTGAGTTGTTTCATCTCTATATTTTGAGTGGAGTGATGCATTCAAAGTAATTAGTTCATCTCTTTTTTAAAATTGTGCAAAGATTTGGCTAGATTTTCTCGATTCAAAAGTTCTTTTTGTTTTTGAAATAATGAGAGTAATAATGGAAAGTAAATGATTGAATTGGAGGAAGAAGGCAAGCTTTCAACAGTGTTAAAAATTCATTTGATTTGTCAATATAAGGTATAAAGAGATACCATGTGGAGAAATCTTATTGGCTTGTTGCACCAAATCATAAGATAACATGATGCAGTAGTTGCACATAGTTTTTCTCGTCAAACATATCCTTTCTACTCAAAAACATTGATTACCTTATATAAATATAAATATATATATATATATATATATATATTTATATTTATATATTTATATACACAATACTATTACTCCGCTCTCCACCCCGTCTCTTAAGAGACGTGGTCATCAACTCCATAATGGAGGGATTCGATTCAAAAGAGATCTAGCAAAATTCTACCACTACCACGAGGATCATGGCCATCTCACGAAGGATTGCTTCGACCTCAAATGTGAGATTGAGAGGCTTATAAAAGAAGGCTATCTACAAGATTTTTTGGCCAAGAACGCAGGACCTGCAAATCCACCACCAGAAGCCCCACACAACCCAAGACTTCCAGATGGCGAGATAAATGCCATTGAAAGAAGGTCAAAGCGAGCTCAAGGGGGAGATTCAGAACCCCTAACAGTGTCCCTCCATGTCGGCGACTTCTTGGTGAGAAAAATACTTTTGGACACTAGAAGTGCTGTCAATGTCTTGTACCGAAAAGCATTTCGATCAAATGGGAATTGACAGAAGCTTGCTGAAAAAGTCAGACATAACTCTGACCAGTTTCAACGACAGCACAACTTATGCTAATGAAGTCTTATGAGTCCCAACCACAGTCCACATGGGCGACAGCGAGATCACCAAGATAATAGATTGGATGGTTGTGGATGCCACGGAACTTACAATGCCATCCTTGACTGAAGGGCGGTCATTGACCTAAGAGCAGAAATCTCCCTGTTCAAATACAACATGAGAATCCAAGTCGAAGACACTTGGAGTATCCTAAGCAAGAGGAATGCATTGACCTCCCAATGGAGGGTGATCACCTCAAAATCCAGGTAGCAGATAGGGGAGAGAAAGTCTTCCTCAATCCCAATTTAACTAAGAAAGGGATCAAGATCGGAGAGCTCTTACCTCTAAAAATCAAAGGGAAACAGGAAGATTCCCTTGAAGAAAATTTGAAGGTCTTCGCCTGGTAGCCCAGTGACCTCGAGGTGGCCGACCACACAATTGCTTAACATAGGGTCGGACTGATGCCATGGGTCAAACCAGTGAAACAAAAGAAGGGGACCTTCACCCCCGAGCATAATGAGGTTATAGCTCGAGAAGTCCAAGCTTTTCTTGATGCTGGAATTCTGAAAGAAGTGGTATATCTTGAATGGCTAGTCAACCCAGTAGTAGTCCCGAAGAAGGAAGGAATGTGGAGGATATGTGTGGAATTCACCACATTCATCAAGTACTGCCAGAAGGACTCCTACACCCTTCCTAGCATAGACTAGACGGTTGACTCAACAGCCGGATACCAGTGGCCATGTTTACTGGATGCTTACAAGGGAGATCACCAAATAACAATGGCTATTGAGGACATGGAGAAGACCTCTTTCATCATAGAGGTCGGGACTTATTGCTACACCAAGATGCCCTTTGGTCTGAAAAATGCAGAAGTTGAATTCAAGTGAGCAATGCATAAAGTGTTCAAGAAACAGCTCGTGCGAAACATCAAGGTCTATGTGGACGACATAGTAATCAAGTCCAAGACTTCAGAAGAATTTATCAAAGATATCAGGGAAACTTTCCAAACCCTGAAAGCTGCCCATATGAAGCTTAATCCGGAGAAATGCACCTTTGGAGTTTCAAGGAAATTAAAGCCATATTTTGAAGCTTACCCGATAAGAGTCTTAACCAACCTACCACTAAAACAAGCCTTGGAAAAGCCTAAACTATTAGGTAGAACGATGAAGTGGTCTCTCGAGCTCTCAGGTTATCAAATCAATTTTGAGCCAAAGAAGGCTATCAAAGCTCAAACTTTCTCAGACTTTGTAGAAGAATGCACCAGAGTTCCACTGGAACTCGCCGTCACTTGTGAAGACAATATCTAGACCATGTACACAGATGGTTCCACAGAGAAAGAAAATTCAGGTATGAGAATTATGCTAATTAGCCTTGAGGGAGTGAGAATCCCTTACTTTGTGAAATACAACTCCCAACCTCAAATAACGAATCCGAGTATGAAGCTCTCTCAGCAAGTCTAAGACTTATAAGAGCTCTCAAACTGTAGAAGCTGTATGTCCAAACAGATTCACAGGTCATAGCCAGCCAAGTCGCTGGGCAATACGAAGCTAGAGAAGACAACATGATTAAATATCTCAGAAGAGTAAGGGATATGGTGTCCAAGCTTGACTACTTCCTAATCAAGCAAATTCCCAGAGAGCAAAATTCAGAGGCAGACACACTGTCCAAAGTATACCGAGAGGTAGTTGGAACAAATGTTAAGCTGCTCGTGGAACAATTGCACTCTCCCAGCATAGCTCAAGAGGAGAGTTTGGTTATTGAGTATCAAGCAAACTAGAGATATTCGATCTACAAATTCCTCATGCATGGCGACCTCCTGTAAGACCTAAAAGAAGCTCGCCAAGTGTGGAGATAGGCACCTCGCTACGTCCTAATAGGAGACAACAAGGTATACAAACGGTCATACACTTGGCTAATGCTCAAATGCTTAAGCAAGGAAGAAGGACAATATGTCATGGAAGAGGTATATAGCGAAATATGTGGATCACACATAGGAGCTAAAGCTGTAGCTAAGAAAATCCTAAGGACAGGATATTACTGGCCCTCAATAGTGTCAGACGTTGAGGAGGTCATACAAAAGTGCGCAAGCTGCTAATTGCACGAAAACCAATCACACCTCCCACCTTTGAAGTATTAGCCGATCAACACATCAATGCCTTTCGATATATGGGGCGTTGATATCCTAGGGCCCTACCCGAAATGTAAGGGGGGTGTAAAGTTCCTCATCGTGGCTGTGGAGTATTCCAGTTGATGCGTTAAAACAGAACCAATAGTAGTAATCTCATCGCCAAAAGTCCAGTCCTGCATATGGAGGAACATTGTATGCAGATTTGGGATCCGTTCAAGACCTTCTATGAAAATCTCAACATCGAACAGAGGCTGGCCACTGTAGCTCATCCCCAAGCTAATGGTTTGGCTGAGGTCACAAACAGGACCATCCTAGAAGGACTCAAGACGAGAGTCACCGAGCTCCTTCCAGTGACCTTCTCTCTCATTTTCTCAGGTTGCTGACCGCAGAGCTCCATTAGGATTCATAGGGTGACTCGGTGTTCACTTTTGAGCCCTATCAATAGTAAATAGACTTTTCCATGCTGGATATGTAACTTGAGAAGCTACCTATAGCTCAATCACTACATTATATACGTACGGCAGGGGATTGGGAAGAATTAAAATGCTTTGGATGACAAAAATGGGTAATCCCTCGCTTTCTCCCAAGGACTTTAATCATATGATCTTAAGAATTAAGAGTGATTTAAAGGATGATAATCTTCGGTAATGGCTGTGGGAAGGCAGACAGTGTGGGCCAAACGAAATTTCTTACTTTATCAGCACTCGAAAATTCAGCAAAAGAAATAAGAAATATTATACTTTATTCATTTCTTATAATATGAATCTTTTTGACGTCCATATCTCATGCAGCAAAAGAAAGAAAAATTTCTGCCAATTTTCAATCAACAATCAGAAACTCTGGTCCTGCAATTACCAAAAAAAAAAGCATCCAATAATTATCAAGAAAACACTGTCGGCATGAAACGGGATTTCAAGGCTACTTGAGCTTCGATGTTCTTCGCCGGCAAAGCAAACCAAAGCCTTCAATTGTTGGCGGAGAAAAATTTAAACCTTTCGATTACCCACACTTCAAACCCTAGAACGGTCATCAACTTCGCCTTTGAACTTAGTAGAAGCCACGTCAAAGTCTATAACTTCAGGGCTAGACCACAAGTGAAGGAAACGGTTTTTTCCGGTGGGTTTGTCGTCAAGTCTCTCCTGCGATGTTGTGAAATAGTTTTAAGGAATGAAATTTGAATCGCAATTTCAGAGAGAATTTTGTGAGCTTTGCTAGTTCATGAGTTGAAGAATGAAAAACGATGTCGTTTTGAAGAGCTTCAATTTTGCTCAAAACGATGTCGTTTTGTATTAGTGGGAAATAGTGAATCGATCCCCTCTGTCACTTAGTTGACGATTGCGTTTCTTAAGAGACGGAGTGGAACGCGCAATAATAATATTATATATATATATATATATTTTCCACACCCATAAGAAATTTTAATTAACTTATAAATACTTGGATTTACTCAATATCACATATCTTTTTCTTGTGGTTCAAGCCTAAAAGGTAAAATATCGTAAAAAGATGAAAAAAAGAAAGATAATTTTAAAAGAAAATTAATTATTTTGCAAGTCCGTCAAGCCCTGCACCACCTAAGATCCAGACTAGAATTGCCTAAATATCGAGCAAAATCTTACCGTGTTGGCCTTAGGCCTGCCCAATCCGAAAAATGCCATGTCGGACCAGTTGTTATTGTTAACAATGAATTTTAAATCCAATAAAGGTACTTCATTTATTATTATTGTTTTTTTCTTCTAAGTGATATATAAGTTTTAAATCTTTATATATTAAATTTTTGATCCCTTGGAATTTTGTGTTGAGACATTTTGATATCTTTTTCTAATTGACCAAAGGGATATTATTCTTCAGCAACGTTAATGGTCAGAATTTAAAATAAGTCAATATAATTGAGAGTGTTTTTGTCCATTTACTATTCCCTTATAATTGTAAAATAAATATAAAAAAAGATCAAGAGCATTTTTTGGTTAAACAGAAAATATATATATATATATTTATGGGACCAAAATATCTAAAAGAATCTTAAGGAACTTAAAAAATAAAAAGTTACACATAAAAAATTTGAAATTTATATAGATTATGTAAAAATAGAAAATACCTAAAAAGTAAAAATAAAATAAAATTTGGACCTATATTAACCAAGTAAAAGTGGTCAATGAGGAATTTACCTTTTCTTTTCTTTTATGTGTTTTAAAGCGGTGCCGTATCTTAAGATAGATTTTAGAAACCGCTCTCTTCTCTACTATTTCTTTTGCTTCTGCAAGTCCGTCGGGAACTGTGTTTTCTACTAAATCAGTGCAATGTACCAAGCAGCCGCTGGGGATTACTCCGGCAACGGCTACCATCAGCAGCAGCAAGGTGGTAACGGCAGTCAGGCTGTAGGAAACCGAGTGCGGCGGGGCAGCCGTGGGAGGCCACGGCTGCATAACAGAGATGGCAGTGGTACTAATAATAGTAATAGGGTTTCTGACTATAACCGGATGGAAAAGGAGGATGACGGAGAGAAGGCCCCCGCGCCGCCGTGTACCAACTTTGATATGGCTTATTTCGATTCTTACGCTCATATTGGCATTCATGAAGAAATGATAAAGGTCTGTAGTTTTAATCCACTAGTGGCTTATACGTTTATATCTATATATATATATATTTATATATATCCTGGCCTTCCTTTTTCTGTCTTCTTTATTATTATTTTTTAAAATTCCGTTCCGTTCTTTTCTTATTAATTTGGTTTGTTGCTCTGGTAAGGGGAAAATTTGTTATTCACAAGAAAACAATGATGAAAAATTGTTTATGCCAGAAATGAGTAAAATTGTAAATTATAATGGTGGTTTAATAAGTTATAAGTAGTAAGTATTCTTTATCAGGATCTATCTTTTGTTTTGCTTTTTTTCTAGGCAGAACTTGTCATTCTAATGTTCAGGTTCTGGTGAAATCATAATAGTATTATGTGTCATTCATTCATTAAAAGATCAGGCATGTAGGAAAAAATTGAGGAGCAGAAAGGAGAAACAGTGTGTATTATCATTGAAAGGATATTGGGTTGCTTCCCAGGAAATACTTAGTTAAAATCTAATTGGATAGCTCCATTGATTCTTTTGAGAGAATTAAAGCATTGAAAATTATGACATTACATTTCTTAGAAGATGTCATTGCATGGACATTGCTTTATGCACCCATATTTGTGTGGATAATGCTGGATTTGGTCCCTGCAAAACTAGTTTTGACGAGAAGTATTGGGTTTGAAAACTATGCCAACCTTCCTTCCCTTTATTGTAACTGCAATTGCCTTCCCTTTTATCTTTTAGTAGCATTGCTTGCTTAGGTAGTTCATGGCCTGTTCTACAGAACCATTCTAGTACTTTAATTGAAGGCAATATTATCTGACATCCACATGAGCTTACAGTGATGTGTTATTTTAGTGCTGTAAGGATTTAAATGATGGATCTGTCTTTTTAATGATCTTTATGACCAGGGTAACAAATCCAATATAAGAGGATTGTAAATCCAATTGAAATTCTTCTGAAGTTATGAAAAGAATTTAGCAAAAGGAGAACGAACATCTTGCACTATTCTTCTCCTTTTGACCTTTTGATTGAACATCTCACATGGTTGGTGTGCAGAAGGTACTGCAGTGGTTACCTGGATGCAATGGGGAAGTTGATCATCCAGATATTGTGAACTGATTAATGTTGTGTTATGTGTATGGTGCTTTAGGAGGTGATTGATGTGATATTGATATTCTTGTTTGTGAAACAGAGAACAGCAAGATTCATTTCATTCTAATGAGTGCAAAGTATGCTATACTGCTTTTAATAACAGAATTAAGAAATCCATAAAAATGAGACTCCCAGGGCATAATCAAACCAAGAGGAAACATAATTTTAACCTCTATTAATTTTCCTCAAGTAGTTGGTGCCACCATAGCACTGATAAATCTGAGAAGCTTGTCCTCAAGATGTCTTGGCTGACCTCTAAATATGACAAAAGAAAGATGATAATCCTCTGGTTCTGTCTATGGTGGTCTAGTTGCATTTATTTATTTTTCTCTAGAGTAGAATTACAACCTCATGAATGCATTTACTCAAGAAAATATTAAGAACGGAAATAAATGGCTTGAGTACAGCTTCACCTTGGGTATAAAATTTCTTTCTTTTGATTTATGGTTGTCTGGGTCTATCCTTGCTTTCTTCCAGCAGAGGTTGCATTCAGCCTTTATTTATCTAGCACGTAGGTTGAGAAATGTTTGATTAGTGGCAGCCAAAATTTTTTAAATACTTGAAATGTGGCAACTGGAGGCATTAACATTTACTTAAATTATACAGGATCGTGTACGGACCGAAACTTACCGGAATGCCATTATGCAACATCAGAGTCATATAGCAGGAAAAGTGAGTATTCATTCATATTTGAATATGGGTCCTTTGAATAAAAATTTAATCAAATCTGTTAATATTTGTGTATCATAAGTTAGTTATAGTCATTTGATCCATTGATGAAGTTTTAATACGATAGGCAACAGATATAGGCACTTGTGGAAGGAATAACAAAAGAACAGTGACGATGTTATACTTCTATTCCCATCTTAATCAAAATGCTCCTTTAGAAAGAAGCCTCATCCTTTTTTCCACTACTGTGAACTGTTCTATTCTATTTCTGAACTATTAAATTCCTAATACATGAAATCATATTTCCAGGTTGTAGTTGATGTTGGTTGTGGAACAGGGATTCTTTCCATATTCTGTGCCCAGGCTGGTGCTAAAAGAGTAAGATAGCTGCTTTTTGGTTAACTTTTTCGTTGGGTTGAATGCTTAAAGAAGAAAGCCGATGACTCGGTTATCACAAGTAGAATCCACTGTCCCTCTGAAAGATTGGCTTTACTAAGTTTTCCAAGTATCTCTTTCACTTGAATTAACAAATTAGAAATATATGTGGGATTTAATTTTTGTCATTATAAATAATGAACTCCTAACATGCCAATAATCTGGAGGTCTATGCTGTATATTTATTAGGTAAATTATATTACATTACTTCTTTTGACTTATTTAACTATTGCTCCCTTCTCTACATTCATGAACCCCCTTAACATCTCTTTTAAATGTTTTTTGTTATGTTTTGTTTGAGGAGTTACAATACATCCAATATCATTGAAGGTTTTAACTAGCGGTATTTCTGTTTGTAGCACCAGGAAGTCGCTTATGTCTTCCCTGTCTTAATTAATAGATTTATTTTTTACTGTTTACCATGCCTAAATTTGCTCTATCATCATAGATACGCTAGTTATGAGTTTGTTCTGGATACACTTGGGTATGTATGGTTTGGATGTAGCTCGGGTAATGGAAACTGATAGATCCAACTTATTTTAGCACTACAAGTATAAAAGAAACAAGGATCTGCCCAATTCTAATTTTAATTCTATGTAAATAAAATAATCCAGCTTAATTTTTTCGTTTCATTAGAGCTCAGTTTGGAGGTTGTTCATTTCGTTAATGGTGGAGTAGAAATAGTGAGATTGTCACTATTAAGATTTGACTTTTATAATTGAACATCGAACAAGTTAACTTGTTATGTAAATTGAAAGATAATATATGTGTTTTATCATGTTTAATGGACAATGTTGTGGAGTGTGTATGTAGAGTGCATTGTTAAGTCTCAAACAATAAGCGTTGCGTTGAACTGTCTTTTTTTGAAAAAGAAATAAAATCTTTTATAGAAAAATTATTTTTTTAGATATATTTTATAAAATAAACTTTAGGGGGTGCTTGATCAATTCTACCCTTTTTTTTTTTAAATTTTTATTTTTATAAATTTAATAAAACTCATTTGACTTGTAACTTAACTGTTACAGACTTAAGAGTGCACTTCATAGCATTTTCTCATGTTTAATTATTTTAATTGTTAGATATCTTTTATATTTTCAAGATATAATTCTATACCGATACTTTAAAATTTTCAAATTGTCCCAAACCCGTACTGGGTACCAGTTTCATACCCGAAACCACTCAACATTGTTTTTTTTTTTCCTGGCATTGTCGAATTGCTTTCTAGATGTGGGAAACAATTTTAGGTCCAAGAGCCAAAATCATCTTTTCAACCTTACGCTAAAGTTTTGTCTTGCCCTCATTTCTTTCTCTGTTTATGTTTTCTTCACCTTATCACCTTTTCCATCTTCCTTCCCTAAATGAACTGACACTTGCCAACTCATGTCATGTAATGAAATTGGTTTATTTTAATTAGTTTCAGTGTGTGACTTGTTCACGTCTTCTACTTTGATTTTGTTACGTTGGGCTGAATCACGGTTTAGATCACTCTAGCTTTGAAGTGTTTGTAAAATTCTAGTGATCTTCCTCCAGAACTAAAATTAAGTGTAGGGGACAAAGCATAAGATACATGTTTGATTTAATTAGTGGAGTAATAGATTGCCATAAAAGAGCAGCTACTCTGATACTCTTGTTTTCCTTCTGCTCTATGTTATTGCAAACAGCATCAAGAAGTGATAAGTTTCCATTTAGTTCTATGTAGCTTCTACCTTTGGAATTTGATTCAATTGTTGAGAAAAACTTATGCTGTTTTTCCAGGTATATGCAGTAGATGCTAGTGGAATTGCTATTCAGGTAACTTGTCATTCTAACTGCTGAATTTTGCAAAATTCTTTTCTATATTACCTATTGTTCTAAAAAGAGACGAGTACTATCCATGTTATTTAAAAGTCTCCTGTAAAGATCTCTATTTCATTTGCTGTTTTGTAAAGACTGAATTAAGAAGGCCGGTAATATTTGAAAAAATGCACCTGCCTATTTGGTATTCTTGTTGGTTGGGCATTGGTGAATTACACAAATAAATATTGAAATCTGAACTCAGATCTCATGCATCTACAAAGGCATACAGAAAAAGTATTAAGCATTGTCGTTTGTTGATTGTCAGGACTAAAAAAGAAAAATGTAACCTTTTATTGACTGTTGTTCTTTTGGATTGTTTGATCAGGCTAATGAAATTGTTAAGGCTAACAACTTATCTGACACAGTCATTGTTCTACATGGGCGTGTTGAGGTAGACTTCTCTTCCAAACCAGCTCTGTTCCTACCCCTCCCAAATGCTGATGGAAGTATCTGTTATTTTTGGGGTAGGGTAATATCTAGATTAGATTTTGATTTTGTAGCAAAGTCATCCTGGGTTTCTGCTTTTCCTGGATGGTCGGAGCTGAATACCCATTTTTAAAGTGGAAATTCCAGTTCTAATGTTCTATGACAAACTTAGAAGAAGTAATTTGTCCTGTGTCTCCTGCATGTATTTTTTTGCTATGTTAACCATTTGTTTGTGCCCTAAGATATTTTTCTTATTAGCATATGGCTTTCTTAGGTTTGTATGTTTGGAACGAAGAAGTGTGAGTTGTCATGAAGAATCTCTTTCAAGGAGGGTAGAGCAAGATTCATTGTTAACTAACTAGACTTGGAGAGGTTGGCACAATTAAATGTCTCATTAAAGAATAAAGATATAGGAACTTGACAGTATTTTTCAAAATTTGTTTCTGCTCTAGGTTTTGTAATGTTCCCTTATCTCTTAAGAAGTTAAATGTTGTCCATATGCTGTTGGTTTCTAATGAGGAACCGTACTCTTGGGTCAGTTTCTTTTTATGTAAATAGACAGGAGAGTTCATTGTATATTTGGTTCTTTCGTTCTCCAGTTTTTGGCATAAAGTGCATGTGCTCCTGAACAAATATTGTGGGTCAGCCACCAAAATGAAGTTTTATAGTCACTAATTTGCTGTTTGCAGCTAGAATGGAATATTGCATGATAGAGGTGCATATTTGGTTATTGCCTTGGTCAGTGAGTGCAAGGACCCTTGCTATTCATATGCCAGCATTTTGAGCTGGTGGTTCAAAGTGCATGTCAGTTGTAATGTGAATAAAGTCTATGTTTTTTTCGTAAACTTTCATCTAATGGTTATGTTGTTCTGAAATAAAAGAAAAGTGGGCCAATCTTAACCAACTTTATTTTATGATTATTATCTTATCTTTGTGGGTAGTAAAATCTGCCAGCAGGATCTCATTTTATTTTGGAAATAAATTGTTTTCAGTTGTAATTCTGAAGCGCCATATTTACTAGCAAGATGTCAAACTTCTTAAAATTTCATTTACAGAAGCCTTTCTCTAATTGTAGGATGTTGAAATTGATGAAGAAGTTGATGTCATAATTTCGGAATGGATGGGCTACATGCTTCTTTACGAGGTAATTGGCAGAGACAGAAAGAACATGCATATTGCCATCATAAGCTGATGTTGAATGTTCAATTGTTTTATTATGTGCAACTACTGTATTCATTTATCTCTTTTGTGATTTGAAACGTATTTGCCTTCTGTTGCAGAGCATGTTGGGAAGTGTAATTAGAGCCAGAGATCGATGGTTGAAACCTGGAGGCCTTATTCTTCCCTCGCATGCCACTGTAATCATACTACTTTAACAACTTGTCTCTGACCTTTGAATACTGCAATAGGAATTATTCTGGAGGCATATGTGCTAAAATTCAGCTTGCAATTAGTTTATGTTGCTGACATTTCCTTTCCAGTTAATACATACATTCATTTAACAAAACATCATAACCATTACATATATAGTAGCATGTTGTATCTGTATTTCTGAAGTTCAGAAATAAAAATATTAACGTCACCATGTTCTTCATAGCGTTTTTTTTTCAAGTAATAATTTGAACACACTAGGCTTTATTCCCAATTAACATTCTTTGATTTTTTTTTTTTTCATCTATAGATGTATTAGGAATCTAGGATTCACCATTGTGCATGAATTGAAAACATTTAATAATTACTTCTAATTATGGGAGATTAAAATATTCGATCTAGGTACGCGTATTTTTGAAAGGTCTTAAATAGAATATAGTTATTTTGATTCTAGGTTCATTAGTACCCATTTATTTGGCTCTGGAAGTGGATATATTGGTTATCTTAAGAATCTTTTGTTTGACATGATGATTCATGTTCATGTAGTTTGTAAAAAATGGGAATGAGAATTGACTTCCTAAAAGTAAAATATAATGTGAAAGTGCCAGCAATATGACCATCTAGGTTGGACTGCACCCAGATATTTCCATTTTCTTTATATGGAACTGTTCAAAACTTCAAATTTTCAGTATGACCATTTATTTTGGGCTGCACCCAGATTATGACCATTTTCTGGATATGGACGTGTTGAAATTTCTTGTTGGTGATAATTGCAAAGGTTTAGCATCTTTTGCTGTCCAGAAAAGTTCCTTGTTTATGCTGTTAAAGGGTTTTCATTTCCTGAGGTAAAGAAGTAATCATGGACTTTTATGTATCTTGGAATATTGGTTAGAGTAATCATTATCTGTCTAGCTACAAGGTTCCAGTGGTTTAAATGCTATCATCAGCATCTGGAATAACGAGCAGTATATTTTATTCTTTTTGAATCAAAGAAACTAAAGAAGAACATCAATCTTGAAACCAATTTCCAAACATGATTGACAATTTTTCCTCTGAATTTAAACTTTTCTTATTAGTTGTTGAAGTAATTACAAGAAGAAAGAACAGTCTTCTTCATTTTCATGGCTTAGAAAGCATTTGAGTTGATAATCAAAGAAATA
Source organism: Parsonsia alboflavescens (assembly GCA_028571225.1). Taxonomy (NCBI): domain Eukaryota; kingdom Viridiplantae; phylum Streptophyta; class Magnoliopsida; order Gentianales; family Apocynaceae; genus Parsonsia; species Parsonsia alboflavescens. Next base: position 9,785,226 of record JAOXNR010000013.1, read on the forward strand.
TCATGTATATTAGGCAAAAACCAATATAACTGGAGAAGTATTGGAGTTAGCAAATGACTATATGCTCGCTACAAAAGATAAGAAAAGACTATTTGGATTGTGGGTTAGAATTTTAATATAATAAAACAGGAGAAAACATGCATTTTTTGTCTGAGTTTATCTTCTTGTGGGTTGACTTTTCACTTTATTTAAAAGATGCCATTTTGTCTTTTTGGCTTACTCATTGTGTTTCAAAGCAACAGTGGGGAAATATCCAGGATTTAAGGCTAGTAGATTTTGTGGGGAGGCTTAATCATGAAGAGGTGATTAATTCTACATGTATAATTTTCTTGTTGGCTTTGAAAAGGATGATCAGTGACCGTCTTTTTTCTTTGACCTCTAATTTCTTTTAGAGGTTATAAGATATTGGAAAAATTTCCCCCCAAATTTTGTATTTTTGGAACATGCAGATTTTATCTTTAAACTCTGATCCAACTTTGTGTATTTGGCTGCCAAAAGTATTTCCATTTCATGATAACAATGGTGACATATAAAATCCATTCTAATGGTGAGCATGTGTTGATGTTTGCCTGTTAACCATTACTTCTATTGAAATTCATCACAAAAAATGAAAAGGAAAAACTGTGAGTACTCACACTGCTGAAACTGATAAATTCACCACTGTTATTTCAATATATCAAGTTTGAGTACCATATGATTACAAAATGGAACCTCGAGATTAGAATTAATTTTGGTTAAACTTCTTGTACTTTTATGCAGTTGTATATGGCACCCGTTTCACATCCGGACCGATATAATGAAAGCATTGATTTTTGGCGTAATGTTTATGGAATTGACAGTGAGTTACATCACAACCTCATTCTTTACTCCTAATATGTTGTAGTATGTATATTATGCATGGGAATGCAAATCAATGAACTGCATGAATTTGTTTGGCTGGTTTGTATTCTTCCTAACCTAGATATTCTTCCTGATGGATATTTTGGACAGATTTATTTATATTTGTACAATTTGTTACTCGGCACAGGTCTGATATCCATTGGAATTTGGTTAGCTGACTGTCTTGGGTCCTGGAATTGATTGTTTGTCCTGTTATTGCAGTTTATTTGAAGTATCTGTAATATTTTGGTGCCTTAATTTTGTCAGATTTTTTTTCTGGAAAACTAGTTATCCAGAACTGCTTAGGCAACTTTAGTGTCAATTCTTCTTGTCTAACCTTATGGGTTGAAGACAAATAATTTTCCTGCTCTTGGATCCACTATAAAATCTTGGTTGACGTTCTGTTTTCTTCTCAGTGTCTGCTATTTTACCATTAGCTAAACAGAGTGCATTTGAAGAACCATCTGTGGAAACAATCACTGGGGAACATGTTTTGACATGGCCACACGTGGTAAGCACCTGGAATTTGTACTATCTCATGTAGCCCCATCTTTCCTTTTCAACTAGATTTGAAACAGATTTTAAGCAATTGCATTGTGGGTTGCTCAGTCTTGTTTGATAGTATCTTCTTTGATGATATCTAACACATCCTTCTTTTCTGTTTGGACTTTAGACCTCCAAAGTTTGGTCTAAGAGAGTGCCAGAATGTTATACTGACTAAGAAAAACACTAAGGGGTGATGAAATGAGTTTGTAGATCATAAAAGATCAGTATATTATTGCTGAAGCTTGCTTAACATTTTTCATCTACGGAGAAATTTTATCAAAGAAAAGTTTGGATGATGTTTTCCCCTTATTTTCTAGATGAAGCAGGAATGAACAAAGCTTAAATTATTAACACGAAGTTTTTATTATAAATTGTCAAAAAAAAAAAAACAGCTGAAAAAAAAGCCACGTATCTGCTCTAGTCATGGAAGCACTGTTTTTCAGCATAACTAAATCCATGATTTATTCAATTCAATTTATTTCCTTCTGGTATTAAAGAATGCCATTTACAAAATAACGTGACATTTTCATTTGGAATGAGACTTTTCAATTTCAGCCATTTTTTTTAACATTCCACTACCTAATTTTGCAATTTACTCTGTATCCAATTTGACATTTCTTGAAAATAAATGGATAGGACCCTTACGGCCTTGACTATTGAAATTGGGTATAGAGTGAAAAGTGAATTGCAAAATTGGTGGCAAGTTACTTTGATGGCCCTTTCTTTAAATTGGTGGCAAGTTACTTTGATGGCCCTTTTTCTTTCTCTTCTCCTGGTTGATTGTAACTGCATGCATATACTCTTAAATCTCTTTGGTTATTAACTTTCTGTGGTCTAACAGTTCAGAATCTCAATGCATTTTGGTTTTGAGGGATTGAGTATTTGATTTCTGAAATGATTTTAGTTCTCTTTTTCATGTTCTACATTTCTAATGCTTGCATACATAAAACATGTGCATATGTTCACCGTATCTATGCTATTTAGTATATGAACAGTTCTGAGTTATTCTTCACCAGGTAAAGCATGTTGACTGTTATACAGTTACAGTTCAGGAGCTAGAGTCAACTACTACTAGCTTCAAGTTTTTGTCAATGATGCGAGGTAAATTTCCCAAGTACCTCTTCTCTAATTTTCTTTTCCTTTTATCAGTGATATTTGCGATTGTCTTGTTATCTTTACCATTTCAATGGAGTCACCGACATCATGTCTTTGCTCCCAGCTCCATTTCATGGGTTTGCCTTCTGGTTTGATGTGGAGTTTAATGGGCCTGAAGTGTTCCATCCTCACAGTGACCCACCCACCACATTGAATGCATCTTCCAATGGTCATATGCTAGACACTACTCAGCGAAAGAAGCGCCCCAATCCCAATGAAGCACTTGTGCTTTCAACTGCACCTGAGGATCCACCAACGCACTGGCAACAGGTTTGCAGCTCCATTACAATTGGGTTTCTGTCCATAAAACATGTATGTAAACGATACATTCCTTTTTCCTGAATTTGGCATTGTTTGATTTCAACCACATACCATTACAAATCCTCCTGGCTGTTCTGTAACTAACAAAAACAAAGAATTATGCTTCTCTATATCTTGTGACTGAAAAGATGGATACAAGGGTTGATATGGAATATGAAAATGTTTCTGCAGCAATTGCATTTATGTTATGCCTATTCTTGCTTCGCTCTTAATCTAATGTACTGTAGAAAATTTCACCTACAATTTTCTTTGACATCCTCTCAAGGTTATTTCTGTTTCTTCTGCCAATAGGAAGCCATATGGGGCTGCTGTGTAGTTTCTTGATTATTTTATACATTCTGACAGTTTTTACTTGTTTTTGCATAGGAGAGCTAATTGCTATTACCAGATTAATAGATCAGTGTCTGTTATCTAACTGACATCTGCAATTTGTACAATGTTTGGCACAATTTCTTCAACTATTTTTTATTTATCTGAATTTAATTTTTTTCCCCTTCATTTTTCTTCATAGACGTTGATCTACTTCTACGATCCAATAGACGTGGAGCAGGATCAACTCATTGAAGGCTCAGTAACATTGTCACAAAGCAAAGAAAATGCCCGATTCATGAATATTCATCTTGAATATGCGTAAGTTAAAACCTAATGATTATTGGGACGATCTTAAACATTCAATTTCTTTAGTATTTTTTGTTTTTTGGTTCAATATTTGTATACCTGGAACTTTAAAAGGTTTTATTTTCTCCTGCAGATCAGGAGGTCGATCTTTTGTCAAAGAATCAGTCTTGAGATGAGCTATCTAGCTGTTTGCTTTTACGGTTTTAACTGGTAGTCGTGCTAGTCTCTTCCTTTGTAGTTTTAAGTAGTAGGGGGCTTCACTGGATGGAGCCTTTCATAATCATTACTGGTTGTGTCCTTGGTTTGTTCCCTGCTTCACTGTAGTGTCTGATTCTGCAATTGACTGACGGCCTATGAGGAGAGTCAAAGACTGGAATCAAATCATTTTTGCTGCTGCGACACCGAAGATTCCCAGGGAATTGAAATTTCTGGATTTATCAAGATGAGTATGTACAAAAAAACAAGTGTAGGTAGATGCAAACAAACTGGGAGTGACCCCCGATGAAGATAGGATTTGTCTGAAACATGTACTTTTGATTCCTAAGAAGGGGTTCAATTTAACCTTCGGGGATGAAAAATGGAAATTGGTTGTTGGATAAAATTTTTGCCCATCATTTTTTACCTTGTTTTTACTGATGCCCTTTACTGCAGAAATTTTAAGTTCGCGTTCTTATGGTTGAACTCGATTCTTTTCGGTTGTCCTGATGTTTTTGATTAGGGTATCCTTGTTTTACAGGTATTTGATTCTTCGGATATATGGTTTTATATAATGAGTTTGGAATTATGCACTGAATTCTATCTTGTTTCTGATTGATTTATTGATGAAAGAAGAAAAAAATATTTGAAATCTCTTCTTGTAGACCATTGTATTGCATTAAAACTAGTTGGGATGAGTATTTTCAAGAAAAGATAGAACACTGATATGAAGGAGGATGAATATTGGGATGATTGGCATCCAGTATAGGCAATCGGGTGTTTTGTCGTGTGTTCCGTGTATTTTTTAAACCCAGTAAAGTATTTTGATAGTAAGCTTAAAATGAAATTAAACTATTTAAAACTTCAAGTTGTTAGTTTGGTTTGACCAAAAAGAAATAAATTAACTAAAATGATACGGGAGAATATGAATTTCCCTAGTCTGAAAAAACAAATAAAATTACAATCTTCAAGATTAGAGTTTATTGCATCTCCAATGGGGCACTTTTTAAATGGTATCTATTGGAAGATTTACATGTCACATTCTCATTTCAAGACACTTTCCTTTTAAGTATTTCTACTTTACAATCATTTGTTAAATCATCAAGTTATTTATTTTTCACATTTTTACAATTACTCTATTATTAAAAAATATTTTTAAAAAATATAAATATTCTAAAATAAATTAATATTCAAATTTATTATTTTTTTTGAACTACGAAAATTAATAAACTTATAAAATTTTATTATAGAAGAACAAGGTATGTAAAAGTAAAATGAGAAATAAAAAAACTACGATTAAGATTAATGTTTTTTTTAAAATAAATAAATATTATGAATATGTATATAAAATTAGAAAGAATGATAAAAAATATCAATCTACACAAAATTGCAAGTTAAAAAAAAAAAATAGTGGAGTTGTTGAGTTGGAAAAAGATGAAAGAAAAAAAACAGGAAAAAAATAAACAGAAAAGAAACTCCAATGCATGCATTGATTGAACAAAAAGAAGGGGAAAGTAAATATGATTATATAGCAAGATCCATTATAAAGCAAGTTGTCCTTCATTTCTTGCATAAGCACCAATGTTTCGATGTTCCCTCGTGGACTTTAGGTACCTCTCTCCAATGGGAAGCGATGTCTCTTTAAATTCTTTTTCCACCAAACATCCAGACATGTACAATCATTGTAAATGTCCTTATGTAGGCTATTATTCAAGATCGCATCCCTCTTTTGGCTCCAATTTCCTGAAGATGTCTATTGATATTAATTTGATTATTTAGACTTTAAAAATTGATCTTTGACCCTTGATTCAATTGGAATTATATCAAAGAGTATACAATGAGAGTACAATTATTAACGTTTTTAGCAGGTAGACTGCAAAAGATGGGAAAAAAATGTACATACGTATAGGTTTTGGTTTGAAAATAAAAGAATTTTTGAAACTAAATAAAGTTTTTAACTTGAGATTTTTGAAACTAAAAATCTGAGCACAAAAATTGGTTTTATTTAGACTTGATCGATTTTTTGAAAATTTTAAATTATCGGGATATAATTTGAGTAGGAATGCAACAATTTTTCTATATTATGCATGGAAAGAATCTTAAAGAGCAAAGGTGCTAATTTTTTCTAGCTTCACGTTATTAGTTTGAACATGGGAAAGATCCATTACCTTAATATCTCTTATGATTTGAATAAATGGATAGGGAAAGAGAAGAACAATAAAGATGCCAGAAAAGGGGCACCTAATATATTGGGGGAAAAATAGAGACAAAAAAACCACACCAAATATGCAATACCACACCATCTAAAATCTTATGATTTGGAAAATAAATCTCCAAAAAAATTAGATGTTTTTTTAAAGGTCTCAATAATACTATTCAAGTGGGTTTTCACACTAAATGTTCTCTACAAGTATCACAATACAGATGGATCTTTTGCACCAACAATAATTAGTTGAACTTTTAACCCATTTGAAGCCTTATGTTTTGACCCAACTATAGTTGATCTTTTAACTTTTTTTTGATATGATCCCTCTTGAACTTATGATATCTTGAATTGATTCAAACCACCTATCTCTAACCTAATTCACACCCAAGTTAGTCATGTGCCAGATAATGATATATTAAGAGGAACAAAATAGTACTTTATGTATTCCCTCTCAAAACTGCCCATTATATTTCATACGATAATACATTGAGAAACAACCTATGTAGGTACATCTTGAAGTTTTAACAATTGGAAGACAACCTTGGTGGCCATATATATTGATGTGATTCGCTGACGGTTGAAGTTCTTCACACAAGCAAGAAATCAATCAAAGTTTTAAAGAAATGACTCATCAAAGATTTGTGTGGGAGATTAGGAAGACCTTTGTAGAATAATCCACAACAATCAACCTCTTGATTTGTAGAGACTATTCAATATCTCACCCAAAGTAATTGAAAGCTCAAGGTACAGTGATTAAGAACCCTAAGAGAAATTCTAAGAATACTTCATAAAAGATCAAGTTTGATCTTGTGTTTGGAATGTTTCCAAAAGGAAAAATCTATTTGTATATGGTTAATTCTTAATGAAAGAAGGTATTAAAGTACTAAAACCCTAAAATATCCTATCTATTGAAAAGTTTCAGGTCACACAAAAAGAATGGAAGTAAAATTGAAAAAAGCGCTGAATTTTCTGGGCTAGAATTCCTTCGACCGGTGCTAGTGAGAGAGCCGTTTGAAGGACCGGTAGTTCTCCATTCTGGAGAAAGTTTTCACCGGCGCCTGTGCATGCACCAGTTATTCTCTGAAACTGCTCCCGCTTTGTTCCTTCAATTCAGCTAGACAATTGATGAGTTAGTGCTCTTGACCTTGGTACCAAACAGCCTGCTCACTAGGACAATCCGGTGCATGTCTTCACTTGAGTTTCCAATGTGATTAATTGAATTGCAACCTTGAGTTTTCAATTAAAGCAAGCAGCTGAATTTGTCTTTTGCAGCCTTGTTGTGTTGGTGCTTGTCATGGAATTGGAACCAAGCTAGCAGTTGAAAAAGGCTGCTCAATTTGCTGCTCATTCTGTGGAGAATCATTTGAGCATGCAGCTCAGACGAGGTTCAGTCGGTGATGGAGTTAGTGGCTTTGTTCCAAACAAGAAGCTCAAAGCAGGCTGCTCAATCTAATGGTTAACCTGTGCATTTCTACCAAACAGGCAACTGAAGCTTGCTGTTCACTTTATGTTCAATTGGTGGGCATTTCATGGCTTCAAACAGGTTGCTCAATTAATGAAACAAGCTGCTCAATTAGTCTTCAGCCGTTGCATGAGAAGCTGGTCGGTGGGATTGTTTTTTTGGCAAAAAATTCAGCCTAGCATTAAGCTTAATTCAAGCTTGTTTCTTCCTCTTCTAAGAGACTTCATTCTTGTATTTGAAATATAAGTCCTTTAACTTGGGCATCAATGGGTAATACATGTCTTCCAACAAGCCCTCATTAGAAAGAACAATTCTTGGACATCCCTTCCAATCATGTTTCCTTCCATGAATCTTCTCTTCATTCCACTCTTCCATAAATGTCTTCCTTGATGATTCCATTAATGGTGTGATTGATCCTTGATATCCATCATATATATATGGCCACCAAGGTTGTCTTCCAATTGTTAAAACTTCAAGATGCACCTACATGGTTTGTCTCTCAATGTATTATAACAATTGGTAGATAGTATGTGAAGGGAAGGCCACAAACAGACCTCCTCCAGGCATCGATTTGGGGGAGTCTAGAGAGGGTACAGACATTACCTTTTTCAATTTTTTCAGATGGAAAATTGGAATCTGTAGTCATCAGCTAAAGTCTCCGACCTTTGCCTCTACTTCGTCACACAAACGTCTGCTTCTAGTGCATGTGTCACGAACACATCAATGGGACAAACACGATTGAACTGCTATCGTGAATATCATTTTTCTCGTTTTTGGTTTCTCCGAACTTCCTGTTTTTTTTTCTCTCCTCAGACACTCTGACAGAAAAAGAAAACTGTTGAAAAAGAGAGAGGCATAATCTCATTGAAAAATCTAGAAGACTTCGTGATAAGAAGTCTTTTGGATAAATCGATCTTTTATTTTCGAATTCTGATTTGAATTAAAAAACGAGAGGCCTATCAAAGTCTGACTGAAAAAGATTTTTCCAGGTTCAACGAACCTGGAAAAAGACAATTCAGTCACATAATTAACTATTAATTATATTTTGGTTCATTCCTATTCGTGAATTAGCCTAAACAACTTTAGCTAATTACGTTTAGGTCCCAAATGAGATTCTACTCATTAAGCAATACGTTATGAATGTGTGACCCAATAGGTTCTTGTAAAATTGGCATTTGACATTAACGATATTTAATGTCATGTACAATAAGCGG
>JAOXNR010000013.1:9793921-9813187 GCA_028571225.1 Parsonsia alboflavescens
GTTGTGGAAGGTTTCATTCTATACCACTCCAAAATGCCTACGTATTGAGGATGGACCATTACGCAACTGTTATACATTCAGTAGTTTTGATGATATTTGCCATTTCTTGAATATTGGACTGGTACTTTGATACTGGCTCCCTCCAATCCAAAATTAAATGGCATTTAAGGTTTTGCATGTACGTCATTTAAAGAATTCTTAAGTAATACAAGAGTTTAACTAGAATTGGATTAGAATATAATTTCTCAATTCCTAATACATATAAATTGATAACGTCCTGAATATTAATTATCCCGAGAATTAAGAAATGGACAAAATTTAAAAAACTGGATAAATAATTTTTTGATAAATGTGAACAACACTATTGACACTTTTTTAAAAATAAATAAATTAAAAAAAAAGACACCTATTATGTAATAGAGAGAGTACTAGCTAATTATTGTCACTAATATGCGAAGGAACTCCGAGTCAATAAGAGCTTCAACATTAACTAATGACCTCTCCCTCCCTGTTATCATGTACCTCTATCAATATTTATAAGTCATTGGTAATTATTTTGTCAAAATTAAAACAATATTTTTTTAAAAAAAATATACCTATATATTTATTATTTTATTCAAACTAATAAAAGTGACTAGAAAAAAAAGAGAGGAACTTGAGGTAATATGATTAAAAAAATAAATAAAATATTTAATAAATTAACAATAATAATTTATAATTATTAATAAAAAAAAAGTAAGTTTAAGTAACTTGTAAATAATGATGGAAGGAAGGAGTGTATATAAGTTCAATTCTACTACTGTTTGTTGGTCCCCAGTACAATACAATGCAAGTAAGAAAACACATGCCTATTCAATTTTCACTTAATTTAGCTTAGCTAGTCACCGCAAATATACAAGATTAAAGAAGGCATGAAGATGGGAGAAAAAGCTGCAAGGGCTTGATTGTCTTCTTCAGGTATAATTGATAAACAGGGCATGACTAACCTTATCATGCATGTATATTAAAATTCAACAAAAAGTAGCTCATTTTTTATTATTTAGAACAAAAAAGAAATAAATAAAACTCATAAAAGTATCATTGCATCATAGCCTCATTGTTTGTTCTTAATTTGTAAAGGCTAGAGCTAATATATGTATATATATATATATATATTAAATAATGTTCTCTCCGTCCAGAATTGAATGTTTCCTTTTTCTTTTCCTTTTTTAGTTTTTCTGCATTGAATATCTTATTTCCTAATTTAAATAAATTTTTGTTTTAAAAATTTACATTGCAATATTAAAATTAACTCAATCAAATATTTTTCTTAAAATATGTTTAAGTCAAATTAGATATTTAATTTCGAATGGAATGAGTAATATATATATATATATATAGTTTAATAAGGAGTGCCATGCACTCAACTCATATCTGGTATATGAGAAAGCGTTTTGGTCTTTATGGAAACGGTGCAAAAGCTATCAGAAAAATTGGAAGGCATGAGGCTAATTCCAAACCGCAGTGTTGACGCAGATATTTAAAGTAATAATATGTACTTGGGCATAATTATTTTTTTAATACAGAATGACTCTCGTTTTCTTCATTAATTTAAATCTTTCTTTTTTTTAAAAAAAGGGAGTTTTAACAGAAAAATATAGAAGTTGAAATTTTATTATATTCTGAGAATTGTGATTATTTTAGAACCATAAAGCCAGCAGGAATATCCTATTTATTTCTGCATATTAGACAAATATGCAATTTCTTTTTAAGTTCATTCTTATTATTTATACATAAACGACATCAAAATAAAATATTGGATTGGATTATTTATGGTAAACGTCCCATCTATCCTCATGATAACTTAATTAGAGTTAATTACAGAAAACCAATTTCGATTTGACTTTAAAACTGATCAAATTTTCTTCCTTTTTAAGGATCCAATCCACATTAATATCACTAGAATATAAAAAGGTAATATATTATGAGAACTATGTTCTCAATTCTTTTCTATCTACATCTAAAAATAAAATTGAAAGATTATAATTAACCATAAATATGCTTATCGTAGTAAATAAGATAGAATAAATAAATAAATAAATATGTGTGTGTATGAAAAATTTATGGAGTGCTACACAATACATTTTATAGAATGTTCCAATTAGGTCTCTAATGGACAAAATTAATGGTAAGCTCTCCTTTTTTTAAAAAAAAAAAATTTAATTTAATAAGTATATCTATAGTTTAGTTTATCCTTTTAAATTTTATAAGTTTACAAAAATTATTTGCAAAAATAATTTTTTAAAAAGAATTTGTTTTTTCTTAATAACTGACCGTTAACTTTTACCATTAGAGGCAGATCCGGAGCAACACTCTATTGCATGTTTTATATAAAAATATATATATATATATATATATATATGTATATGATTTAAAAATGTTTATTAACAAACTGAGATGTTCAGCAAAAGTAATTATATTCTAACCAAAATATCCTTTTGTTTGATAGACCAAAAATCATGTGAAAGAGATCAGATCTTAATTAAACATGATTATTAATAATATTGTAGTACTAGCCAGATTGATTACGTTTGACTAATATTTTCTTATCTCAGAGAGAAAATGAGAAACAGACACACGAGAGGAATGCCGACATCATGATTAAGCTTATGAAGGAGCTGCTAAAAGTAATCCCCAGAAAGCAGAAAAACGATGAAAAATAAAAAATAAATATATAGGGTTTTTAACCAAAATGATCCCACATGTTTGAATCTAAATAGTATTTGATCGCTTATATTTTTTTTAGTCATTAAGGTCTCATATCAATTTACAAGCGGTACCAATCTCCTGACAAACTTGTCAAAAATTCTTAGAGGTAAAATCATCTTTACACTTTAATTTTAAAAAAAAAAAAAATTTCAACTAAAGATTAAAAAAAAAATCGTCTTCTAACTTTTAGGATTATCTATAAGTTTTATCATTATCTATACAAATTAACTTATAAGATTAATTGAATATTCTTTAATTAAAAGATTTTATTTTTCAAATAAATAATTGAGAATGTGATGAGTTCTTTAATAACCTTTTAGTATATAATTTATTTAATAATTAAAATATTATTATCATGTACTAACTCTTTTCCAAACTATGCCATCTGAGTAATAAGAGATATGTGTAAAGAATGGAAAACAAATTTTATCAAATTTACAAGGAAGTCAAAAATGGAAGCCAACTTCCGGATTTATATGACATATCTAATGGATAAGAATGAATTAGAGCTCTTTTATAATATATATATTAATACTTTCTCAATCCATTATTATTTATAAGTCATCAATCGTTAATAGCAAAGGAGGAAGTATGAATTTATTTAATTAATTTTTTTAATAAAAAAAATGATTGGAAATCATACATTAATATTTCTCATTTTTTTAATTTTAAATAAATTTTATTTTGAATGGGTGGATAATTATTTACTTTTATTAATATACATTATGTACATATTTTTTATATATACACATATATGCATTATTTCTATAATAATAATAATAATAACAAAAACGGGCTCCCCTGGACATTCCATTCATTTAAAAGACGTTGATGAGATTCAAAATTGAAACCCTATACCACTTACTCGAGTGTCTTGGAGGGACAAAAGACTCCGCACGCGTAACTATAATACTTTAACCGTTGATTAAAAAGGAAGAAAAGGGCTTTTCCGGCAGTGGACAGCAGGTTGGGTGTGAAGGATTATTCCACTACGGTAATTTTTAAATTAAGTCACATATGTTAGAAATTGTAAAAGTTTTTTTTAAAATTTTTTTCGTTTTTATAGCAAGAAAATTAGCTTCCTCATATGCCTTGATAAAATTCAAATATACATAATAGTTATCAGTATGATGCCCTTTTATTTAAACTGTAAGGATAGAGTAGTTGTTAACTTAAATTAATTAAGGTTAAACAAAAACAATTAAATCCATTTTGATTGTTTCTCAAATGGTTTACCGCTGCCAACCAATCAGAAAACATTCAGGCCGTTTTGTGTCATAAGGTGAAGACTTTTAGGTATTATTTTGTTAATTACTAATATAGAAACTGTTGTTCAGTTTCAGAGCTGTATTTGTTTATGACACAATGATTATCGCCAGCCACATTTTTATGAGGTGAAAAACAAAACAACAGTGAATGAATCGTCTTAGTCAAACTTCTTCATGCAAAAATTCAACATTTCCCATCACCTCTTCTTTCTCTCTTTTTTTTTTCTTCCTTTGTTTAAGCCTTTTAACTGGCACACAGTTACACATGGTTTCGTCCCCATCCCAAACTTCCCTCCCACCTTTAGAATTCCAGCAAGTCAAACCAACTCTCTGAGTTTGTGGCCTCCAATTCAAAACATGCACAACATTTCCTTTCCCCAAATTATGAGTATATTTTTACCTCTACATACAGAGTACAAACAAACACACCATATTGAATAATGCCCTAAAGACATCGGTGTAATGTTAGCCTCAGTAGCCCAAGGGCAGAGCATAACAAACCCTTCAGATTGGGGTTCAATTCTCTTTCTGTTTTTTTTAAAGAAAGAAACCCATCCCTCCATTATTTTTCTACCCCTCTTCTTCTTCAGCTTCCCCACCCCTCCCCTCCCCACTACTCCACCCACCCCCTTCTGAGACCCCACTAGGGGAATAGTGGCCCCTCTTCACATAATCACATTCCAAAACCCAAGGCAAATAAATTGCCCACCACTGCACCCCATATGATCATCAAAACCCAAGAACCTCAGTAGTCAAATATAGCAAAGCAAAGCTAATTAAAAGAATAACACAGTACAAAAGAAAATGCTTGTAGTCTTACAAGCAATAGTTCCTTTCGTCTTGGTGTTCTTGATACACCTCTCTGCGGCCACCACACAAACACCTACCAGTGAAACCGCCACCTCCTCTGGTCATGCAATTCCATACCCTGCCTTCGAACATTTTGACATACGGGAAACCATTTTGGCCTCCAAAATCACCAAACTGCCCAAAAGACCAAAGCAAGATGATGAGAAACTCCTGATCCAACAAGCAAACAAGAATGATACTCTCGATCATCATGGAAAACAAAAGCTTAAGATTCTTCACAGAGATAACTTGGGCTTCTCCCGTTTCACTGACCATCGAGACCGTTTCGAAGCCCGCATGAAAAGAGACGCCGAAAGGGTAGCCAGCCTCATTCATCGAATAACAGGTGGCAAAGTCCCTGCTGCTGCCTCCGCCCCCGCAAACTGCAGCGATGGAGCAGCTAAATATGAGGTGGAAGGATTTGGGGCTGAGGTGGTGTCGGGCATGGACCAGGGAAGCGGAGAATATTTCGTAAGGATTGGTGTTGGAAGTCCGGCCAGGAGCCAATACATGGTTATCGACTCCGGCAGTGATATTGTGTGGGTACAGTGTCAACCCTGTAATTTTTGTTATCATCAGACGGACCCGGTATTCGACCCATCTCTATCCGCTTCATTCGCCGGAGTGTCTTGCGGGTCAAGCATTTGTGATCAGGTCGAGAACTCGGGTTGCCATGCCGGTGGGTGCAAGTACGAGGTTATGTACGGAGATGGCTCCTACACTAAGGGAACCGTGGCTCTTGAGACCCTCACTTTTGGCGGGACTGTGGTTCGAAATGTGGTCATTGGATGCGGTCATAGGAACCGCGGCATGTTCATCGGAGCTGCCGGTTTGTTGGGGCTTGGAGGGGGATCTATGTCACTCGTGGGTCAATTGGGTGGTCAAACGGGTGGAGCATATAGTTATTGCCTCGTGAGTCGAGGCACCGGGTCATCCGGATCACTAGAATTTGGACGTGGAGCCTTACCCGTGGGTGCTGCGTGGGTGCCACTCATCCGAAATCCACGGGCCCCGAGTTTTTACTACGTCGGGTTATTGGGCCTAGGCGTCGGAGGCATGCAAATCCCCATACCCGAGGATGTCTTCCGGTTATCGGAATTGGGAGAGGGCGGGGTGGTAATGGACACCGGAACGGCAGTGACGAGGCTTCCAACATCAGCCTACGAGACATTCCGGGATGCATTCGTTGCAGAAACCGGAAGCCTTCCAAGAGCACCGGGGGTTTCTATATTCGACACGTGTTATAACTTAAACGGGTTTGTGACGGTTCGGGTACCAACCGTATCATTTTTCCTGTCGGGCGGACCCATCCTAACCCTTCCGGCAAGAAACTTTCTGATTCCGGTGGATGAAAGGGGCACCTTCTGCTTTGCATTTGCGCCGTCACCTACCGGACTTTCCATAATTGGGAACATTCAACAGGAAGGCATACAGATCTCCTTCGATGGATCAAATGGTTTTGTGGGTTTCGGCCCTAATGTTTGCTAATTGGCCCAAAAATGTAAAGTGAATTAAATTTTGCGAGTCATATAATATTATATATATATAGTAGCACAGATTAATTAATTTTGTATTAAAATACCTGTTTAATAACTATATAGTATAATATATTATTATTATTGGGTGACTTTTTTTTCCTTCTGTAGGGATTCAATGATTATGTGCCTAAAAAGTGTGGATTTTGAATAAAAAGAACTTTCTTTCTATGATGCGTTTTCTATCAAATGAGAGATGCTATGTTAGATCATAAAAGGTGTGAATTTAATTAGGATTTTTGGAGGAAAGTAAAGCCTTGAGGAATTCATAGGCCAAAATGTTTTCCAAAGGGGACAGAGGAATTTAGAGTCCCGCAAAAAGGCCATTCATTTAGGATTCAGATAAGCCTTCGGTTAGACAAGAGAGGATCCAAGTGAACCCTTTTCTTTTCTTCATGTCTTGCTCTTTTTGACCCTTTCACGTGTTGTTCATACCCTATTGAGAAAATTAATTATATACTTAATTTCTTGGTGAAAGAAAAACAAATACTTTTCTTTTTTGTATTTGAACCAATACATAGGGCTTAAATCTCAACCCGGTAACATGTATTGTTTGGATAATTTGAATTCATGGCTTCTCAGTTATAGACAAGATTATTTTACCATTGGATCAGACGAATGCCTTCATTGCATTTTCCTTCTACTTCATGGTTTTTTTATTTAATTTTTTGGAAAGAAATCCTCCTTCTCACACATACACACACACTGTGCCAAAGAAGTTATAAATGATGATGAGGAGGGAGGAATGAAAGATATGTGAGGCACCACAACACCAAGTGGACATGTGAGAGGCAGGATTTTGTTGGCCTAACTTTGTTGCAGGGATGCATTCGAACAATGACTCCTGCAAAGTTGCCTGCTTTTTCCTTCTTTCTAGGGAGAGGAATTGATAGTACTGTTATATCTTTGGAGAATGGAGATGATCAACAAAGTGGAAAAATGAGTTATCCCTTTCCAATTCTAATTATGAATAATATATTCATTAGTGTACTAAGAGTTATTACTCTAATTCTAATTATGAAAAATAGGTCAATCTCAACTCCATAACCTTTTTTTTATTTCTTTTTAATTCGACATGTTTATAAAATAAATTTTAAAAAAACTTCTAGAAACATATTGTAAAATTAAAGTGTTCTTCTAGATTAAAAAAAATATATCAGGGTAAAATTAATTTTGAAAAAATTGTGGAATTTTTGTAAAAATGATGAGTATTGTTACATTACATTACATAAAATTCTAATATTTAATATGTTCCAGTAAAAATTACCATACTTGCCACTTTGGAGGCAAATTTATTTGAATTCTAGGTTAAAGGTTCCAGATCTTCTATCACATTTTTTATAAAGCTTCTACATCTCATTAATAAATAGATACATATGGTTTTTTATATATTTTTTGTTAATAAAATCCGAAAATGATATACTAAACCCTGAGGGTTCCTTAACCGTTATCGGGGTAATATATAAATATATATATATATATATATTATTTTATTTTGTCATTTAGGAGATGTAGTAGAATATCTCGAATCCAAATTAAGAGCTTATTTGGTAGGACTGAACAGGTATTGGATGAGGGAAAGTAAACTAGGACTTTATTTGGTTGGATGTATATGAGGAAGGGGATTAAACGAAGAGGGGAGCCTCCTCCCTTCCACATTGGTATTTTCTCCCATCTACATTTTGATGGATTAAAGATTTACTTCCTTACCTTTTTTCTTCCTTTCTTTTTTTTTTCCTTTCAAAAATGTCTCTCCACTTCATATAAAATTTACAAATAATTTATAACTTATCTAGATAATTATATATTTTTTCATGGAATATATGAAATTTTATCTAGTTAATTATTTTAATAATCATTTTAAAAAGTGGATGTAGTATATGAAGTATATTATTAATCTAGTACTATTATTATCTTAATTTTTTTATAAAAAAATGATGAAATATTATTTTTTATTAATATAGGGAGACATTTAGAAAAAGAAATTATATACATGGCTCCTCTTTTTTTTTCACTAGCAGTGTCCGGGATTATGCAAGATTCACCTTCAAACTACTCATTCACACACCCTTAAATGCATATACATGTTCATTTGAGAATTTATTGAAAGGGGTATGAAAGTAAATTTACTTATCTTTCCTTCCACTTTTTAGTACAATCAAATGTAAAAGAGTGTTCATTATTTACTTCCGCTCCACTCATACCAGTCAAAATTAAAGTAAATATAATTATTTCTATCAAAGGAAATAAATTGAGTCCTTTCTCATCCCATCCCCTTTGCAGACCAAACAAAGTGTAAGCAAAAGAAGAAAAAAATTGATGGCGTCCTATTTTAGCAAAATTAGAAACAATAAAAAAATGTTAAGGTTTTTTTTTAGCCTGAAAATTAAGTCATATTTTAACCCTTTTTTTTTATACTAACATTTTTTTAAAAATTTAAACAAACAAGCTCTAAATCCTTCCATCCATGGACGAGTGACAATTGGCCTGAGCATGACCCTATACCCTATTATAGACTTATTTTTTAAGGTCTGAACTTGGAAATTGATTTATAAATACAATATAATATAACATAAAAGATGAAAGTATTTGATCATTATAATTAATAAACAAAGTAACAAATTAGAGAACTAATAAATTACAATAACCCAATACAATTTATACACAACATATTTTAAAATATGATATAATTTAATTAATTATATCGAATACAGTAAAAAGGACAACAATTTAAATTATGAATCTCAATAATTTAGATCACAGGTATTTGCAGTTACAAGCTACTAACTATAAAGAATAAAAAATTAAACGTATTTTATTCTACTTATTTGAATACTTTCAAAATAAGAAAATTACAACATTATTAAACACGGTACAATTTAACAAATAATAATAAATACATTATTTTAACAAGTCAAATTTTTTAGCTTTTGTTTCTTGTTTAAACCATACTAATACGGATTAATATAAAATCCATATGTTAAGTTATTTTAATGAGCTAAAAATTGTTATCGCAATTCATATGCTAATATGTCCAAATCTCAAACTATATATGATTTTTTAAATTCATAAGTATTTTTAAAATAAAAAAAAAAAAACAGAAAGAAAGAAAGGTTCTTGCTGCCTCATAATCTAATCGTAATCCCATAACTGAACAGGTAAATATATTTCATAAACGTTCAAAGGGCTTTGGGACTTGAAAACATTTTTATTATTCATATAAATGTCAATTAAGTAATGGATTCCAATCGTTCTGATCACCAAAATGGAAAAAAGATAGGGAGAACTTTTTGGTCAAAGTAACCAGCGATCCCTGTTGGGTGCTTGAAAGACTTAAAAAGAGGCCCACAAAAGATAACAGTTCTTCATGAAATTTGTGAAAGGAAAGGAAAGGAATCCATAAAAAGCCGATTCTGTCTTTCCTCAGAAATTATGATCCATGGGGCTACACTACCCTTCTATCTATTTGCTTTTGAATTCTGCGGCAAAATATTAAAGCTTCATGTTTCCTCACTGTCTCCTTCATCACTGTGTTTTCTCCTTTCATTTTTTCCAATCTGAGTTATCAGAAAGATAGATTTGTGACTGAGTTTTTCTTTTAAGTGCAAACAAAGCTTATCTTCTTCCATCACTGATATACCTAAGGGGCATGTGGAGGGAGGGAACAACCATCCCGACACCCCTGAGAACAATTTTCCTCAACACCTGAATTGAATGTTTAACAAAATCCCAGAATTCAAGAACCTGCTAAGATATTCATTTTGGTGTGCAACATCCTATTACTATCTAAATCCTCAACATTGGCTAGTTACAGTGTCCTATATTATCAAGAAAAGGCCCCTGCATATTTAGGCTTCTTATAAAGCATAAAACAAAGAGGAGGAGATTCAGAAAACCTATGCCTCCAGCAGAATCAGAGAATGCTTCATATACATATTATTAGATATTAAAATATTTACATGCAAATGTATCCCTTTTGCAAACCAAAATTGCCTATGTTAGGCCACAAACTAGATAACTACTGATAGGTAAATGCACCAGCCACCATGAGGTATATAATGAAGTCTAGCATATTCTAGAAGTACAGGTTACCAGTGCATTCAAAAATTTCCCTAATATAATTATCATTCAGAATCTACTCCCGGACGACTGCTTCAGTTTTCATCACATGATCTAAGGAGGATTGCATCTTTGTCTTATGCTCCAAAAAGATACCTGAGGTCTTCCATACTTAGTCGAGTTGCAGAGGTCCCACTTTGATCTTCCCCGAATGCAGATGCAACCATTTTCCTCTTCTCTTCCTGAAAGAGAAACAAAGTACAAAATCATGTGTCAATGGTAAGATGAAGAGTTCCACAAAGATTTTGGAAGGGGAAAAGCAGGGTATAATCTTGCAATCTTCTTTCCACAGTGGAAAGCTCAAATTCTTCTCTAAACGGCACTACTAACATATGGGAACAATAACCATTTACAATTCCAACCGGATTGATGGGAATCAACTTAAAGTTATTCCAGTTCCAGTTCTGCAACATAGCTTGTCAAATGCTAAGGCATTCAGAAGTTTGATTCAACATATAGAAGGTCCATTCAGACATGCATGTGTCAAGAAACCATCTAAGAAATTGTAATATGTAAAGAACCTAAAAAGGACAACTCACGGAACTCCTCCCTCACAAAATAAGAGGTGTTGAAAATTTTTATCCACCTAAATTCATGATATATTTAAATAACTTGATTATTTTCTTCTTCTTTTTACAACTCTAACTATGCAGTCACTGATCACACAGATTGGATTCTGGAAGACTAATGGTAATTTCTATTAAAATTGTCATTAGAACTTCACCACCTACAAAAATAAACAGTAACTCTAGTTTTCCCTTCCTCTATCACACAAATTTATATTAAAATATAGCCATAATCTTAATGGCATATATAGAATTTGGTAATCACACAAATAAATCTAACAAGACATTAAAACAAACATATTAATTGCTATTACATGCTCACACACCGAAGTGAAACAAATAAGAAAAGGAGCTAAAGTTAACAGCAAAGAGACATCAGAAAATATTTGTCAACCAAAACTTTGTATGACAGCATTCAGTATAAATAGGAGGGATGCAGCACCATAGCTTTCTTCCACCACTTTCAATCTTCCATGGCCCCATCACTCCCGCTTTGTTTCATTTTCTTTCCACATTTTAACACTCAAAAGAAAGAAACAGATTTTACCATAAAAACAGATTAATTTTCTTGAAGGAATCAACTAATGTTGCTTCATTACTCAATTTCCTTCAAAATAACTTGCCAATCTAATGAATTATGAATATGAAATAAGAGGCAATAAAGGGTTATCGGAGCTAGATCTTGGAGAATTTCATAGAGACAATATAAGAACTAAGACTGATTTCCTCCAACCAGACCAGAAGTGGAAGAGGATCTTATTAGTTAATCATTCTTCTTCTTCCATTTAGTTAAGATTCTAGAATTATTAAGTTAGTATCTGTTATTTTGGAGGGCAAGAAAATTAGGACAGTGTTCCGGATGATCTTTTTCGTTGTAATACTATTCCAGCAAAATAATTAGTAATTAGGTTGAACAATATTTGCATTATGCACAGAGTTCTTCTCAATAAACTAGGATTTGCCAATTTAGCCTTAATATAATGTTTTCACTAGTTTTGTGCATTTGAAAACCAAAAGTTCAGCATGAAGTCAAGATCATTTTCTGATTGTCATTGTTTCAGCGAGCAACACTTGTGCATATCATCTTCGGCTTTTTGGGACAGAAGCCTTTATAAGATGATGGATTAGGCAGACTCATCAGAAAAGCTTCCAAGTTCCAAATAGGTGAGATAGACAAGAATTAAGTAAATTGGACTACTAGTTTATTACAGTCTTCAATCTTGAAATGATGATGTATACGATGTGTAGTTTACTCAAGAAGACCAACGTAGTTAGGGTTTTGAAAGATTTTAGAATTCTCATTTGGGGTTACCTGGACCAAATGAAAAACCTAGTTCCATAGTAATTACTTCATACTTTGCTCATGCATGAAACAAGCAGAGCAAGATACCTATCTTGGCATCTAAGCACATCATATACCACAAGATCATCTGAGGCACAATGAAACCAACTTTGAAAATTGACGAAAGAGAAAGATCAGAGCAACAGAACAGAAAAATGACTTTAAAAGAACAAACAAGAAAGAAATTCAAAATTTACTTGGAGAGCTAGAATCCGATCTTCAACGGTATCCTTAATGGTTAACCGTGAAACTGTAACAGGACGAGTCTGTCCTATTCTATGAGCACGATCGATGGCCTGATCTTCAGTAGTTGGATTCCACCAAAGATCCAAAAGGATTACACGAGACGCTGCCACCATGTTCAGACCTAGATTTCCAGCTTTTAAAGACATTAACATGACAGTCACCTGCAAGATAACAAATTGTTATTTGAGACAACCAGAATGCTGAAAGCACAACATTTAAAGAGAGAAACCCTTATCGTAACTCTAATCAACTGATGTAATTTGCACTAGAAAATACATTAAATGCAGCTTGCTAGAAAACTCACAAGACTCATGATGGTTCCTATGCTTCTCAATACCACACAACACAATATAGAAATCACCAATAGATACATGGTTAACATTTGATCATAATGAAGGGTTTTTCGGTTGGGTAGTGGTGCTGAGGCTGTGCAAATGCCGATATACCACTGTTTGACCAATAACCAGTTTAGGCTTTGTGCTGTATATAGATGACTTGACAAAGGGTAGTTAAGCAAGCAAAAATTCATCTATGGTCAAATTTCAGCTTATATCCAAGGCTACATCTCTATAACGTAGGAATTATTAGGCTTTAGACAATAGCTGCACTAAAATATTCCAGGTTCATCACATATCTAAAATGAGCTAAAAAAACTAGGAATTATTAGCTTTTTGGAAGTTCAGAGCCAGATGTCAAGGACACCAGCAAAGGAAAAGGAAGCGACAAGAGTGGAAACGAGGTGAGCTGGATGTCTTAGTTCTTCAGTCAAAATAAAATAAAATTAAAGATTAAGTAAATAAAGAGCAAATCTAATCAACCTAGCTCTTTCTCTGGCTCTACTTGACTGAAGCCAATACTCCTTCAGTATTCCACGTCACACTCCTATATAAGCTCCTTTCTCTTCATGTGGAAAAGAGCCAGATGTGGTAACCTAGCATGTAAAAATCCATCCAACCGGAACTCCAGGGAATCTTTTAGCACACAGATATATGTACTCATACACGCTAACATGACCTTCAGGTGCTAGTATGAAACTTTCTTAGTTCCTACGAGACTGCACATGAGATAATGAAAACTCAGTTGCAGCAAACCTGAACTAAGGACCTTCAACGAAACCCAGTACTATATAAAATTGCAAACTGAAAAGAATGTGTGATATTTTAGATGCTATAGTAATATTATTTACTTATAAGCTCTTAGCATCTCATTCAGAAACAAGTTTTTTGCTCTCTGATCTTTGCACATTCCACTAACAGAACTCAGAAATTTCAAGCAAGCTTTGTATCCTAGTAAGGAATAAGGATATTATTGTTGTTGAATTTGCAATTATCCTCCAAAAGATTGTTCGTATGGGTCGCTAGACCATAGGGCATGTATCTAGAAATTAGCTAAACTGTTTCAATGTTTGACAATTATGTGCATGGATTATACTATCACCCTGTTTATACAAGAATGCTGGAAATACTACAAGAAAATAAAAAGACAAACATGCATTATAGACAGAAAAAAACAGAATGGCACAAAAGCTCAGCATTTTTCTAGTCGAGGAGTATACAGGAAAAGGCTTGTTTATCAGACATATTTTATGAGTAAGTTATAAGAAAATCAACAAGACTATGGCTTCATGAGAAGGAGGCTAAACCTCAGGATTGCTGTTGAATTCTTTGACTGCCTTGTCTCTCGCAACTAAAGACATAGTTCCATCAAGCCTTCGATACTTGATGCTAGTGTTGTTCAGTGAAACCTCAACCAAGTCTAGCATGCGTGTCCATTGGGAAAAAAGAATAGCTTTTGTTGGTTTGGAACTCTGAGAATCCAGGCATCCATTTCCTGATGAAGTAGTATCAGTAGCATACTTGTCAATGTTATTTAGTTCTGCAGTAGTATTTGGTCTACAATATGTCAGCAGAATATCCCGTGCAGCTTTAATTTTTGAAGAACTGTAATCACTCTTCAACACTTCAGATTTCTCATCATCAAATGATCTGTATGGATCTCCAAAATCATCATCAAAAAGACATTTCCTCAATGTTGCCTTTGAAAATATAACATCAGCATTAAGCTGTTCTTTGCACTCAAATGCTGGACATGTATTATCCTCCCCTGTCAAGTAATCTGATACACACTGGAAGCAGAAAACATGACCACAAACAGTAACAACTGCATCTTCTGGTGGATCCTGCACATAAAAACTAGAGACATCAGATGATATCGTCATAGCCCATTAATAGTTTCTTTATCCAAGATAGTTACCACATTGATAAAAGGCCACAAAAATAAAATAGTTGCAGGAAGGTGGATTGACACAACTCAGCCCTCTTATTAGTGATGGTTAGAAGGAATTATAGACGGAAGCATTTATAACAAGGCCTTGCTGGAAAATTTCTTGCTCATTAAGGCATGCAGTGTGGATAGGTGTAAACAGATTGAGAAAACGAAAACCCAAAAATATTGTGCTTAGGAAAGCCCGAAGTTTAAAGTAGCAAAATTCAACTGAAATATTTTAGACCATGCAGACAAGCTCGAAACTCAATCAAATGTTTGATTAGTAAAGTCAAGGTCAAGTCCTAAAATTTCATAAACACTTTAATAATTAACTTCATTAACTTGACTGCACAGAGTTTAACAAAATATAACAAGCTTTTACATACTTGAATTTAATTCCATAATGCTATAGAGTCTAAACTGGAGATTGGATTCAACCCCAGCTCAAGGAATGCCAGCCTTGACAAAGCTTTAAGCCAATCAAACCTAAGCAACTATTTCAGGCTAAATGCAGCTGCAGTTTTATCCTTTGACTATATGTTGAGGGAACAATTCTCAACTCCAGCATTTCCTAGGTCATTGCTTTTCCCTTTCTATCAACAAGATACCCAGCCCAATTTCAACCACCCCGGGCAAAGAAAAAATCAAAATAAAAAGCTTAATCTGCTTGCAACAAAGGAGAATGAACCACTAGACAGCTGATGCAGAAAGAATATATTCTTGAAGAGCACTAGCACCATTTGACCTGATTTCTTCCAGAATATACGTTCTGAACTGGGAAAGAAGTCAAGACTTCAGATTTTTGTTTGAAGAACGAATAGTGCACTTCTCAATGATCGAGAGTAAGGATCTCTACCAACACCTAGATAAAAGCAAGCTTTCAGCACCTTATGCTGGCCAGCGTACATTAGTCAGCCAGTGATTAAGTGCAAGATTTGACTGTTGTGGAACAACTTGAAAAACTTTGGGAAATGACCATAACATTCAGCAGTGAGATCTAATTGAAGCAGAATTTCAGGAATGGTTACTAGGTAACAGGGCATCTAGAGCTTTGAAATGGTAATTTGAGAAGGAAAAGTTTCTAGCTTACTGCCTCTGTTTTCAAATACCTGTCGCAATTTGGAGATGCACATCCTTAAAGTTCTTAATTCTATAGAATTTTAAAGGGAAAAGAATAAATTAACTCTTGGAAAAGAAAACAAAAATGTGATTGTTTGGTTCGATGACAGGTAAAGAAACAAAAGTAAAATAAGGGGGAAAATGCATAATAAAAACTTCATTGATTTCTTAAGGTCTCATTCATTTGTGGGAGGAAAAACTCCAAACGGTGATAAGGATGCTAGAATCATTTTAACCACAACATGAGATTATTAGTTCCATAACATCACAAGTTTGAACACTCTTACCTTTCTACATGTCATAATTCAGCCAAAAGTTTGAATATCTAAACACTTTTCTTCTTATTGGAGTATCCGGATTACAAATCTTGAGTCTTTTTATCCCCAGATTCGATGTTCAATGAATGCAATGCATTTTCTAGAGAACAGAGCATTCTAAAAGGAACTAGGATGGAGCAAAGGCTGTAGCGACTTCTACTGAGTTACTTTCCAACTAGTTGAAGCCTATAAAATGGAGATTGAGGGCAAAAAGATGATCTTTGTTTGACATTTCCTCTCTAATAGAAGTATTTATTGAGCTGTGACCCAATAAATGAAATGAAAGAAGCAATTAACTGTCAGAAAAGGAAATATTGGTAATGGTTGAACTTACATTGCAAGCAGAACAGATGGCAAAGGATGTTTCCAATAGTTTCAATAAACTTTCAAGCTTTTGTTTGGGGAGTCTCTTTGCTATTCCCAAAGACTCTCTTCCAGAAGAACCTATAAAAACTCCTTTGACAAGCTGTGGGTGATCACAAGCCTGGCGAAGTCGCAAGAGCATCAACAGAATATTTGCATAGTTCTGATTTAGTGTGCCAGCATCAGCATAGGCCTGTAGATGCAATAAAGCTAATTCAGTATAAATGGGACTTAAACAGATTTAATCCTTAAATTTGTCCAACAGGTTACAAAGCAATGGTTAAAAGGGTCAAAATAGTAAATAAACATTTTCAACAAAGAAATTCAGAAATTTAGTTTTGTTGTGCATGTAGAAGAGCTTGTGGCAAGTGAAGATATAGCCTCTTCCTTCTTCCTAATTAAGATAAAACATCTGGTACTGTAGCACAATTGAAAACACTACATGAACAAGGTGAAGTATATCTCCTTCCCCGTACGCCCCCCACCCTACCCCAAACAAAACCGAACCTGCTTGTGTCCATTCCCAATCATGATGATTTCCTTAACAATGAATGTGGTAACAACAAAGCTTAATCTCCCTTGTTGACATTAAATATTACATACTGACCAAAATACTTCCTGAATTACTACAAAAAGAGTCTATCAAACAATATCAAAATATCAATATTTTTCTGACCAAGATAGAAAACTTGTCTGCTGTGTCTCAACTCTCAAGGAACTCAGGCAGACTAATAACTCAGACACACAAGGGCAACCATGATGTTACCCTGTGGTGGGGCTTGGAAATAACTACTTAGTGAAAGGTTTAAGTGGGTCCTAAATGGTTCTCCGAATAATTTTTCCAAGTTTGACATACTTAGGAAAAAGACCCTTTTTCAATCAATATTTGATGTGCGATTTGCTCCAGGATTCCAAGCAGACAGTCTGGTGAAATCAGGCTGTTAATTGAAGATGATGAAGAAATTGGATCAGGGTAGAAAAGCATATTAATTACAAAAACAACAATGTTCAGAAAGTAACTCCGAGAAGCACAAAAAGAAAAGGAAGCATAGAAACAAAAGACTAAAGGTAATTAATAAAATTTTTAATTTCATATCATAACACCTCAGAGGAGAAGAGACAGAAAATGTACCTTGAACTGTGAGCGCGAATCAGCTTCCAGTTTGTTATAAAAAGCTCGCTCCTGAGAAGTGAAGTCCACCTTCATTAAATTTATAGTTTTGGGTGGTAAAGTTATGATAGGCTGTCCATCAATCAATGTTCCTAGGTCAGAAGCAAATGATAATCAGCAACCTCTGTGTGACAATTTAATTTGAAAATTTTGCACCCAAGTACAAAACATGCAAATGAAATAAGCAAAGATTAAAAAAAAAAAAAAACATCCAAGTATTCTAAAATTTATAACTCAATTTCAAGTGGAGATAATAAACTTTGGACAACCTCCAATGGCAGATTGGAAAAAAAAAAAAAAAAAAGCTATCACTTCCAAAATACCACATACTTTGTTATCAGAAAAGTGTATGCAAAGACATGCCACCCAACGAACACACAAGCTCAATCATCATTTCATCAGTCTGTAAAACTGGAAATTAAAACTTCTTCCATAAGTACCAACATTTGCTAAATGCAATTTGGAGCAAACAGAGTAATAAACAACATGTTGAACAAATAAATGATTAAAACATATGCAGTCCAAATAGAGGGAAGATGGAGAGAGCCTTAATTGAAAAAGTAACAGACACCTAGTTTAGGAGCAAAATTAGCGAACCCATATTCGTAACGAAGAACACAGACCAAGGGTATTCCATATTAAACAATCAATTATATCAGCTCCTTTACAAGGCTGGAAAATAGAATCAAAATGGGCCCATCTGGACAGTTTCACAAGATCCAATTCAGTTTTCAAAAGGAATTTTAGACAAAAACCATTTTGGCAAAAAAGAGCTTTAAACTAAACGCACTTGGGTTTCTCCATGAGTTTGAGTGGGTAAAGAATGAAAATGCAGATCTGGAAATGGATTTCTCCACTAGGGTTTTTCCCATGTGAAAACAACAATTCTCAACTGTTGAACAACTGATGTTGAAAAAGTAGAAAAATGGAAATTGAGATTTCTCAGGAAGATGATGGAGCTGTAACGGTAGAAGTTATGTTGAGCAATAGATTTGATACCAGAGAATTGCACCTGTAGTGCTGCCAAGACAGCCAAATAGATAGACAAAGGTGTTTTTAGACTGGATGAGAGGAGAATAAGGCTCTTCGATTGACAAGGACCTTAATGTCTTTTCATCATTCCAAAGAAATATCAAAATTCCAACTACCCAGAATTTTCAACTTTCGAAAACTCAAGAAATGCATTTTTGCCAAAAAAAAAAAAAAAATTCAATTTCAAGACAGCCAAATAGATAGACAAAGGTGTTTTTAGACTGGATGAGAGGAGAATAAGGCTCTTCAATTGACAAGGACCTTAATGTCTTTTCATCATTCCAAAGAAATATCAAAATTCCAACTACCCAGAATTTTCAACTTTC
>JAOXNR010000013.1:9821367-9835713 GCA_028571225.1 Parsonsia alboflavescens
GAACCATTGTTCCCATCCAAAGATCTATCCAATTTGCTGATAGGTTTCCAGATATGATTGTTGATAAAACTCAACTTTAAAGGTTTTTGGGATGCATTAATTATGTATCTGATTTTATTCCCGGTTTAAGTACTTTAATTAAACCACTCCATGAAATCTCTTCCTCCATGGACAAGTACTCATACTTACATTGTCTAGCAAATCAAATCCTCTGTTAATCAACTTCCTTGTTTAGCACTCCCGGATCCCAAGGCTTTCAAAATTGTTGAAACAGATGCCTCTGAATTAGGTTATGGTGGCATTCTAAAACAAAAGAAACATGGTAAAGAAAGCATCATTGCAACATTGGAATTCTGCCCAGCAGAATTGTCCTACCATTAAAAAAGAAATACTTGCTATTGTATTATGTATTTCAAAATTTCAAGGTGATTTACTCAATTCAAAATTTTTATTAAGAATTGACTGCAAAGCTGCAAAATTTGTTTTAACTAAAGATGTTCAAAATCTTGCCTCCAAACATATTTTTGCCAAATGGCAAGCTATCTTATCTATATTTGATTTCGATATAGAATATATTCCAGGCATTAATAATTCTCTACTCGATTTTCTCACTCGAGAATTTTTACAGGGGAAATAACCATGCCACCCAAGAAAAACAAGATGAAGCTCACTGAGCTCCCTGCTTTACCTGCACTTGATAAACAGGTCCAGACCCCCAAAACATCATCTGGTAAAACCCTTTTTACCTCACCAAAAGATTACGCCTTAAGTGTACCCCAAACACCTCCTACCCAAACATTCCCAGCAGGATCTTTATCTGTTGGCAATTTACCCAATCTCTCTTGGGCTCAACTTGTTGAGCATGGTGCTCAATCTCAATCATCCGACTTCACTGCAGAAGACTAGATCAGATGGTGCGAATTAATGCACTTTGATCCCCGACAGGTACCTTCTCCAGCTCAGTTGGTGGGTAAAACCCCAACGACTTCTCCACAACTGGTGGTTAAAACCCCAGAAAAATACAATGCACCGATGCATTCGACATCGCAAACGGTTCTACCTTCAGAACCAACCCCAATTTCTTCAGTAACAGGTTCCTCTTCCAGACCAAGTTAAGTCAAAAACCTTAAAGTCTATAGGCTTTTACAAATGGAACCCGAATTTTGGGACCAAAATCCACAACTGGCCGCTCGAAAACTCTTTGGGCCTCATATCAATTTTGTCCAAAGATCCCCAAAATTCACCCAAAAGTACTATGAATTAATTCTTGTTTATTCACAAAGTGCCTCCTTCAACCCCCCACAAAGACAAGAAAACTGGAGCATTCGTTACCAATACTTCAGTTCAAATCCATGCTATCCATACCCCTACGCTATGGAAAGCACCCCCAGCCACATTCAAAAAATTTTCTGTTCCTTTTGACCCAATGGTTTTTAATTATTGGGACTACCAGCAGGCTTGGTTCAATACATTTACTTTTCAAAACCATCTTCAAAATCATTCTTGGTTTGTCTATTTTAATAAATCGAAACCAACCCAAATTGAATTCCATCATTGGTTTATTAACCAATGGTGGCCCATTTATGGCCCAACTGAAGATATTCTTCCCCCTTCTGTCAAAGAAGGATTCGAATATTTTAAATCAAAATTTTACCAAGCTCAACAGACTTCTGTTCCCCCATTATTACACTTTTTCAGCAGGTTCAAGTTAGCTTGGATCTATTCTAAAAAATTTGCTCATTCTGGTCTTCCCTATCTTGTTCTTCAAGGACATTCCAAATGGTGGAAGGATTGGAATGCCCAAAATGTTTATGTCCCAGCCTTAGAAAACTGGTTCAAGTCCAATCCACAATATCTGTCACCTGTAGATACCCATCAAACTAAATTTTTACAACAAAAATCTATTATTGCTGCAACTTTAGCAAAATCAGCTTCCAAAGCTGACTTTGTGGCCACAATGGAACAACTCCTCCAACAGCTTAAGGAAGAATCACCCCAGCCAGATGATTCCCCCGCTCCTGTTGACAAACATGAACCATCAGAGAACGAAGAAGACGAAGACCTTCTTTATTTCTCAGACTGATGACATCAGCCCTGATTGATGACATCAGCCATGACGTCATCCCCAATTATTGCAGATACTGTAGCAGTACTACTGTAGCACTTTTACTTTTTCCTGTACACTTTTTCTTTATTTGCCTATAAATAGGCACCCATTTCCCCAATGCTAGACACCGGTTCTTTGAGAGAGAAAGAGCAACCTTTGTCTAGAGTGAGAAGCTCCCCTTGGTGTTCTCCCATCCCATTGTCTCCTATTCCGATCTATCCCCTCGGGTTAGATTCCTGAATTGTAATTTATTTACTAATATTATTTTCCTGTCTTTCAGTATTTATTATTTATAATATATGGTCGGCATAGCCGCCTGAACTTGATTCGGTTACTATGTTTATGTGCTTATCTTACTTCCTTATTTAAGTTCTTCCTTTCTCCCCTTCACCTTTTTCGGGCCACACTTCTCGTCCCCATATATATATATATATATATTTGATATGATCCCATAAGTTTGGATAAAAAAATAGTTCGATCTCTTCAAATTTTTTTTATCTATAACAATTCCTCACATTTTTATAAGTAATCGTAATGATTCAAACTACTAATTTTCAGTCATTCATACGACAGAGCAGGTCACGTGGTCTATTCATAAGGGGTAAAATTGTCATTCCATCATGATTGAGTTTAAAAAAATAATTCACCCCCGCCACCGCATTGCACCACATGTTTTTCTCTCTCTTAAAACGCCACCGCCTAAAAAATCCCAGCTTTGTGTATCAGAAGATCATATAATATGAATAGAAATGCTCATGGAGGCCAGTTTAGTGCTTCTCAAAATGGGTCTTAGGCAGTGGAGGATGGTAAGAAGAGGAAGGGTCTTTTGTTGGGCACTGAGAGGGATGGCTCTGGCTCGGTTGTTGGGTTTCACTTGATCCCTCAATCTGTTACAGGTGACGAAAAGTTCTTGGAATTGACGGTAAGGGATCCTAATGGTAGAGATGCGGCGAGACCAGAATAGAACAAACGAACGGGTCGAATTGTACCCGAACGACTTCGGCATGGTTAGTAGTGCCGGTGCAAACAAGCCTGTAATTTGGGTTATGAACATGGCCCTGAGAGTATCCGACCTCATTTTTCACCACTCCTTCAACTCTTTGAAATGCTAACTCCACCCGTCAGAAACATCCGGTAGCAAACTGGGTCAATTCCATTCCTGGTTGAAATGGAGCATCCATATCTGGTTCCAAAGCAGGGTTCGTTGACTTGTTGCTTTGTTCTTCTCCCATTGTCAATCCTCAGCTATTTTTTTTTTAGGTTTTTTGGTTGATCAGTGATTGAGAGACAGAGTGGAGGGTTTATTTAAGGTCGGAGGTCTAAGGTGCGGTGGGGTGGCTTGCAGATGGAAGTTGCCGGTGGCGTCGGAAGCGAGAGAAAAATGTGTTGTGCAGTGCAGTTGTCGGTGGCGGAGGGGAATTTTTGTTTTAATCCGGTCATGGTGGAATGACAATTTTACCCCTCATATGTAATCTAGATGACTCTCCATTGTGTAAGTGGTTGGAAATTGATAAATATAATCATTCTAACTATACATAAAAATATAAAGAATCGTTATGTCTAAAAAAAAAAAAAACTTAAGAGATTAAACCGTTTTTTTATTCTAATTTATGGAACTAAATCTATTAAAAACGTTTCAACAAACAACTTTGACTTATTAATTTTATTTAATTTATAAAATATTCTGAAAAATCCTTCCAGATGCTTACCTACAAACATTGAAAATTTAATAAATGCTTGGATATATAATTAACTCGAAATTAATTTATTTTAATTTTAAATTTTGATATACTTCTTTCGTTTTTTTTCTTTATATTTTGTAGGATTTTTTGAATTTTATTTGACACACATTCATTTATAGCTTAAGTTATTTTTTTTATTTATTTTTGTTTCTTCTTTTTTTTAAAAAAAACTTCATATTTATTTTTCTCATTTTGGCTACAAAATTTTGTAAAGAAATATGCAAAAACACACATTAGTTATTGTCAAACATGCAAGAGTTGAGTAGCTCATATTTTATATTGTTTAAAAGAATTATAATATATATTTTAAATAATTTTTGACATTTTAATTTATTTATTTCAACCCTTAAATCTAAAATTTTGAATAATTTTTTTTTTCTATCTAACTAATGATTTTAATAATCATTTTACTTAATTGGTTTCCATGATACAATAATTTGATATTAGAAAATAATACATTAATTATAATCCGTGATACCAAAAACAAAAGAATGAATATAAAATGATTGGTAAAAAATATGAAGAGAAAAAAAAGAAAGGAAATAAAAAAAAAAAACCCCAGAAGGTACATATAAAAAATTGTAGAAAAGCAAAAAATAAAAAGGAGAAAAGGAACGAATCAAGAATATGGGGGCGGGAAAAATTAGAAGATAAAAGCCGGGAGAAAGAATTAAAAAAAAAAAAAATCAGAAAACCCATGACAAATTTATTTGTTTTATTAAATTATTTTGAAATTTTAATTTATTTATTTCAACCTTTAAAACTAAAATATTGAGTTATTATATTTTTCCATTTAATTCATAATTTTAATAAGTTTTCCATATCACTTTACACAATAGTTAAAATATAATCCCTGATAAAAAAATCTGAAAGAAAAAAAAGAAATGTAGAAACTGGAAAAAAAAGGAAAAAAAAAAAAGAAGAAGGAATCAAAAAAAAAAATTGTGGAAAAACAAAAATTCCAAAAAGCAGAAGAGAGAGGAACCAATAAAAATATGTTAAGGGAAGAAAAATTGGAGAAAAAAAACTGATGATAAAAACCAAGAGAAAAGAAGAAGAAGAAAACAATGAAAAACCCACACGCACACACAGAAAAAAAAAAGTTGAATAAATTTAAAATGATTGATTAAAAAAAAAAAAAAAAAAGAAAGAAAGAGTGAAAAAATTGGAGAAAAAAAAAGAAGGGGGAAAAGAAAAAACCAGAAGCCGACAAAATTGTCGTGGGCTTACGACAATTAGATATAACTAGTTGAAGATCCACATAAATCACGGTATGCACGTTTATTTTATTTTTATTAAAATATATTAATATTTATAATTTTATTTAAAAATGATTTCACTTAAACCATCAAAAACTTAAATGGTAATTTTTTTTATTCATTTTGCTAAATTTTGTCCATATATATTTTATGAGTTGACTGATTGAACGAAACTACATTAGATTAAAATTTTATTTATTGAATACATTAATATTTTTGTAAGGTTTCTATGAACTTGAAAATCCTATTCAAGCACAATTTTTTATTGAAAAAATTTCGACAATTTTATAATAAAATTTTATAACAATTTAAAGTAATTGAAAAGTGCATTTTTACGGTAACATTTTATTTGTTCTCTTGCAATTTTAAAGTGTTAGGCCATTTGTAACAAATTCATGTATGTATAAATGGGTAAGGAAGAAAAGACTATATCATATAAGATAAATAAGCTTTTTTGAGCAAAAAATTTGAAGGAACATTATCGGATGAGATTAGGGGTGAGTAGCGGGTCGGTTAACCGACCCGACCTAACATGAAACGGTTTGAGATGAGTTGGAATTTTCGATCATCAATTTGGTTTGAAATCGAATCGAATTATACTTGGGTTGGATTCGGTTGGGTTATAGAAATAACCGACGGTTTTTCCCTTCTATCACTAATTTCCTTTTAATGTCGCGACCGACAGTCCAGAACAAAACAAATGCTCAGGTTCTTTCTAAAACGGTAAAGCCTAACCATTTTCTTCTCTTCTCTTCTCTGTTGAATCTGAAACAGGGTCTGTTCTCTGCTGAGTGCCGACCGAACAACTAAGCAAGAATCACCACCCTATCGATTGAGAATCCTCATCGCAACTCGCAAGCTCTGAGAATCCAGCTCAAATGAATAGCTGAGAGAAGAACGGCGACCACCGGTGGAATCTCAAAATTAGTTACCTGAGTCAGTGGGCTGTGTCAAATCGAAAAAAAATCAATCGAGCACTATCTTCAGTTGTAGTGTTCGGACTTCCTTCCGTGAAATCAACCGAGAGCAATGCATTGGTGTAGGGTTTCTGCAATTTTTCTAGCGGTAAGCATCCTCTCCTCTCTGCAATTTTTGAAATACAAAATGTTGGTGCCATGAGTTTGATTCAGTCATCTAAAGATTCCTTTTGAAGCTTTACTCATGTGTTATAATTATGGATTCATGGAATGAGGTAGTTAATGTGGTAATGATTGGCATTGATGGTGTTTATTGTTGTGTTGAAGTTGTTAATTGGCAATGTCAATATCTGATAAATAGGAAACAAAAGGGAAAATCAAAAGAACAGGAAAAATGGGGAGAAGAAAATAAAAAGAGAAACAGAGAAAATTAGAAGGATATGATTTTCTGGCTTGTTCAATTAGTAGATAATTGGAATTTTCTGTAATCTATATACATAGCTGTAATTTGTAATCTGATGAGTGATTCAATTTGGATTTTGTTTTGCAGTTGGTTGAGGAACTATACCCAAAAGGTAAAAATTTTATTCTAAATTTGCTATTGATGATATTTTTCCGAAAGGTTTTAGTTTGGTACCTTGATATTGCTTGTTAAGTGTTTGAAGGAATGCCATGTGAAAATGGTTTTTTTTTTTTGTTTTTTCATGTTCTTGAGTTTTCTTCATAGTTTGTTCAGTTCTTCAAGATATCAAAATTAAAGATGGAGTGTCATGTGAAAATGGGTTTTTGGTGTTCTTGAGTTTTCTGCATAATTTCTTCACTTGTTCAAGATATCAAAATTAAAGATGAAAGACCAAAAAAATGAGGAGAATTTGCCTAATCTTTAGTTTGGTTTGTTTGGACATAAACATTTTAGTTTCAAATAGATATCTCTTCTGTTCGAATTGATGCATCAAAATGGTTTCTTAGAGTTGAAAATGTTGTAATTTTCATATCTCGGGTTGGAAGTATGGAACTCTTCTAAAAGAGAAAGAAGAAAGCAACAAACTGATGGCACTGCCAATACGGAAATGATGGGGACATGAGGCCTTTTTTTTTTTAGTATTTAAGAAGTGCGGGAGGTGTGGCGCATTCTATCTGCCTATGTAGGTAATTTGTTTTCTTTGCTTTATTTTTTGAGAGTTAGGAGGTGGGCAGGCAGATGAAAGATTAGAAAAATTTGTCTCCAATAGAAAGGAAAATCAGCTGAAAATGCTGGTAACTTTTCTTGGTTGGTAAAACATTTGGCCCCCGTTCTCTGTCTCAATGGCATTTACATTCATCCCATGTTTAGTATTGGCATTCTTTAATGTGCATGGCAGCTTATACTTGAAACCTCAGGAATCATTGGCTTTGAAATTTGTGATTCAAGGGGAATCTTCAGGTCATCATTTTTGTACCACCAATGCATTTGCCATCTTAATATCTCTGGATCAAATTGCTCCTTTTTTTTTTCTTTTTTTTTGAACTTTGTTAAAATCAAATATTAGTTTCTGCCAAGCAAGTACAGAAGTGAAGAAGGTTTATTTTTTTCTTTTCCTTCTGAAGTTATAAGTTATGATTGGTTTGTGCAAAATACATCTTTAGTACTCAATCATGAAAATTGTGTCTTATGCCAGTTATCTGCTTGACATTTGGGATGAAGCAATCAGAAAAATGAACATGTCATAAGTTATGAGAATGATGTAGGCAGTGGTGGTTATTGATATCATTTCTCTACCAAATGTAGTAAATCTTTGAACTTTCTTTACTAAATCTGTAAAGACCCAAAAATGCCATACTTTAGATCTGTTTAGCAACATACCTTGAATTGTGGCACAGAAAGAAATGAAATTGTTATTCACTCTTCAAACCTTCATGGCTCATGGTCATTTTGTTTTGTTCTGAATGTTTCACTGCTAATGAAACCAAGTATGTCTATATCTTCTAATTGAAGAATTTGCATTCATATTTTATTGTCAGGTCAAAAGTTTGAAAGACGATGAGTATAAGATGGCCAAGGCTCCTAACACCGACACAGCTCTCGCAGCTTATAAAAAGCCAAAAAAGCCCTTTAAAGGCTCTTGAAATCTTTAAAGAAGCTAAAGAAAGATACCCTAATTATCATCACAATGGTCCTGTTTTCTCCACGATGATTAACATCCTGGGTAAGTCAGGGAGGATAAATCAGATGAAAGACGTGATTAATCAAATGAAGGAGGATTCTTGTGAATGTCAAGATTCTGTCTTTGCTGCTGCCATGAAAACCTATGCATCAGCTGGACTGCTAGATGAAGCCATATCTCTTTTCAGGAGCCTTCCTGAGTTCAACTGTGTGAACCGTACAGAATCTTTCAACACCCTTTTGGAGATAATGGTGAAAGAATCTAAGTTAGAAAGTGCTCATCAACTTTTCTTAGAGAATTCTTGTTGCTGGGAAGTGAAATCTTGGACCCAGTGCTTGAATCTGCTAATGGATACACTCTGCCAGATTAATCGTTCTGATCTTGCATTAAATGTTTTCCAAGAAATGTATTACCAGTGTTGCTATCCAAACAGGGAAACCTATAGAATTCTGATGAAGGGTCTTTGTAAAGATGGCAGGCTCAATGAGGCCACTCATTTGCTTTATTCAATGTTCTGGAGAATTTCTCAAAAAGGTGGTGGTGCGGATGTTGCTATATATCGAATCCTCTTGGATACTCTATGTGACCATGGAGAGCTTGATGAGGCTATGAATGTTCTCAGTAAGGTTTTAAGGAAAGGACTTAAGGCTCCAAAGAGATACAGCAACAATTTGGACCTGGGTGAGTGTTATCGTGGGAGTAGAGTTGATATGCAAAAGGTGAAGGTTCTGATTAATGAAGCATTGATTAGAAGAGGAATTCCAAGTACAGAGAGTTACATAACAATGGCTGTTGATTTTTTCTCTGAAGGGAAACTTAATGAAGGAAATAAAGTTCTCAGTGAAATGCAAGATAGGGGCTATAAACCGTCACCATTGGTTTATAAATCTAAGATATCTGCCTTATTTAGAGATGGCAGGGTAGAAGATGCCCTGGAAGTAATGGAAAGAGAGATGGTGAATAACAATTCTGTTCCAACTGTACAGTTATATAATGTTGTCATTAAGGGCCTTTGTGATGATAGAAAACCTTTTTGTGCAATGAGGTACTTGGAAAAGATGTTGGGTCAAATTGGTTGCGTTCCTGACCAAGAGACTTATACCATCCTGGTTGATGGCTTATGTAATGATGGTAAATATATCGAAGCAAGTCAGATGTTCGAGGAGATGTTAATTAAATCTCATTGGCCTGGAGATGAAAGTTTTAATAAACTAATCCGAGGCCTTTGTTTGATGGGGAGGACATACACAGCCAGCATGTTGTTAGAAGAGATGACTAGCCAAGCAAAGTTACCTGAGATCTCCACATGGCATGCATTGGTAACTTGTGTCTGTACTGGATCTATTAGTACTGAGGTTTTGACTGGCAGATTCGGATTAGTAGAAAATTCTAGTTGAAGATTTACTAAATTGTTTTTGAGGACTGAATATTTGGTCCCAGTTTCTGGTCTTCTCTTGAAATTTGTACATGCTTCTTTTCATCCCTACACCTTGAGAAAGGAGAAAATCTGAGAAAGAAAAAGGAACCTGCAATATTCTGAATCCTGTAAGTTTTTCATTAGTGCATGTTCATTTATTTTAGGAAGGCCTATTTTCTTAACGTTATTTCGAAGTTTTGTGAATATATTAAAAAAAGAAGAAGAAGGTGCAACCATCAATAAATGATCTGTGGTGTTCTGCATACTGATCCTTATGATTTAGTTTCTGGAACTGTCAAATATCGACTGATCAGGTCTGGTAGTCTGGTTAGTGTTAAATCTGGCCGCCATCAATATCCTTTGACAGTCC
The DNA here is from genome assembly GCA_028571225.1 of Parsonsia alboflavescens. Taxonomy (NCBI): domain Eukaryota; kingdom Viridiplantae; phylum Streptophyta; class Magnoliopsida; order Gentianales; family Apocynaceae; genus Parsonsia; species Parsonsia alboflavescens. The sequence goes on from JAOXNR010000013.1 coordinate 9,831,324, forward strand.
AACTGCAGTATCTGAAATCCTATGATCATAATGCTAATTCTTTGCTCTGAAGTTTGGATCTCTGTTCTTGTGCTATATGTGCTTTCACGGGGGAATACCGCTTTCTTTATTGTTTTTGCTTTGCATTTGATGGTACACTAGCGGATTTTTTCTACAGAAAATTAGAGGAACCAAAAAATTATTGTTTCTCTGCAATTGCTGACTTTTCTAAACAAAATGAATTTCAATTTTGTTTCCCAAATGAATGGATCCAAAAACAAATTTCAGCTCCTTCTGTGTCACATTTTTAGCGCATTCCAGTATCATGAAAAATATAAATATAAGATTTAACAAAAATGATATATACATTCACTCGGTATGTATTAACCATGTGAGATTACCTGAATAAGATTGATATAGGATTATGTACATATAAAATGCTAATATACAACGCACTCTATATGGAGTATGCTATTAGGTCTTTAATCTTCAAATTTAATGATTAATATTTTTTTATTTAAAAAAAAAAAGAATTTTGATTCAATATTCCTAAGGTTTAATTTATTAGAATATAATATATAAAATATATTTATGAAAAGAAAATTTTTTTATTGAAGATTTTATTTTTTAATTATGTACATAATAACATTACCCTAAGTGTCATGCTATATATGTAAAAAAAACTTATATATTAAAAGAAAATTACTATATATATTATAATAAAATTATTTTTTTAAAAAAAATTATTATTTTAAAATATATTTTATATATTATATTTTAAAAGGTTGAACTTCATGGATATTGGATCAAAATTATTATTTTTTAAATAAAAAAAATACAATTAACTGTTGAAAACTTAATGGTGCACTGCACACACTATAACATTTATATATTGAAAGCCCTTTTTAACTTGTAGACAACTCGTCCCAATTATACCTTTTAAATGGATTTTATAGTTTAAAATTTTATATATTTATATAAACTTTTTTTGAGGAAAAATATTCAAGCCAGATCATTTACTCAAAATCTAAAATATTAAATCTATCGTCGGGAAAAAATGAAGAAGAAGAAAATGAGCTAGGAAAATTAAAGACTTTTGTTACTAGGTCAAAAAGGAAGTGTCAGGAAAAAGTGTGATTCAAAATAAACTCGATTTAGATAAAGTATCTTTAGGATTTAGTATAATTTTTTAATATTTTATTAATAAAATATGAGACGACTGGATGGACGCCTTTATGAGTTATAACTCTTTCCACTATTGCAACTTAATTTAAGGTTGTAACTTATTAATTAAAAAGTAAAACAGTATAGAAATAGAAAATAGTACTTAACACAAGAAGGTTAACTGTTAACCCAGTTCGGCTATGCCTACTCTAGAGGGCCCTCACCCAACTTAATCTCCACCTTCAAATTCAATACAAGTTTGCAATGCGGTTTTACAAAACTTGATTGAAATAACCGCGAATTCAATCAACAACAATATATCATAAGTCCCCTTGTAATTTTATGAACTTGGACTCCCTCCAATCATAGATCCTTCCGATATGGTGGAGTTCTTTCTCCCAAAGAACTGGCTGTTGACTTGATTAAAACTTCCTTCTCCCGGATGTTGTTTGTTCTGCCTAAAACTGTGTTGTTTTCACTTTTTGTAACTTCGCAAGTAGTTGCAACCTGGAACAGAATAGTTAGGTCAATAAGTTTTGACCTTAACAAAATATATCTGCAAAAGCATATATAAATATTTATCTTTAGTGGTGTAGAAGAAGTACTAGAAAATCCGAAGCCATATAAATATATTTATATATGTAGGTATGTATGCTATAAAGTGCACATGAGTATATTTACAAGTATTGACTTGTATATATGTCTTGCATATCAAGTGATGAGTTAGGAGATTATAGGTCTCGAGTTAGGCACCGGTGCCAAGCCTTTTCGTTTTTTTCTTTCTCTTTTTTTGAAAAATGAGTTAGTGGTGGATCTACCATCATGATGAAATCTAATTTAGACACCTTAGAATGGAGAACTATTGGAGAATGAGTTTTCATAACAGAAAGGTGCCTAAAAAAATGTAAATGGTACCTATAGGGAGGCAAAGGAGACGGCCGATCGTAGGCCAACTCAAAGCCCTAGCCGAATAGGCCTTGCTAAGCTGGGTGGGATGCAAACTAGGCGATTAGGAACTCTGGGATCTGGCTTGGGTTGTTACAAGAACTACATATGGGCTGGTCCTATGGCGTTCCGATCCAATTTGCTGGCCTTTATTATTATTTTTGTTAAATGGGGAGGGTAACCTGTGTCGGATGATATGCCTGTGCTAGCACTGAATTCCTTCTATTGGAATAGTAATGGGTTTTTTTTTTTTTTGCTTTTCCTTCCTTTTAAAATGATTTCTAAGGTTCCAAAATCAACATATGTAACTAATTGTTCATATATAAAGTTTTAAAAGTTTAGGTTTAATTTAAAAAATATATATATGTAATTAAGTAACTTGAGTTGAGTTTAGTAAAATGCATTAGAATTGGAAATTGGAAAAAAAAAATACCTTGAATTTATTAATAACAAATTATTAAGAATACGTAAAACTAAGAGGAGGACTTGTTCAATGTTTCTTTGAACCTCCTTGAAAATCATTTAAACAAATTACAATGAAAGCACACTAATGGCTATTCTTCTCCATTATATTCCCATTCTTCCTCTTCATTTGCCAACAAAATAATCATAGCCATCCCTTGAGACCTACTTTCCTCTTTAATCTAATTGGAAGAACACATGAGAGCGTCAAAAATGGTGGGTGTCAATACATTTCTACACTCATTGAGTATTCAACCACCTTCACTATAGGCACATTTAGATGCCACGGTTAAAACGAGTGGTGTCAAAACATCTCATACTAATTTTTCCAAAGTATGATAAGTGGCTTCATTTAATTTCAACCATCCAAAAATGTCAAAATCCCCTAAGTCTTCATTACTTATCACTTGGGCGACAATGTTGTAAATTGTCAACTCACTCAAACTGCTACTTGAAGATGATGATGACGACGAACCTCCTCCACTAGACCTGTTGTTGAGGTGCAAAAGTGTTGACAAGTGTCGAACCTTCCTTCTCAAGATGCACTACTCGATCTTGGTGGCATGGTTGTCCTTGATGATATTGTGAAAGATTGATCTTGATAGGATGAAAATAATACACATCCAAATTCACCTTCACATATGTCTTTAGTCTCTCCACCTTAACTTGCCATGCCCGTCTTCATCACAACCAGGATACAAGCCATACAGGTAGTCATTGCTTGTCTCAAAACCTGAAATCCTGCAATATAATAATGGTATGTCTTTATAATATTTGAAATATTTTTCTTCCATAGATTCTATCATTCCACTATATGTACTATGGTCATTAAATTCGGTAAAAGTATGACATACAATAATTAAAGTAGGAATCATATGATGGGTGGTAGGATAATATTAACCGGAAAATAATTGTGTAACATTCTTAAATTTTTCAAAAAAGAAGAGGCAATGGTGGCGTTATCAAACTAATCAACACTTAAAAGGGTTGAAATCCGATACTATTACAATATTGAATTATTATGCGTTTATAACTAAGAACATTATCTATCACATCTTGTGTAGAGTTCCATCTAGTATTAACATCCATCTTAAATTTTTTGTAATTTAAACCTTGTCCTCTACACATGTTTAAATTGAGCTAATCTAACACTGGAACCCTTCATAAATACAACAATGTTACGAAAAGTATTAACTATATCTTCTACGAATTGGTATCCACTTTTAACAATTAAATTCAATACATGACAAGTACATCTATTATGAAAAAGTTGTCCATCTAAAACGGGATGGATTTCATTTTTAATAATTGGAATGGAAGAATCATTATTTCTAACATTGTCAAAAGAAATACAAAAAATTCTTTCAAAAATATTTTATTCATGACAAGTAGATAAAATATAATTTGCAATAGCAATGTCGATGTAAGGAGGATCAAATAGTGTAAAAGTAAGCATTCTTTTTTAATAATCCAATCATAGTCAATCTAATAACAAGTGATACAAAAATAATTCCACACATTTACATCCGTCCAAGAATCACAAGTAAGAGCAAATTTTTTAGTAACTAATTCATTAAATTGTTTAAGAAGATTTTTTTTTTTTTTTCATTTTTCTATAACATGTAGAGACATCTAAGTGTAGATCTGGAATTTTACGAAATGCCGGTTGTAAACATTCACAAACGGCTTGTACAAAATCATCTATTTCCAATATTTCTAAACGTAGATTTTGTGCAATCACCCACCTAGCAAGTCTTTCCCTAGCATATGTTTGATAAAATTTAAAATTATAGGTTTCTTCCCCCTCCCCCCTTCCCCACCCCTGGGCTACTTTAATTTG
>JAOXNR010000013.1:9835813-9853149 GCA_028571225.1 Parsonsia alboflavescens
TCACATGGAATCGACATCAGGTATGTCCCTATTTCATTTATGCATCGATCTAGGGGATTAAGGCCTTGAATTTCAGTTTAACACTAGATAGTCGTTCTCAAATGTTGTATATCAAGAAGTATTTCGAAATTTATAAATATAATGTAATCTGTTAAATTTTTTTATTATATATTATGATTTTCATGTATACAACTTTATTTATGTATTTGAAAAATACCGTTATGATGATATGTTCCGCGCATTGCCCGGGTCGGCTCTACACCAGTCTAAATTAAAAGGAGACCAAGCCTTTCTTCTTAATCTATTGTTATGGGTTCACCAATTTTTTCAATTTTTTTTAGTTGTGTTCCAGTCAAGTTGCACGTATCTTGACATTCCACTAATCCAAAAGGACGTTGATGGAATTTGAGTTTGAAACCTATGATCTGCATGCTGATCACTCCATCCACCGGGGAGTCTGAAGAGACAATTTGTCCAAATTATTACTTGAAGACAACTTTGATAGGAAAATTACAAAAGCAAAAATATGATAAAAATGGAATGAAAAGAACTGCTCCAAGCAAAATCATAAAGTTGTTTTCTTATTATAACATCTATTAAGCAATATCTATCTATCTATACACTAATGAGAATAACGTGAGAAGCTACATGTCAAAAGCTACTCCAATTACACTGCTGAGCAAGAAATAGTTAGTGGCAATCAAGGCAAAAAAAAAATCAAATCAATCTATGTAATCAGAAGAACAATCAATGGGAAAAAATAGTCGATTATTAATAGAAAAAAATCTGCATATAAGGAATTGAAGGAAATCGATGCAAAAATAAGAGTTGATGGATTGAAGGAATACGAAAGGGGAAGTGACAATCAAGGGGGTTTTTTTGTAGAAAAAGCTCATCTGGTTTCTCATGTTTTTCCACTGCCATGGTTAAAGGCAACAAATTTTCTTCGCAGCAATCTATCATTTGAGATTTGACAAAGATTTCAATTTTTTCATTCTTTGTTTGTTTTTGTCCTATATTTGTGATATTTTTGTTTTTGTTTGTGGAGTATTTTCCGACTGTCAAGATTCCCACATCGGATCTTTATAAGGGTAATTTGTAATATAAATAGATATGAACAATCCTTTCCCTTGAATTAGCTTTTGGCATTGAGTTTGACCCAAACCTACATTTTAACACTGACAAAGGCAGGGCACTACAATTAGTGTCTAAAATCTGAATATCTTGAAACCTAACCCAGAGCGATAAAGCTTGCACTATTACTCTATAGGTTTTTTATGTTTGAGTGTTTTGGCATAGTAGCCATATGGAGTGATTTTCTTTGCAGCCAAAGATGATAATAGGGGTCCAGAAATTTAATAAGAAAAAAATTTGTTGATGCCTTCATCTTTTTTGCCATGTGATATATTACTAGGATTTACCAATTCCATCTTTTGATTATAGGGTAAACAAACTATATCTGCCTATAGTTGCAGGAGGTCTTCCAAACAAAGTGATAAGGAGTTCAATTGTTGAAGCATTTTTGTTTCCACAAGAAGCTGAACCTGATAGCATGATAAGAGTGATAATACAAGTAAGTCATAGGCCCCAAAATCTTCCATGCTCAAAAGTATATATTAAATCTTGAAGTACTCTAAATATTTATGCTACATTTTTCCTTGGTTCAGCATTATTCTTTTGTTTTGTGTGTTTTTAGAGCATGTTTACAATAGGAACAAATACTTCAGTATTGTCTATGCTGTGGGTGATGATTTATTTGCTGAATCATCTCCATCGAGTTGTTGCTGAAGGCAAGGGAAGAAATAGACAAGAACATTACAAATTCAAATTCCTTTATTTGCCACTTCTATTTCCTTTGAGCTAATTGAAAGCTTATGTTGATAGGTTTTGAAAGAATTGGTAACTTATTTTGTGAGAGTTACATTCAGAGAGCAACTTATATGGGGAAACATGGAATTATGTCTGAGAAATACGGAATTAATTAGCTTTTGTTTTGCAAGCTTATGTCAATAAAAATTTACTTAGTAATCTTATTTGTAGTAAAATATGGTAATTTTATTTAACTAGATAGATCCAAATAAAACCATCTCCTGTCTCATACTTCCATTTCGTTGCATATTCTTATACTGGGCTCATCAGTTACAAAAGGATTCATTAGACTTTACCACTCCTACACAATGGCCTCCCATAGAATTGGATTGAGTCTTGAAGACAGTTCACCCCCCACCCCTCCCCCCCAAACACAGAGAGGCTTGTAAAGGGGTAAAAATTCTAAACTTACTTGATGTCAATTCTACCACAAAGTGAGTCTCCAGGGCCAAAACCCCAAAAAGCATTTAAATACTTCTGCTCTGAAATATCTCTCTTTCTCAGCAGCTGCATACCTAAGCATTCTATATAAATTCTGTAACAGCAAACTTTGTAATGCTATGTCACATAAACCACATTTATGACTTAATTAACTTTTAAGGGGGGAATTTTAGCATTGTAAACTAAGTAATATGACTAACATTGTTATTGGTTATATCACTTAATTTTGTATCCAGAATACTCAACAAAGAAAATAAGGCTTATTAGCTTACGAAAGATTTGAGACAGAGAAAAAATAATGATCGTATATCCAGAAGATTTTTGAAATTAGAAAATAACAAATTTTTATATTAGTGGAAAAGGGTCAATTTGGAAACACTTTAGTTGATGGAGTGGCGAGCGTGAAGTTCAGAGGTCTCGAATTTGAATCCTACCAATACTCTTTTGAGTTGAACCCTTTGAGCATCCATAGATAGAGGTTGTAGGCTCAAAAAAAAAAAGGTGATAAAGATATTATTTGGTTTAAATAAATATGATAATATTTATATTTATATTTTATGGTTTTAAATAACACTCGGAGAGATACAGTGTTAGTATTTTGACCTTTATAACCGTTTATTAGTATTTGCAACTATTTAATATACTATAATTGAGTTGTTCATGTGGATTGTTGCCATCATTCGTTTTCTAATATCGATATTTTCTCAAGGAAAATATGACCCTAAAAGTTATTTAAATAAAAAACCTACAAATCTTATGTATAACTATTTAATACCATTTAAATTCCAACACCAACTAATCGTAATACATGTTAAGTGATAAAAGGTAAAGAGAATTGTTTGTCTAATATTGGTATTTTTTTAAAGAAAATGTGACTTTTTGAAGGTCATTTAAATTGAAATCCTACAAATCTCATGTATTAAAAATATTCTCATATTTGTAAGTATATAATAAAATATAAAATAATTAAATTATAAACAAGTAGAATATAAAAGGTTGTCATTAGATATTTAGTGTTCGCATTTATTGAAATAAATATTAAAATGATTTATTATTATTCATTATATATATGCATGAATTGAAAAAATGAAATTTCTAAATAATATAAGGAGAAATAAAAAATTCTTAAAAAGGGAAAAAATAGAAAATTAAGATAAGAGAAAAAGAAAAGAATGGAAACAGTGGAAGATTGGGGTTGCGTGGTTCATGAATGAGGAAAAATAAATAAAAGGAAAAAGAATACCTGGAAGGAAGAAGTTGGGAAAAAAATTAGACAGGGGTTGCATTGCGGGGAGGGTGTTAGGAGCTGGGGTGGGGATCATGGTATTTTGTTAAAGAATGAAAATTTTTTAAAAAGAGAAAGAGGGGGCAAAAATTAACCAAAAAATAAAAATTTGGAAGGAAAAACGGAAAAAAGGAAAACTTAAGAAAAAAAAGGAAAATTAAAAGGTTGAAGAGTTCCCCTTTTTTTTTATAATTTTTTTAAAACTACTTTATGTTGCTTTAAAAAAAAGAAATTAAATTTTGACTATTTTTCAACTTGTGTTTTTTTTATAAGTTTAAACAAACAAAATTTTTTTTCCCATAAATATATATATATATATATATTTATATATTTATATATAACAAATGCTTGTTTTTTACAAGTTCTCGAAGCTGGGAGTATTTTTTTCAAAAAATCAAAACTAACTTCTTTTCAAAGCTAGTTTTCTGAGATAGTTAAACTGAGTGTTCTGATTTACTCATTTGTAAAGAATCCAAATAAATTGGCAATCATAGAGTAAAGAGCATACTAATCACAAGTACTGCTATCGTATACTAATTTAAGCTCTAAAAGCTGTTTCAAAACATGAGAGAAAATACACTTATGCCAAAAGTTATAACTGACAACTATGGTCAGGATATTTCCACTTAGGCCCTGCCAACCCACCACAGGTACTACTATCGCATACTAACCTGAGCTCTAAAAGCTGTTTCAAAACATGGGAGAAAACACACTTGTGCCAAAAGTTACAGTTGATAGCTATGGTCAGGATACTTCCATTTAACCAATCCACCACACTCCGCATGTTACCAGAGGCAGATTGAGCAATTACCTAGAAAGCTTATAGGAAACAAAACAAACTCTCTAGAACTTAGACACTCAAGAAATCTTATAGGAAACAAAACAAACTCTAAACTTTCTTCTATCTATCATGTTCTCTTTGTTCTTTTCTTCTTTTTTTTTTTCTCTGTCTGATGATATACTCCTTTGAACATCTCTATATATAGGCAAATCCTTTAGGCAGATTTCAAACACTGATTCCAATTGAAATAACAAGAGGGCGGATTCTAAAATTCGGACTTCAAAACAAAATATAAATAGTACACCCTCATGATTACATGCTAAAAAGCAAACTGACAAATCAAACTATAGAACTACACGCCAAAAGCAAAAGTAGGACTAGTGGCCAGCTTTCTCAAAGTAAACAGTGGATCTTGTCGGACATGGGAGATAGAAGTGAGATGAAAGTGACAACCCATCTAGTCTGTGTTAGGCTTAGAGTTGTTTTGTGGTTGCCAACTGATGTCTTCATCCGAATCTGCTCAACTGTCCAGTAATGAGTAGATGTATTCCATGTGTCCATCTTTGGAATAAAAGTGGTATTTTGGATGAGCATTGAGGTAAATGAGTAGATCAGTATAATATGGGTGTTCTGTCCATCTTGGAGATAATGGAATTTCCATAAGTAGTAAACCTCCAATCTATTGTAAACCATTTCTTAATCCCATTTGAGTCAAGATATCAAGGCGAACATCAGGATGTATCATCTGAATTCTAGGATTTGAGATATTATATGAATACCAACCAACAATTTCTTCAACAAGGAAGTTAGTTTTACTCCTCATATGCTTGTGCCCAAACCCCGATTATTTTAGTAGAAATATAGAATTTTTAATATCCCAATTCCAAAATAGAGAGTCCGACTGGTTCCATTTTTGATTTTTTTTTTTTTGAAACTGTTTTGTAAAACAATTCTATAGAACTATTTTATGCAATAAAAAAATAAATCTTTTTGTCAAATTTTGTTTTTTTGTAACAATTTTGTGGTAATTTAAGAATTTTTCAAAATTGTCATTGATTTCTTTAAAAAATTGAGAGGAATTTTTACTAAAAATAATATATACCATTAAATGTGAAAATAAAACAAAACTATTGATGATTGAATTGGTTAAAGCCTTTTATCTAAAGTTGTCAATTGGAGCTGAGCTAGCCCGACCCTACCCCACAATTTTGAAGGATTGGATTTAAAAAATTTGATTTCTATAACAACAATTGCTGGCACTTAAGGATAGACTACCAAAGAGGGTTGAGAAAGGGTCGGGTTGGGCCGAGTCGGTGATTCCTGAGTCTAGAGATGTTTAAAAAAAAAAAAATTTATAATTAAAAATTATAGAGATAACATTTCGAAAAAATTATTGAAATTGTTATTTTTTTTGGTACTTACAAACTTAATGTCAATTAATTGTTTTTTTTTTCTTATTCTTTTGATTTAGATGAAGATGAGGAGATTAAACAAACAATATCTAAAGTTGATTCAAACATTCTTGAAGTTGGAAGTATTCCATTTGAGAGTGTAGAAAAATAAGTTACTCTTCTCTCTATTAATGAATATTAATGCTGAGTTTTCATTTGTATGTTTGGTTTGTATATCATTCTCTATATTTTTCTCTAATTTTCTATCCATTTTTTTACTATTTTTGTAATTTTTTCTTAAGTTGGATAAAGATTGAATTGTTTTATTTTAAATATTTTTTTAAAAAAGGACTGACCCAGCCTGACCCTTGGCTTTTCTGGGGTTAGGCTAGGCTAGGGCTTTCATAACCCTTTAGAAAATAGAATCAACCTATTTCGACCCTTCAAAATCTCTGACCCTTGGGGTTGGGGTCGGGCCAGCCATAATTTACAACTCTACTTTTATCTCAAATGTGAGTGGCAAGGTTCAAATTTTTTTATAAGCAAAAAATTTTATTTTTAAGAATTTACAAGGTATAGGACCAATAAAAAAAAAGTGGAGGATAAAAAATAATAATTTATGTCATAAAATTTCTAAAATACCATTTTTTGACGGGTCAAAAAACTCTCAAAAATATATTTCTTGGTTATTTAGATCAATTTTGTCAAAAAAAAAAAAGGATGGAGGATAAAAAAACTAAAATAAATCAATATTCGCCAAAGTCCAAAAAAAAAAAAAAAGGCTGAGGATTAAAAAAAACGAAAAAGGATATTCCCAAGGGTGAAGGGAGAAAAAAAATGTTCTTACAAGTGTTGGATAAGGAATCTACTCGGGTCAAATAGTGAGAAACCCAATATAAAACGCGGCTATAATCGGTACCATCTTTCGATCCCTCTTCTCACTGCATTTTACCAAACCCTAACCCTAAATCTGAACCTTCGAATTTCTGTTTGAATTTAATTCAGTTCTAGTTCAGAATTTAAGTTCATTAATGGCCGGCGACTCCTATGATCCCACTCATCGCAAACATCGTCGTTCTGCTTCCGAAGATGAAAACGACTCTGAAGAACCGTCAAAAAGACGGAAGCATCGCCATCACCGTCATCATCGGCATCATCACCGCCACCATCACCACCGAAGCAAGAAACAGGAAAGTAGGGTTGAGGATGCTGCTGAAATTGAAGCAAGAATTGAAATTGAAGAAACGGAAAAACTGCAAGGGGATAGAAATGACAGTGATAGCGATGTGAATGATGCTGTCTCTGTAGGTCCTTTGATTGGTGAAACTGGTGCCACTGTGAACGGTTTAAGTTTGGGGATTGATTATGATATGGAGGAAGGGGAAATCATTGAGGATGCAGAGGTCGGTGATACCTGTGATGTGAAGAAGGAAGGCTTGGATTTGGATACGGAAACTGATGAGGTCGATGGCAGCGGTGCTGATTTTGATAAGTTTAAGACGGTCTGTTCAAATTTCCCTCACTTCTCTTCATTTTGTTTTTGGTTAAATTCATCGTTTGTTAGGGTTGACTGTACTTTAGTTGCTGAGAAAATTTGGCTAAAATTCTCATAAAAAAGAAATATGTTTTAAGTAAATGCAGCTTAAATATCACCTCTTCTCTCTTGGTAATTGTCAGGAAGAGTAGATCTTAGCCTCTTGGGAAAACTTCTCCTATTATAAAATACTAATCATGATGAATGTGGTTCTGTAATTTTATTTTTCCTTTCTAGTTTCATACTTTCTGACATGGATAAAAATTTTAAAAATTACAGAAATCCTGAGTTGCTATTAATGCTCGCCTATGGCCTGTATTTTGAGTTCTTAAGAAACATACTCTTATCTTTTTGTGATTGATACTGTACGGTGTCAAGAATATTTTTATTTTTAATTGCATTGTTTCTAGGCAACCAAATTGATAATTTCCTGGACATTGACATTTATACTGCATCAAGTTACTTCTTTTATTCTATAATTGGTAGTCATGTCATACCATGTGGAATGAACATTTTAGACATGTTTTTCCAACTAAGAGCTGAGAATTTTGAATTCAGTTCAGATTTTCCACCCCACTTTTACATTTTATTCCTGGGCAAAAGTTACTATAGGCGATTCCTGAAGACTGATGGCTATCAATGGATTTGTAAGAACCAATTTTCACATTGTAATTTATTGCCTAGTTTTCTATACTTTGCATTCTATGAGCTACTTGACCAAAGGTGTGTGCTTTTAATTATTTTTGGCTGATATTCATTTGCAGGAAGTTAATGTATCTCAAGAAGTTAAAGATGCTGTCAATAGAAGTAAAGAAGTTGAGGCACAAGCTGTGGATGAGATAGGTAAAGCAGAAATGACTCGTACTGATAGAAAGAAGTACACTGATGTTGATAGGGTCAAAAAGTCAAGAACTGACTATGTTTCCAATGGGGAATTTTTTCACCAATGGTTTAAAGATGTCTCATTTGTTGAAGAACATGGGAGGACAAACAACAAAGATGGTGGTGTAGATGATCTTAGGGATCAGAAGAATGCTCTGTCATCTGAAAGTTTGGGGAACAAGCAAAGAATTGTCTCAAAGTCTCCCTCTCGCAACAGAGACTGTGAGGAGGGTCATGGGAGGTGCCATTTGAAGTCCCCTGGTCATTCTAGGGGGAGATCTCAATCTCGGAGCAGTCTTCATGAAGCATCACAATCAGATACACCAAAAGAGTATGATGATGCATATTACTCAAAGAGAAATCACAGGAGTGATTCAGATGATGAACAAGTGGTTAAACCTAACAGGGACTATCGACATGGAGGTAGAGATTTGTTTAGGGATAAGGAAAGGGAGCGCAGTTCTAGTTATCACAGGCATGGTAGTCAATTAGATAGGCATAGCCGAGAAACCCAAGAAAGAGATAGGGAGGGGAGCAGGGAGATGGATAGAGATAGGTCTAGAGAGAGGGAAAGGGCCCGAAGAGAGAGAGAGCGTGGAAGGGAGAGAGAAAGGGAAAAAGAAAGGGAGAGAGAGAGGCAGAGAGAAAGGAGGAGGGAGCATGACCGGGAGAGCATCAGAGATGGAAGTAGGGACAGAGATAAGGGAAGAGAGAATGATAGGTCTATTAAGCATCGAAAATATGATGACTTGGATGATGGTCATGGTGGTCGAAATAGGCATGATGATTCCAGGAGTAGGAGATATGGTGAAACTGACCGTGGGGATAGCCTTAGAGGAAGTGATAATTTTAACAATCCTGGCAAAAATTTACATGTAAGGGACACTGAGAAATCGAGAAGGTATCTCACCTTGCTCTTCAATGGTCAATCTCGAGCCTTCATATTTTTTTTTTTTTTGATTGTTCTATTCTACTACTGATTGCAGAGATGAAGAGGAACAAGAAGCATATCAAGAAAGAATTGAATTGCAACTCGCAGAACAGGAAGAGGATGATTTTGAAAAAATTAAGGAGGAGAGTAGGAGGAGGCGGCAAGCCATACTTGAAAAATATAGAAGTAAGAAGTCGCCAGAACAACTAGAGACTAAAGTAGAAGGTAAAGGCATGACTCGTGTTTTTCTTTCTTTTTCTACTGATACATGTTTTTGCTTTAGCTAAGCCTTGGTTATTCCATTGCCTCTTAGTAGACTTCAAGATTTACCGGGCACATATCTGGTGGGATTTTTGTAGAGTAGCTATTTGGTTTGGTTTTATTCACATGCGTCTTTGTGATTTGTATATATATGTATGTGTGTGAGAGAGAGCACTATTGCGAGTCAAAGGGGAAAATTAATTTCCTAGATATTCTGACTAGCTCATCCTTGGTTATTGTCTTATACTCCCTCCCTTTTTTTGGAATTGAATGTCCCAGTTCGACTTGCACTCATTATAATAAAAAAGGTTTGATTTAGTTAATTTTAATATTGCAACAACACTTTTCTTAATAAAAGCTTAACTAAATTAGGAAATAAGACATTTACAACTTAAAATGGAAAATTGGACCTTCAATTCTGGAATGTGGAGGGAGTAATATTTTTTTGCTGCTCTATTTTACTGTCTATTTTTACTTGACAGGCCATATCTTGTTTATTTGATTGTGTATCATTAATTGTTAAACAGTGAAGGAGCGAACAGAAGAGCAGACTGTGATAGCACCAGCTGTTAATGTTGTTCCTGAAGTTATTGATGGTCGAAATGAAGTTGCAGATAACTTAGTTGCTGATCCATCCTTTTCTGTTGGAAAATCCCCTCAACCAAATGGGATTTTTGCCATGCAGAAACCTCCTGATACTGGAGGACTGGGGGCTGGTAGTCCAAAGGTATGTCTTCTAAAAATATTTTGAAAGTTCTGTGCATGTTTTTGCTTGTTCAAACTTCCAAATCGCGATATTCTTCTTCTCAAACTCATTACTCTTCTTTTAATGCTCTATTATCTCCATTTTTATTAGAATTTTGCCGTCTCTGGGTCGCGTTTATTCTTTACCTCTTACTGACATCTTTTGAAGTTGCAGAGTGAAAGGTCAGCTGATATGTTCTGTGATGATATATTTGGAGAATCCCCTGCTGGAGTTCGTAGAACTGTAGGTGTTCTGCTAATGCTAGCATTTTTTACTTTAGAATATTTCCACTGCCGGATTATTGTTGCCCCCCGGCTATTGGTTGGTCTTGGAAATTTTCCCTTTGCTCTGTATGTTTCAAATATTCTTATTCTGTTGTTTAGACAGTGGTTCAATGATTCTTGAACTCAGGAGTGGACTAGATTGAGTTTTTATGTCAGTTTGGATTGTCAGTTCCATTATTTTGCAATTCTTCTAACTTTCTTCTCTCCTTCTTAATGTTTCTTAGGGTAAAGGAGAAGGATTAGCTATTGAAAAAAGTGGCCTTCATGACAATTGGGATGATGCAGAAGGATACTACAGTGAGTAACCAATCAAGCTCAGTATTTATGACTGTTTAATATTCTTTCATTGCTTTTAGCCATCTCCTTTATGATGTTAGCCCCATTGGTAGTCCTTTGTGCTATGCAAGTTCCCTTGTGATTACATTGACTTTTTCAAATTAATACTCGACATCTGCCTGTAGGTATGTATTATTGACTTGAACATCAATTTTTTGGGTCAACCAAGTTCTCCTTGATGTTAATGAGGGATAATAATCCACTTAGTGACCTACCTGAATCCTGCTTGACTTTTACGTAGCATGTCTACTGAAATGAAGTGAAATATCTCGTCTTACTTCTTTTTCTTTTGGCTGCAGGCTATCGTTTTGGAGAATTACTTGATGGTCGGTATGAAATTATTGCTGCTCATGGTAAAGGTGTCTTTTCCACAGTTGTTCGTGCAAAGGATCTGAAAGCCAAATCTGGTGACCCGGAAGAAGTGGCAATCAAAATTATACGCAGTAATGAGACCATGTGGGTAAATTTTATTTTCTTGTCTTGATAGATGTTTTAGGTCATATCTTTGCTTTTGCTTTATTGATTCAGCACATGGACTTATTTCTTTTTGTCAACTCCTCTGCTTAGGTATAAGGCTGGTATGGATGAGTTGGTCATCTTAAAGAAGTTGGCTGGTGCAGATCCTGAGAATAAACGCCATTGTGTTCGATTTATTTCCACCTTTAAGTATCGGAATCACCTCTGTTTAGTTTTTGAGTCACTTCATATGAATGTTCGGGAGGTTCTGAAGAAATTTGGACGTAATATTGGCCTCAAATTAACCGCTGTAAGAGCATACGCGAAGCAACTTTTTATAGCATTGAAGCACTTAAAAAATTGTGGTGTTCTTCACTGCGATATTAAACCAGATAACATGCTGGTAAGGAACATTACTTTTTCAAATCCTCCATCACTTCTCTTTCTTTTTTATTCATTTCTGTTAACATTTGGCTATATTAATCTTCATTTGTCATTACTCCAGGTAAATGAAGCTAAAAATGTCCTGAAACTATGTGATTTTGGTAATGCCATGTTTGCTGGTAAAAATGAAATTACACCTTACCTTGTGAGCCGTTTTTATCGTGCTCCTGAGATAAGTAAGATTCATCTCTCTATTATTCCCTTTTTTTAAAATTTTTGTGAGGGGTATTTTATCATCATCCTTCGTTGTTTTCTTCTTGATCTATGTTTGCATTTTCTGCTATGTTTGTTAATAACGTCTTCATTCTTTTCCAAATCCAGTTCTAGGCTTACCTTATGATCATCCCATGGATATGTGGTCAGTTGGTTGTTGCTTGTTTGAGCTTTCAATGGGCAAAGTTCTCTTTCCTGGCCCCACGAATAATGACATGCTTCGGCTTCATATGGAACTAAAGGGTCCATTTCCAAAGAAAATGCTTCGTAAGGTTAGAGACTTTTGTCAATGTTCAATCTCATTCATTTACTTCTCTCAAGTGTTGCATCTCAAATGTTAAGGCCGCTGATCTACAGGCTTAGTTTTTACATATACATATTGCAGTATAATTGCTCACAGTGTTCATTTTCATTGCAGGGAGCATTTACTGACCATCATTTTGACCAAGATTTGAATTTTCTTGCCACTGAGGAGGATCCTGTTACCAAGAAGGTGAGCCTTTGGGCACAGTATGTTAATAATTGTCTTTTTGCTGCCTTGTAATTTGTCTTTGTATTGTTTATTGAGTAGCATTTATCCTGTTCTGGCAGGCTATAAAGAGGCTTATACTTAATGTTAAGCCTAAAGATATGGGGACTTTGATTGTTGGTTCTCCTGGTGAGGATCCAAAGATGTTTGCCCATTTTAAGGATCTTCTTGAAAAAATTTTTGCACTGGATCCTGATAAAAGGATTACAGTATCACAAGCATTGAGCCACCCATTCATCACGGGCAAGTGAACAATGATGCTGATTTTCTGGCTACAGATGCTGTTGGGCTTGATATTGTACATTAAATATGATATACATTTCATTCAGTTCTAATCATTCAGCATTAATTTTTCTCTCTTTGTTCTTGCTATAAGAGCTTTCAAAACAGTGGTTGGCAAGGTGGAGGCCTATTCATCTGATGTTTGATTGGGAGAGACCTCAATCTTGGCGGTTCTGTCAGTGGAATGTTTTCTGTTTCTATTGTAAGATAACTTGCCAAAGGCGTATCTACCTCTGTATTGTTCTTAATGTTGAGCATTAAGAAATCATTTAATAGAATATCCTACCTTGTTTCTGTCTCTAGTTAGAATATTTCATTGTATTCTGGACAGAGTACCTGCTGCTCTATTTACAGGCCTTTCAAATTCCTGAAAAATAGATTGGTAGAGAATAAATGTCTCTATGGGGAAAAAGCAATAAGAAATTTGTCTCTGTTTTCATTTTCAATTGTGATCTGTTTGAGGGATAGTTTTTTCATAGATGTTCTTAGCTTTGGTTCATTCTTTTATGCTTTAATTCTGAATTATTTAGGTCCTGGAGAGTCTAATTGAATTTTTCATTCAGGATCTGATCACTGCTATGAGGCAACCGTTGAGTGCTTTAGATGCTTTAAAGGCAACCTGGAGAAGGTATCTTGGTTTGTTTGGTAGGAGTTTATTCTAGCTCGACTGAAATTTGCACTTATTAAGTTACTGCTATTTTAAATTCATGGTTATGTTTGGTGAAAGAGGCCTTTCTCTGAATTGTGTTGTATTTCATGTGAATTTTGCCGAATCATGTGGATGTATCTGCTATGAAACAAGTAGTGCTTGGTGTTATATTGATTAATGTTGGTCTATATGAAAGAATCAATATTGCCTGTTGCAATTGAAACAGACTTTGGCGTTCTTGTGCTTGTATTTCGAATAATTGTGGTTTCTTGTTTTTTGGTTGTGCATCCACTGCTTCTTTTTACTTTAAACACCTTGTGATTAAGATTTGTTTGACTGTCTTGTAAATCTCCCTTCTTCCTTGGTGTGTATTCTAATGTTGCCTTCTGATCTTTGACTTGGCCATGGAGGAATATTACCTGGGAGATAATTTGTTGCTGCTCTCTGCTGCAGTATTTTCAAGTGAGTGATAATATTTTTGAAGCATTTTTGTGTTAGATTTCTTTGAGATATTGGTTTTGTTATTTGTTTATTTTTTTTGCCAAGAGAGATTGATTTTATATCATAAGCATAATGTTATTATTATTTTTTTTTTCAGGGTACACGCCTAGCTTATGCATTGGGAACTCTTGTGAGTACCTTGTTTTTCTCTTCTACCTTTTTCCTGGTCAAGTCCATCATACATGTTGAGCCATTCCTTACTTTTTTGAAGTTTTTTTTAAAGTTTTACTGTGTGTTATTAGAGCAATTTCTGGGGGGACTATAGTTCTATGTTTTTAAAGCTGACGCCCTAAGAGCAGGCTCTACTCATACCTGCATTCAGGCATCCCCTCCAAGATAAATAAATATATGCACAGATCTGACCCTTGGGGGAAGTTTATTGGTTTAGTTGGTGACTTGAGTCTAACCATTTATGGCTTCCAATTGATCATTGTTTTGCCCCTGAAAAAGCATAGGCTTCGAGAGAATTAAACTGAGAAATAAATGAAGATTGTCTTAATTTTTTGTGCCAAGGATTGAAGGTGATGGGATTAGACCATACAGTTGATTTGGACAATTTTGCTTTGACGGTTGTAGGTTTCTTAAAGGTATTTGGGAAAGTCTAATCCTTCAAATCTCTATTATAGGGGGCACATTTTATTTATATATGGCAATAGTTTGATTGATATATATACACAAAAATACTATAGAGGACATTGTTAAGTCTTTAATAGTTAAAGTTAACGGATAATTTTTTTTTATTTAAAAAAAATAATTAGCATCCCTAAGGTATAGTTTATCCTTTTAGGATATGATAGATAAAATATATTTACAAAAAATAATTTTTTTATGAAAGATTTTATGTTTTAAAAATAAAAGCAGATGTTGACGGTTCACTTTGATCATTGGAGACTTAATAGTGCACTCTATAACATTACGAAATGTTCCTTTGGTGTTCTTACATGTGTTGGCCTAGCTGTGCCTTTAAGCTGCTGAATGGTGCTTAGAATGTTTAAGTGCTGAATGACATTATTTGTCTTATACTATATACTTCTTCTGTCTAAAGTTAATTTCCATGTTTCAATTTTGGAAAGTTAAAAATTGGATGTTTGCGTCTCTTGATTAATACTCCATTTCAAAATAGATGACCTTTTATACTTTCAAGGAGCATTGAATAAGGAGTTTATGGCGTTACCCCTACTTATTTCTCATCATAAGTAGTAATACTACCTCTATTCAATTAATATATGTTTTAAGTTATTTAATATGAATTTTATTTTAGTTAAAAAAAAGTAATGATTAAAACATTCATTATTTTGTGTTGTGTTCCCCAAATTTAAAAGTCATCTCTAAACTAATCACATTGGGTTCATTTTACTCCCATTTCTTTCTCCTTCTTCCATTTGCTAAGTAAAAAGGAAAAAACAGCTAAGACTCCTTTTTCAACACTAAAAGAGAATCCCTCTTCAACCATTAAAAATCTTTCCAAAACGGTTTCAAATGCTGAAGCTTAGTCTGAATGAAATTCTGAATGGAATGGACTGAGATGGTCATGGAGATAGCAGCAGAGAAGATTTTGCATTTAGGATTTAGGATTGAATTAAGTAGCAATTGGTAAATGTTTTTGTGAAGAAATTGTAAATTTTTACTTTAGTCTATAAGAATGAGGGCATTAGTGTCTTCTTTACACTTATTGGAAAATTTTATCATAAAAACTATCCAAATATACTTCTTACTTTAAAAATTTTTCAAAAGTTAAATATTGCATGAATATTATATCCCTAACTTACACTTTGCAGTTCAACTTCTTAATCTTGAATATTGAAATCCTGGGAAATTATTATCAAATATTTAAATTTCAACTTTCATTTTAATCCTTTAGCAGTTACTGCTGGAGTTTCTTTGTGCAGTTCAAACTCGAGTATCTGAGATACTACAGTTTTAGGTTTGACAGGGCATTACAATTTTATGCATTAGGACTAAAGGTGAGTGGTCTGTTGGTGTTTTCAAACTGTATCTTGGTGATTGATTGGTCCCTGATGTGAATACCTTAAGACTGCTAAATGCCCTTTCTTGTTCGTAATTTATTGTTGGAAGTATGGAAATTGGATATGATTTTGTTTTTTCAAAAGTTGCTTTAACATATACAATTTGGAAAATAGAGTAACTAACATGTTGTTGTAACTTGGGAGTCATGTATGGCGTTGAGCGTACGGGTGATGGAGAAGGAAGTGAAGCTACGCACAATGAATTCATGAAAGCAGCATTTTTTAATTAGTGCTCTAGTTACTACTATGGTAGGTTACTCTAGTGAAATCTGAAACTTGTGAAGATCCTGGTATTTGCCATTTTGCTACTGAATTTCTGGTTAAACTTATGAAAACAAAATCTATTTTGTATAGTTCCAAAAGTCTGTTCCATGTTCACAATTTTTAAGGATATATTCCACGACATTTTATTAGGACTTGAAAAATCTATTTCATGAGTAGCATTGATGAAAAACAAATTGAGTCACAAAAAAATTCCCAGAGGAGCATGTTGAACATCTGCTCAAAAATTCATGTCTTGCCATAGAGAAACCCAAGGTAGCTGTAGATTCCATAAAATCTGACACCTAGCAAGTTGCTTCCTGTCAGAGAAGATATGCATGCTATTTCAACTCGATTAATATTTGGTTTGCAGCCATTGTTGCTTGAAAAAAATTTCATCCAGGTTGACACTTTCACAGGGTTGTAAGAGTGAAGTCTAGAGTTTTGCACGTTGTCTGTTTTTCTTAATTATTAATTTTGTGGTGTAACTTTTGCATGCTCGAAATGGGTGTGGCATTCCTGTCAGTTAAAAGATTTTGTGCTTGTCTTATTTGGTACTGTACTTGTGCTCCCCTTGTACTTAGGTACTTTGTACAGTTCACATGTTTCCATGGACCGACTTCCCATCTCATATTTTTGTGATTTTACTTTTCTCTTTATCTAAGACACAACTGTAATTTTAGCCGAAAGAAATTAAGACGATATTTACTGCTTGAGGTTGGCACAGTCTTGATAAACCGGTTGGTTTTTGTTGTTGCACAATGTGGATGGCAAATGTTTCAATTGACAAATAGTAATGCTTATCAGTGCTCTTCTATGCGGAAGGGCTTTTGCCGTTTGTTCAAGGCATGTTGTAGTTATATGAAATGCGATGGGTATATTCCGCTAACTGGTTTCTAGCAGAAATTTTTGTTATTTGTATACCTATCAGAAAGTATTTCTGCTGTTTTAATTGAAACCAATCTTTATAATAAGAAATAATATTTAAATGTATGTTTCAAAAGAAAAATCAAATGAAACAATTAAAGTGCTTGGGTGGGTTATTTGATAACTATAATTTGTTAAAGACGTCTGCCAGCTACTATACAACGCTTAGAGATGCTGTCTACGTTTTTTAATTAGTACAGTAGTTAGTCAACTAACGGTCAAACTTAACTGTTTCTATCTTTTTTTTAAAAAAAACAATTAATTAAAATTTAATCAAGTACCCCTAGGGTTTAGTTTATCCTTTTAG
>JAOXNR010000013.1:9853249-9876694 GCA_028571225.1 Parsonsia alboflavescens
TGCATGCCACCAGAAGGGAGAAAGCTTTCACTAGGTTATTATAACAACAATGTTAAAAATTAAAAATAACAGAATATGTCACAAATATCCAAACAATTAGTTCAGTTAGTTAAGATATATAATAACTCCTGACGAGGGCAAAAATATATTGACAAAAAGGCCCTAAATGATAAACAAGAATACACCAGAAATAGTAATACACCTAGGAGAACTGAGGTGAGGTCCGCCGGCGACTGAGGTGAGGTGAGGTGAGGTGAGCCGTTAAAGAATTAAGACGAGAACTTCGACGAGAGAAGAGCTGAAGAAAAGTGAAGATGAAGAAGAATTTGGAACTGGAAGACTGAAGAAGACGGGAAGAATTGGTAAAATAAAGTTATTAACTTGACTTATTATTGAAATAATAATAAATTAATAATTTAAAAAAATCAAAAAGCCCTCAGGGCCAACCCAGCCCAAGCCCAACCCAGCCCTAAATTTAAAAGGCTCAGCCCAGCCCGGCCCTGTTTCTGAAGGGCCTTAAAATATCCAGCCCAGCCCAGCCCTTTTATGACAGGGCTAGGGCCTAGCCCATGGGCCCCAACCCTTTTTGACACCTCTACTCACAAGTCTCATTGACAAAGCTATTCGTCTTCTTCAGGAACGACTCCATGTCCCCTTCCAGCATGATGTTGTTCACAACCAACACTATTCTGTTTAGCCATTGGTGAACGGAATCTAGTGCTCTGATACCAAATGATGTAATAGTTTTCACCAAATTCCATGTTTTCTTTCTGTTTAGCCGTTTTTCTAAATTGTTCTTGTATTATTCCCATTTAACATTGCAGCTTCTGGTTGTTGCATGTCTCTTTTTATACGATGGTCTCCATTGTAAGCATTATAGCTGTAAAAAATATTTTATATCACATTGGATTAGGACTATAGATTCTACCGTTGTTAAATGTATATACGATCGCTTTTCTTCTATCTAACCTTTTTTGTCACGACTGTATTAACAATGTCCAAAATTTGTCCCATGCCCCATTGCATAAGACATATGCGACGGCTTTTTACTTATATGCAGCGGCCATAGAACCACCATTTATAACACTATTTGTCGGAATATCAATGGGTTCTTGTAGCCATTTATGCATCTTCTGGGCCCATCTTAGATCTTAACCATGGAGTCTTCCATGTGACCTTGGTAAAATTATCCAATCTCCATATCTTCTTACATAAAATTCATGTCTACAAATAAGAAACAGAAAAATATTTAACAGATTATGTTTAATTATTTCAGAATAGTGAGTACAAAATCTCATTGGATAAATTCTTTAATTCTTCCATTTGAGTTGAGAATACATTAAGGCAAAAATACTATGCTTGATGTAGGATCAAACAAGCTTTTCTCACGAATACTTGATTGATTTTTGTTAAAAACTTCGTGTCCTCTTTTTTTATGAAGATCGTTGAAAAATGTTTTGAATATTTGGAGAAAACCTTCAGAGAAGACTCAAGATCTCTAGCCAATGGCTGAATGATCTCCTTTGGTGATGGTGGTTTTTTATAGTGGAGAGGGTCACATATCTATAGTTCAAATCACCCTTGATCTAACAATTACTCAACCAGATTTCGAAAATCAAGAAATTGAATATTTGGAAAGGATATTTGGAAATTTCATTGGAGAGATTTTTAGTAGGAATGACTCATATGAATATTTTCCTCCCGTAACTACATCTTTTTCAATATGGAATCTAATTCGGTCTCTTTTAATTGGTCAAGAAATATGTTCTTAAAATCTTTTTTTATTTTTCATATAAGTTATCTAGGAATAAATATAATTTAAATAAATTTTAGAAATAACTTGTTTAGTCAGTTTTACTAGCTTGGTGGTAATTGATAACATTTAGATCAAAAGGTCTTGAGTTCATAATATGATAGGGGTAAGTGAGGAATAACTAATAATCCTCAAGGGATGGAGATCAGAAATGACGGGTAAAATGGGTACGACCCTAATAAACTCGAATACCGACTCAAATAAAAGAGATCCGATCCAACACCTTTAAAAGTAAGTCAGCAACCTCTTGAACTGTTGACCTCCTAGGTCACCAACCTTCAGAAAGTATGGAGAAGGTCTCACTAGTTCCCAACCGTTGAACCAGTGAGCACCAATTTATCTCATAAAACTTCCATGTCACTATTAAATATATAGGTGTAAAAAGGGGTTAGGATCATGGATCAGGCCCTGGCCCTGTTATGAAAGGATTGGATTGGATTGGATTGGATATTTGAAGGCCTTTAAGAAACAGGATTAGGTTGAGCTGAGCCCTTTGAATTTAGGATTGGGTTGAGTTTGGGCTGGGCTGACCTGAGGATTTTTTTTTTTTAATTATTAAATTATTATTAATTCAATAATAAGTTTAATTAACATTCCCAAATCCCAATTTCCCAATTCTTCCAGATCCTTCTTCACTCTTCTCTTCTAGTCTAAGCCACAGCCATTTCGACTCTCCAACCGCAGCTCCGACCAAGGCAGTGTGAACTCCACCAGCAGCAGCTCTTGTAAGTGCACCACAGTGTCAGTTCTTGCTCCAGTGTCCAGTACCCCTCCAGTAGCCACACCTGTTAGTTCCCCACCTGCTCCGCTTCCCGTGAGCTCACCCCCACACTAGCGGCTTGCAGTCTCCACCTTCCCCTGCTCCAAAGGCCACCACACCTACTATTGCTCCTGTGGCAACTAGCCCAGCTCCTGCTTCTGAACCACCGGCCAAGGCTCCAGCTCCATCTATGAGCAAGAAGAAAGGTAAGAAGCAAAATGTAGAGTTGCTTTGAGCTGCTCCCTCCCCTGACTCCTCTCTCTCTCTCTCTCTCTCTCTCTCTCTCTCTCTATTCTATTTTCTCTCTCCTCCATTTTGATCTTTGCAACTGCTCGGCTCGTTTTCTCCATTGTCGTTGCCTTCGGGCTCGCCTTTGTTTCAAATTCTCCTACAGCAACTTTCTTCCCCACTTCTTTTTGGTGACTCCTGTTTTTCGTCTTTAAATTCAAAACCCCGGTTGTAATAATCATGCGTATTTACCTTTCCCTGTCTTTTTATGTAATGAGATTCGGCTTTTTTAAATTTTTGTTGGGTGATGAAAATTTAATACCTGTTGACATGAATTAAATTTCATTTTCTTGCTAATGGTTGATTTTTTCTTTTCTAACTTGTTAAGATTCTTTCAGCTGGAAATGCCATGTGATCTATATTTTTTAATTATGTTATTATTATTATTATTATTGGATTATTCAATCCGTTTAATTGGGCAACTTTTAGATATCAGGTCTGGAATGCCGATGGCAGACAAAAATGTAGAGCACGATTTGGATTTTTTAACTGCCGTTTTTTTAAAAAAAAACTTTTTAAGAAAGAATCTTTATTAATTTTTCTTTTGGCCTATTTCAATCTCTGTTTTCCATAGATTATTGGTTTGATTACAACATTGGCTTGACTTTAGGTTTTAGAATACAACATTGGCTTGACTTTAGGTTTTAGAATAAACATATTTTCACGGGCCCTAGGGCTTGTGAGGGTTGGACTGTGCTTCAATATTATACGCCCTTCAAAACAGGATTTAGGTCTGGCTCAATCCTAGTCTTCTAGGATTTAATTGGGCTTAGGCAGGGCGGGGCTGGATTGGTTCTTTTTGACATCTCTAATTAAATATCTACATCATGTACATATGATGAGACTTAAATGACTCGTTGCGACCTTCAAGACTAGCTAAAAAGTTGTGAAGATAATTTATAAGTCAGTAGTGAGCTCGTAATTTATACATCAGATACGCACATAATAATATGTCTTCTATTATAGAAATTTCATAATTTTAAGAACAATTGACAGAATATTATTTAACAATTATCTTAAATGGATATTTTCACGGAATTGAAATTCACTTCAATAAGGTAATTTCACCTGATTGGTAACTCATGATTCGTTATACATATCGAATCAATCACAGATTAGATAGATTGATTTCATTCAATTTTACGCTCATTAGATACTTTTTAAACATCGGAGTTATTTTTAGAGTGACTGTCCATTTCGATGATCTAATTTCTTTTTTATTATGAGTACATACGTTATTAAGGTTCGGGGTGATTCGAAGATTGTTTTTGAGCTCCATCAAGAAGAGTTGGGGGATTTAGAAAGACTAAAAAAAGAAATTGCCTACAACCATAATGAGAAACTTGGAGGAAATTGGACTCATCGACAAGTTACATAGGATATGCTTAATATGTGATTGATTCTTGTGGACTTCTTGATTTTTGCATTATCAAACCCCAATTTCCATGATGAAATATAGGCGTCCAATTTACAAGGTTCAAGAGCAGTTGGTTTATCTTTCTCCTAGCCTTAGGATTCAAATGGAAGCCGGAAAGATAATCTTTAGTGTTTAAATAGCATGATCTTTAATCCAAATGTAACATAAGATTCTTCTTTCTTCCGCTCTTTTTCATTCATTGGCTCAACTTTCTTTCGAACCTTTTCAAAAGTGGAAAAGGTATTTGCTAGAGAAAATGTAGGACCAACTACATCCCGTTTCGCACATGGATTAAGATTGAGAAGATGAATTAGAGATATTTCTTTTTAGAAGTCATTTTAGAGATATTTCTTAATCTTAAAATAGAAATTGTTTTGTATTTTCAAAAAGCATATTTAGTCCTTTTCTATTTCTCTATAAGTAATCAATACAAATAATTTCAGTCTTATCCTTCTAATTATATTAAATATTAGGATTGAATTTATGTGAACATTTTATTATAAGGATATTTTAGTTTAAGAAAAATATCAATTAGTGAAACAATCATTACCTTGATTTATATTTTAAAATCTTAAATAACTTCTAAATAAAGAGAGCAATGAATTGAATTTGAGATTGATTGGAATAAAATATCCTTGTAATAAATTAGTTATAGTTATACTCTTCTAACTCTCTCTCTCTCTATCCTCACTTTATTGGATAAAAATTTCTTTAATTCCTGTATTGTTGAAATTTACTAAGATATATTAGGAAAAAGATTAGTAAATGTTGTGTTGAAAATTAAAGGTGACAGCCAATACGAAACATGATACCTGTAGAAAAACGATGGAAAAAAAGAAATGAAAGGAGTAAAAAAGTCAATGCAGCTTTCCAGAATATCGAACGGAGATACTAAAAACTTTTTATATATTTTGTACAATAATAGTTTATACGAATAAAAATCTATCTTTTAAAAAAATAATAAAAAACATTTTCGCTAAATTTGGACAATACTTTTGCGTATGATTCCCGCATAATGGGAAAAGGGTAAGACAGAGTTTAGGCGCAGTCTTACTAGTTTTCTAGATGGTCGTGGGTCCTTGTCCTTTTCTATTCCCTAAAATATTAAACAAAAAAAGTCTTTCATTTGTACTTTTATTGATGACCGAAAGAAATGATTCACCAACCAAGAAGACGAAACAGTGATTCAACGAAAGAAGATATTAGTTTGTGTAATCCTATATTAATTAATGATTAATTTTTTTAAAAAATAATTAATTAAAATTTAATTATATTTTATCGTTAATTGATTAATCGTTGCATTTGTTACTGTACACACTAATATACATCTATACATATATGAGTAAAATTTTTAACCTTTAAACAAAATAAATAGATCTAATTTGATTGGGAAAAAAATATATGTTTAAATATCTAATTAACTAACAATAATGATTTATATTAAAAATAAATTTAAAAAATTTATATTTAGTAAATAGTGCCGAAGAGTTATATTATTAGCGTACTAAGTATGATGTGAAAGTATACTAAAAATATTCAGAGGCAAAAAAGTCTAATATATCTATTCAAACTTATCCCTAAAGGTTTTTTTTTTTTTTCTTTTCATTTTATGGTCTTCAAAAAATTTTCGAATTGTAATTATAATGCTTTTTATATTTTCTGAAAAAAAATTTATAATCTCCATAAATTTTGAGGATTAAAATTTTTGAGATTAAACTTATCAATTTTCTGTTTGGTTATTATAAATTTAAGAGAAGAACCAATCCAAGTAGACCTTTTGTCCTTTTGCTTGAAAAGAAGAGATATTCCAACGTGTCGTCATAAGTAACCTTCCATAAAATGGTTTTTTTTCCTCGACGGGAAAATAGTGTCCCTTGACATCATAATAGTCTCTTTAATTATTTTTAGTTTTTTAAGGGACTATCAACCTTTTTAATGGAAAATCAGATTTTCAAATATGGTCTCTATCGGTTGAATATTCCATTGAGGGTAAAATAGGTCCAGTCCTCTTTCATTATTTTTGTCTTTTAGGTTCAATAACAATTTACGAACTGCTATTTTTATCTCTCTCTCTCTTTTTTTTTTTTTTTTGAAAAATCAGATTTTAGTTGCATAATAGGTATTTTATTGTTCTTTTTTTTTAAAAAAAAGTTATAGACTTTGGGGCCCCAAAAATTTAAAACAAAAATGAAAAATGATCAATTATGACCTAAACAAAATTGTTAAGGGACTAAAAAAATAATTTTGCCTTGGAAAAGATAAAATTGAACAACAAAATACCTATTTTGCCTTTAGTGGATTCACCATGCCTAAAAATTGGATTTTTCGTCAGAAAAGGTGAAAGTGACGACTCATAAATGGTTAGAAGATTAAAAAATTAAAAATAATAAAAAGGTATCATTATGACCTAAATAAAATTGTTAAGGATTAAAAAGGTCATTTTTCCTTTCTCGTTTAAGTCAACATATATAAAAAAATATTACGTACGTTCAGAATTAAATGTCTTTATTTCGATTTTAAACCATTTGTATTACATGTCTTGTTTCTTAAATTAATTAAAATTTTATAAAGGAATTAAAATTATTATATTAAAAATAAAACGAGCCAATCTCCTAAAATAAAATTTCCTTCAAGTCAAAATGAGACATTCAATTTGGATAAAAGAAGTAAAAAAAAAAAATCGATTCCCACTTAATTATTATTTATTAGATGTCGAAAGAATAATGGATATGATCTTTCATTAGAAAAATTAGAATTTGTAAACATAATTAAATCGAATTCAAGTTAATTTCATGTAGCTTTTAAAATTCTAGGTGCTTTTGAGAGAGCGAATTTCACACGAAATGAGCTCTTAAGAATTTAAAAGTTGCCATGGAAATAGTTGTAATTAAAAGTATGGTTGGTAAGGAAAAAGGAACAAGAAGAAATTAAGAATTTCTCGATAAAAATTGCACTTTTCACAGCTCATAAACAAATAGAAGTGTCAATTGTCACTGTCTAGATAGTTTTCTTCATAAGTATAAATATGGGTCCTCATTGTGGACTAATTCATCTGTTTTGATTGCTTCCAGTTCTAAAGAAGAAATTACCAAGAAACTCCACATTCATTTCCTCATTAAGACCTTTATAATTGTATGGGATTTGGGGAATATTGTAGGTGTAACACCATTACAAGAAAAAAGGAATTTTCTGGCAAACGTTTTTTTACGGTTTAAAAAATCATAAGGAAATTACTTTCATAATGGATTTTTCTCACTTTCTTAGTGAACATGAGGACGGTTAGAAAAAAGGAGTTTTTTAGCCGTTTGCATTGAATTTTTTGGCACCCGACCGATGGAAAAATAAAGTATTTTTTGACTTTTTTTTTTTTGTGCAATTTCAAAAACCATCAGAAAATACGAAATGGGTGACCAATCCCATATCGCTTTCTAAAGTTCTTATAAGTGAATTTATTTTCTATATAAATCCATAAGTATGTTATTACTTTTTAAGATCAAGCAAATAATCATTGATATTGTCATTAATTTGACTTTGCTTTGATTATTTTAATCATTAGTATAAATAATATATTTTTATATTTATTAAATAATTAAATTAAATTTTTGAATATAAAAAACTATAAATTAAATTTTTTTAAAAAGAAGAAAAAACTGCATGAAACTATAAGGAAACTTTTCTGGCAGATGCCTCATGTCTTGTAGTGCACGAGGAATCTTTGTTTATTGGAACCTTCTTCCTTAAATTAATAGGGCATGAAATAACATTTTTTTTCTCTTAAAAAACTATTGGGGATAAAGAATAATTGAAATATGAATCGGAGGTTCTAAAATAAATTAAATAGTCAATAAAATTATAGAATAACATAATTTAATGATAGAGCATCAAGCTAGACCCCAAAGGAATCTACGGAGTCAAAACCTTCCCAAAATAAAAGAGAAAGGTTAGATGGTGGCCTCGAGGGCCTCATGACCCAATCCGGGGAACTAAGAGAGGAATAAGGTACCATCAAAATGTCATTGAGCATTGATGAAAGTCGAGGGAGAACACGGACTTTTGCATGATGAAGATGAACACCTTCATGAAACATGCATCGAAATTCAGGTATAGATGCCATTTCCGACAAACACACATGCCAAGTATTAAAGAAGGATGATGACATTTTAAAACGAGTAATGCACAATTAATTAATCATTTTGTACTCTTCGTTCACTCATATACTTAGGCAAAGTTTATTGATACTTAGGCAAAGTTTATTGATTCAAGCATCGAAGATATCCCGAGGGTTTCAGCCCTCTCTCATCTCATCGTGTTTTGTGATTGCAAGTCATTAATCCTTGAAGTATTTCAGAATCCAAATTCCCCTTTATCGATAACATTTAGTTTTATAAATAGATAAAAATAATGTTTTTGAGTGTCTAGAAATATTTGATCTTTATCAGGTAATATATATTACTCCCTTCATCTGGAATAGAATGTCTCAATTTGACTTAAACAAATTTTACGAAAATTAGTTAACTTAATTAATTTTAAAGTTGACAATATCAGTTTCTTAACAAAATTTTAACTAATTTAAGAAATGAGATATTCATTTTTGGATAAATCAAAATAGAAATGTGGATATTTAATTCCAAACAGAAGGAGTGTTTTATTTGATGATATAGAACATGATGCAAAAAATGGAGTAAATGAAATATCTTGAGTCAGTTTTTACGGTAATCATATAATATATACAAATAGCTACTTTTCTTTTACTCATCGTTTAATATATTTTTTTTATTCATTGTGCAGAAAAAATAAGAATTATGAGAATACATTTTTTCTTTTTTGGAAAGAATACATCAAAGTTAAGTAACAACTAAGATCAATCTAAAATTCTCCGGGCGTCACTCAAATTTCATGAACCATATGCTTACACTCAATGTTCTTGCCCAAGATCAAGGGCTTGCTATAGTGATTATTGTTTTTTTCCAATCTAACTTGGAGAATTAATTTCATAACTAATATTCATGATTTTTTTTTCTTATATACTCATTCCTCCCTCAACCCTCCTTGTATCCTTCTCTTATAGAATCAATAGTAGCACCTCACATATTATTGACGTGTCTCGAACCAGAGACCTTCCCATCTCAAATGTTGCTACTTACCACTCGACAAAATTCATGAGTTTGATTGTGGTAAAAACTAAAAAGTAATTGCTCTTTTTATCATGAATATAATCGATGTTGGGCAGAAGTTTCAAATATTGTAATCAATTATTTCACCAAACTCAATCAGGTAGGACTTTCCCTTTCATCTTTGGTAAATTGGACAAGAATATATATCAGCACATAAAATCCTAAAATTCGGTTGTATTTTTTCTTTTATGGGTTTTCTGTGCCAATATTCATGAGTTTGATTGTGGTAAAAACTAAAAAGTATTTGCTGTTTTTATAATATATATAATCGATGCTGGGTAGAAGTTTAAAATATAGTAATCAATTAGGTCACCAAACTCAATCAGGTAGGACTCTCCCTTTCAACTTTGGTAAATTGGACAAGAATATATCAGCACATAAAGTAATAAAAATTCCATTGTATATTTTCTTTTATGGGTTTCTGGTGCCAATTTCGATGAGATTAATCTAATGAGATGGACAGATGATAAATCTTACATCTCCGGATCTTCTCTTACATATTTATTATCTGTTATCCCAATAATAATTTAATAAGTATTTCTAATTGATCGAGTATCTCAAAATAGGGTTTAGTTTATCTTTTTAAAATTTAGTATATAAAATATATTAAAAAAATAATAATTAAATGCTATGTGTAGTATTCGTATCAACATTTTATTAGTGTAATATGAAAAATTCAAAGCTAAATCTTAATATGTGACCATCGCTTTTCAATTACTCATAAATTTATAATTGAGAGTATTTTATTAAGCAAAATCTTGTGAATTTTCTGTTGTAATTATGGGCTAATGATTGTTGCCTCAAATTTAGATTATTAACCCGTTCTCTTTTTCTGTGAAATATTTTCTCAATTTCATTCCTTTTTTAAGTATTGCATTTGAAATTTTGTTTGTTTTGAATTATTTATTTACAAAGAGTGTATTAATTTTTAAAAATATTACCCTTTTTTTTCTCCTAATATTATTTTCTGTTCAAATTTGAATGTCTCTATTTTCATTTTAAAGGTCAACCTTTATAAATTTTTAATTTAAATTTCTAGACTACTTTATTAACTTAATATGATGCATATACATCTACTACTTCAAATATCTCACAACTAATTAAGTTAATGGGAAGGATGAGAAATAATTATCTTAAAGTCAAATGCACACCTTTTTTTTAATTTATTCTTTTAGTTCATTTTTTAGTCGTGTTCGGATAGTTTGCGTACATCTCAACTTTGAGGATTGGTAAGATTCAAATATACTCCTTAATTTTATATTGAATTTTAAAATAATTCATTCAATTTCGCATAAAAATAATAAATAGCTATACTAATTGATTTTTTCCCCCTGAATTTATAACAAAGATTATTTAATTTAGTTTCTTTTACCATTAATTAAACTAATTAATTTAACAATCTCTTTAAAGACTTGTACGCATCTAGAATATAACTATTAATATGGAAAGGACTCCTTAGGTTCAAGTAAATGGTGGCTCACTTATTGGTTAAAAGTACCACTCCCATCTCTGTCCCTTTTCTTGTCCTTTTAAAATGGTCCAATGTCAAGTTAGAACTTTTTTCCTTTGTTATGAAGTTTAATTTTTGTTATTTATTTATTTATTATAATATGATAAAGATGTAAACCGTCTTTTTAAAAAAAAAAAAAAAACTTTTTTATGAAAATTATATACATCCTAAAACATTCATCATGTACCTTAACACTTTTGGGATCCGAATATTCTAGTACTTCTTCTACATCCTCCAATAAAATAATATATATTATCAAATTTAGATAAAGTATTTATAAGATTTAGTATATCTTTTTCGAATTTGTTAATAAAATATATCTATATAAACATACTTGGATGTTTATCATTGATGATATAAAAAAAGTGTTAAAAAAATCCATAGCCACACTTTTGTTTAATAGGGAATAATGTCTTGGTGAAGCGAATTTCCTCTTGTACGTGTATCAATTCACACTCATCAAGAACCTTAGCTTTTTCCCGAACAATTCGACATTCAATTCAATTTGTGTAAACGAATTCTAGATTTTCTAATATATTTATAACACTTATTAATATATTAATAAAAAATTACCACAATGTATTATTCAGCCTTTAATCATCTGATTACAATAAACTTATTTAGTCCTTGAACTTTTAGTTTGATTTATCGAGTCTATTAACTTGTTCCAATCACTCTGTTAAACTGTTGAACTTTTATTTTAACCTATTGAGTCTTAATATATCTCAAACCATTCACATAAACTTTTCAAAAAATGAACTTATCGTACATTCTATCTGTTTATACTTATCTCATCGTCATCTTTACTCATGGAATTGTTTAAAGTAATGTTTTCAATAATCTAACTAAATATCAAATTGAAAATTTACTGGTTCATGTTGTAATAGTCTAATCATAATTATAAATCATAGTTGAAATGTGAGTAAATAATTCAAATTTTAATTAAAAATAAAAATTATATTTATTTTAAATATTAAATATTTATTAATAATAAAATATAACATGATGATTTCTAGTTTCCATAAACTTTAACGATTAATAGTTATTTATTTTTTTTAGGAATTATTTTAAGTAAAAAAATTATTTTTGAAATAACTAAATATGTAAAAAAAAAATTTTAAAAAAATCTACTGTTTAACTAAACTATTATCTAATATTAAAATATATTTTATGATTCCTATTGAAATTTGGACTTATTTGACCCTATTGTGTGACTAAGAAGTTTTATGTGAAAGATTTGATATATATTAAGGGTTCAACAGATTAAAATATAAGTTTACGGACTTAATAGGGTGATTATGACAAGTTAAGGGGTATAAGTCTCTAAATTAAAAGTTTAAGGGCTCCATAGGATTGTTACGACAATATGAGGAGTTTAATAATGCATTAAGCCTAAAAAATTTACTCGTATCTTTTAATTATGTTTCGCAAATATATTTTGTATATTAAACTCTAACCATAGGAACAAAACTCTAGGGATACTTAACCTTTTAAAACATGTGTAAATTTTTTATTGATATACTAAAAAATGTCATATAAGAATATACTGAATACTTGAAACAGTATAAATCTTTATTTTGGTGAAAATAGAAGATGCACATAGGTAACCAAGCCAAGTAAAGCAAGAACATAAATAAATCTGCAGTTATTCTATTTAAAGGCCACAAGGGAAATAAAAAAATTTCCCTCCACATTTCTCTTTCCTAAAAAGGAAAATCTCCTAAATAATTTATGATTGAATTGAAATCTCTTAAGGTGCATTGCATTGTCCTACAACTCAAATTTAAAATCTCATGACGATTGCGAAGGAAAAAAATTGGAAACCGCATTCAACACATGGATCTTTAAAGCTGGAGGAAAATGGTCGGCTAAGAAATTATTAAATAGAATAATAAATTCCCTTTTATGATTGATTTTCTTCATATCTTCTTTGATTTCTATCCAAAAGAAGAAAATTTTAACTAGGAATAAAATACAAATTACAGCAAGAGAAACTATATTTAGAAAAATCTAACAATTGGACTGGTTCATCGACAAATAACGAATAGTGAAACAAATCCCCCGCTAGCTCGCTCTTCATTTCGACAGCGAAATGGACAATACTTACGGCTACTAAACGCGCCCGTGCGTACCCCTCTCTTTCGAAAGACTTCGTTCAGAAGAAAATCTCCACACGTTTTTATGTGAATAATAAGGTGAGTTTCTTGTAATCGCCTGCCTGCCCTGTTGGTGCTCAAAACAACGGACAAAGTCCGAGTTATATAATATATAATAATCCAATATTCATATAAAAACTTCCAAACAATAAAATTTAATCTGTGTAGTCATCACCGAAAGGTGGAAACGAGCGAAGTCTCGTTTATTCCCTTCTGCCTCCAGTCCAGTCCTCTCTTGATCACCGGCCTTCTTCGTGTTCACAAGGGTCTCTCTCTTCTTCAGATACTCAAAAAGGGTACTTACCGGCCATGGGAAAGAAGCTCGATGCCTTACTGAGGAGAACTTTCAAGACTTCAAAATTTAAGGGTACAGTAAATCTTGCAGTTTCCAGGCTAGCTGTTTTGAGAAACCAGCGTCAAGCGCGGTGTTCCGTGGCTCGTTCCGATGTCGTGCAGCTCCTCAATCATGGCCAACACGAAAGAGCTCTTCTTAGGGTATCACTTTTTTTCTGTTTCAATATGGTCATACTATATATAGCTTTATGGTGTGTGCGTTTTGTCTTATGTTCTGATCTCGTAATTTCTCATGTTGGTTTGTTAAGGTGGAGCATGTTGTGAAGGAGCAGAACATGTTGGATGTGTATGTGATGATAGAAGGCTTTTGTCATCTCTTGATGGAAATGGTCAATCTCATCGAACAAGAAAGGTTGGTTATCTCCTTCCTTCTTATATGTGTTCTAAGTTTGATACTTGAATATTAGTTAAAAAAAACCAAAAAGTTCCTTTGGTTCATGTTTCGCATTATTGATGCCCTTACCTCGGCTCTGCAGAGATTGTCCCGAGGATTTGAAGGAGGCCGTATCAAGTTTGATTTATGCATCAACAAGATGTGGAGATTTCCCTGAACTTCAACAGATTCGATCAATTTTTGCTTCGAGATATGGGAAGGAGTTTGTGGGGCGTGCTGTTGAACTGCGAAACAACTGCGGAGTTACTCCTAAGGTATAGACAATGTACAAATAATGGTCATGGTATTTGGCTGATCAAATTTTTATTCTGAAATTCGGGCGGAAAAAGTATTTGTCTACTAATAGACAAAATGTTTTCTGCAGATGATACAAAAGCTATCACCGAGAATGCCTAGTTTGGAGAACAGACTGAAGGTGCTCAAGGAGATTGCAAAAGAAGAGAACATTGTTCTGCTACTCGAGGAATTTGCATCAGAAGAACCAGAGGTTTGCAGGCTCTTCTTGAGAGGACAGGAAAAATTCTGTATATACTAATCTGCAGTTTCAAATCATTTGACTAATGACATGTTTCTGCTGATTGTAGGGGAAATCAAGTGTTCCGTCTCATTTGGGAGGCGGCAGTGTGCCAGTACCTGTAGAATTTGATGAGGCCGAAGGGTTCTCAGATTCAACTGAAATGAGGAAACAATACAAGGACGTAGGTGATGCAGCCCAAGCAGCTTTCAAATCTGCAGCTTTTGCAGCTGCTGCTGCACGAGCAGCTGTGGAACTATCCCGTTCTGACAAACATGACCCTGATGACCCAAATAACCCCAAGATGCAGCCAAGTGTTAATGAGGCAATGAAACACAAACATCATACCAGAGAAGAACAAGATTTAAAAGGTGGCATTGAGGACCAGAAAATTGAGATGGGATTTGAGAAAATCCACCCTGAATCTGAAGATGGGGGAATGACTGCTGAATATGAGGCAGAACAACTCAAGCAAGGGAAGGATAAGTCAGAATTCAAGAGATCGCCTTCTAGCTCAAGCAGAGAATCGATGGATGGAGGAAATGAGGACATGCCTATGGGAGAGGACCTCCTGACAAAGCTATATGAGAAGGAGTTAGTTTTTGATGAAAGTGAAGATGAGAGTCAAGGTGAAATCAAAATGCCTTACCCTCAATCTGACGAGCACTTTCCTATGAGATCCCAAGCTCACCAGAAGTCAGATAAGGTGCCTGAAACAAAATCAAGTTTCGCAGAAAAAATAGGCACTCCAGGTGATGGTCCTTATCATAAGGACAAGAGGCCAATCTCTGTGAGAACAAGGAAGATTTTTGGAAGGTGACAAGCATAGTGCAAATAAACAAGCTCTGAAAGTTTTGAATACCAGGCATATCAGCGTTATAAATTCTGTCTACATAATATATTTGTTTTTTTATTCTTTTTTTTATATTTTTCATTTTCAGAAGCGAAGTGTGGAGTTCCATATTGTTGTGGTGAGTTTATTTCTTTGTCATGCAGTTGATATGTAAGCTTGCATGTATTGTATCTATGTTTTCATGTTTATTTATGCTGTTTCGTTTACTAAAATGTCGTGCAGCAATGAATACAAGGAAGAAGTTAGATAACTTGCAAAGAAAAAACTGTAACTCAGCTTTACTACTGTTTTTTTCGGGTAATAAATAAGAAAAAATAAGAGAAAAGTCAGATCCTAATCTTATCTCAGGGGATAGCATCTTTTTCTTAATTCTGTTGGTCCTTAATGATCAGCTACCTTAACCAGAACAAATATGAAGCATTTCGAACGAGTAAATTTACTATCACAAAAAGCATTTTGAAAGACATTTATTAACCGAAATTTGTGTAATAACTTGCTTAAAATCAGAACAAGCGAACTATGGGCCTATAAATAGAACTGTTCGATTCTTATTTAGCAGAAGTCACTGGCCTCTGGGACGTTTCTTTCCTTGTTGCACTAGGGCACTAAAGGACTGCAAACTTACACC
This sequence comes from Parsonsia alboflavescens, assembly GCA_028571225.1. Lineage (NCBI taxonomy): Eukaryota > Viridiplantae > Streptophyta > Magnoliopsida > Gentianales > Apocynaceae > Parsonsia > Parsonsia alboflavescens. The sequence continues at coordinate 9,869,111 of JAOXNR010000013.1, forward strand.
AACATCTTCATCACATTCAATTCCAAGTTCTTCCTGTAAATTCAAATATGGAAATGAAAGAGAAATTGCAAATGTCTACTTTTAAGGAACATAGCCTAGTAGCAAAGAGAGTACCTTGAATTCTTTAAGATCCTTAGGTGAATTCTCCGTTATAGCATCCCATATATCCTTGAACATCCTCTTACGTTTTCTCCATTGATTCAGTGCCCCAGTATACATCCCTTCCACAGCTTTGCGCTCCTCTGGACTAACAAGGGTAACTCCTACCCTCAATTTAAGCAGCCTTTTTTCCATCTCCTCCACCTGAAAAGGTATATAACATCAATACTGTTCTTCCAACTGTTTTCCAGAGAATCAAATGAAAAGGTTCTCCACAGCCTACCTCATTACTTAGTTTTGCCTTTTTAAGACGTATTTCTTCCAGTGTCAAATTTGACTGCAGAACTTTGATTTCTGCAAGAAGCAGTCATAAATTACTAATTCTTAAGGACTTTGACCTTTTCTTTTTCCTGCTGCTAACATCATTCATCATTTACAGCCAGCAGAAAGATTCAATTTTACAGACGAGGATGCAAACAATATCATCACTTTAGCATACACATATTAATGTTTCGAATGAATACCTCCCTCAACCTCACAGATAGCTCTCCTTTGTTCATTGAGCATTTCCTGAAGCTTTGCATTTTCTTCCTTCATACGATTCAGTTCTTCATTATTTGGGATGTTAAACTGATCTTGCCGTGCAATATAAATTTTCTGCTTGCCATATTCCTTGAATGATATTCTTCCACTATCAGCAAGAGTATCCAGAGCTTTCTGTATTGCACCCTTTTTTAAATTGAACTTTTGCAGAGAATCAGAGATATTTTGAGCATTCAAAGGTTTATTTTGCTGAATTAACATAGATCTTGAGTCAGAAACATTATCCCCAATAACAAAAGCAGAAGTGTGTAGTAAATCACTGGAATAAGGTAAATATATCAAGCGAACAAATTCCCCAGAATAGTAAGGTTTCTTGTCCATCTTAAGGCCCTTCCCGAAGTATAATCCTCCATAGTCGTTTACCTTAGCACTTTTGTTCCCTAATGCTTTTTTTCTTATATTTCCATCGTTTCTTTTCTTTTCTTTCAGTTAAATATATTGAGGTGAGTAACAATCAAGTATGCAAAGAAAATCATTATATTACAGTAATAAATAAACAAATGAAAACCAGAAAAATCCTCAAAAATTAGTGGTCTAATTGTTGATAAGGTGTTTTTATTGGTACCCTACTCAAGTTAGTCAAAGTTGAGAAATTAATACCCGGTTTACCATGAGGAAAATAAAAAATACCTCGTTCACGAAATTGAGCACGATTCCTGAGAAATAGAAAATTCAAATTCATTAATCAAGTAAAAAAGGACTCAGTGCAAATTTTTTCCTTTGGTAAAATCATAGTTTAACAAGAAGAAAAGTAGCAAACGAATTGAAACCCAGATGTTCGAACCGAAAACCATTTAAAAGGATAAAAAAGATGGAAGCAATAAGAAAGGGCGGAAACACACCTTCTGTGCTATCCGATTTTGGAGCCATTGATGGAGACGCGACGAAGCAGAGCGCGGGAAAATTATACAAGCCTTTCTGCTTAAAATTTAAGAGAAATGGCAATGCACATGCTAAAGCTTACAGTGTAAGACTAGTTCGACTCACATGCGAAACGATGTCGGTCGTGCCTTTAGGCCTTTGGAGTTTGGACCTTTTTGGGTGACCGGCACTCCGGTTCCGGAGCCAAACCACAATTTGGGTGGTAGTGGGTCTATTTTATTTGTAGTAAGCCTCCAAGCATTAAAATAAAATGCATATTTCGGTTCAGATTTTAAGAAAGCAAATCGATGGATTTCATTCTTAAATTATTTTCAACTTTTAACGGAAGTCTTTAATTTTTTTTCTTAAATATTTTGATCCCTAAATATTTTTTGATTTGTAAGATAGGTTCTTTTATCAGTTCTATAAGTCATTTTTTTCAATCAAAGGACCTATATTATAACTTGAAAAATGTTTGGGACCTAAAATGGGTTTTTTTTAAATAAAATAAAAAAAGATTGAAGACCAACATTGCAAATTAAAATAGTTTAAGGATGAAAATCGTCAATTTGTTTAACAAAAACTATCAACTATTTAGATATTAAGTAAACTAAATGTTAAAACCAAATGTTCATGATTATATAAATTTAGAGCTTATTGGAATTTTTTTCTTTGGCAATATTTTATGAAAAAAAAAAAACCTTATCTTCTAAATTATAATGTTTTTTATTTGAATGTAGAAATTTAGAGCCATATTTAGATAACAACAAATTGTTTTAAAAAGACGCTTAAATATTTTGATATTACTTTTCTATAAAATTATAATAATTTTAATATATAGTTTAAAAAGAAAAATTATAAATAAAAGAGAAATGGGGAAAAAAGAGTTTTTTTATTAAAAAAAAAATTCTTGAGAAAAATGAATGGATAATTTGATTTAAAGATAAGCTAAATCTTATCATAAACTTTTTTAAAGAAATTCAAACAAAATGTTTTTTTTTTTTAATGAAGGGCTTATTTTAAAAAATAAACTCATCCGAGTAGTCATTATAATACTAAGTATGGATTCTGCAATACTTTTTGTAATATTACATATTATAACAAAATTTTTAATTTGTTAAGCTATTATTGTTAAGAGTACAAAACGATCAATTTCATAATTAACTTATTTTAACTTGTAATATTGGTCCTCAATCCTTTTTTTAAAAAACATTTTAGGTCCCTAAAAATTTTTTGAGTTGTAACATAAGCTCTTTACCTAAAAAAATAACATGTAGAACTAGTAAAAGGACCTATATTATAAATCAAAAAATGTTTGAAGACCTAAAAAGTTTTTTTAAAAAAAATTAAGGACCTATATCGAAAGTCAAAAATAGTTTAGGGATGAAATTCACCATTGTGCCTTTTAATAATAAACTTTTAAGTTTTTACAAGTTAAAATTTTATTTGGATTGAAAATTGTGAATTGTTTTAAAAAATAATTAAGAATGCTAAAGGGTGCATTTGGGAAGCCCATTTTCATTTGTCAATAACTAAGCAATGACCAAAATTTAAGAATAGGTCATTTGGTCAACATTTGACCTCAATGAACTTTTAGAAATTGGGTAAAATGGGTCTAAAAATTTGAAAACTACTTGAGGTTCTTCTGGGTGTATTTGGACAGTCGGCCAATTTTTAAAAACTAGAAAGTTAATCTTGTTTCATTTTTTAAGAAGTTTTGAACATTTAAAATTGTATTTGGTTAAGTCTTTATCTGAAGGTTTTCAAAAGTTTCTAAAAATAATTACATGACATCCCAGTCCATTTCTATTTAATATAATTACTTAATTGCCCTTTTCAATACAATCCTAAAAAAATTTTCGATTTTTATCATCAATCTTCACATCTAGTAGAATCTTCGAGCCTTCAATGAGTCGAAAGTCTCTTAATGGCAAGAGAGAAGATGGGAAGACAGAAAAGGTAAAAAATTATACTTGGGTAAACTTCAAACATCTCTGCCTTATGATATAGTATGCTCTCTTCTTTTGGCAATGAAATAAAATCCCCCCTTCCTTTGTTGGTGAAGTAAAATGTTTAGGGATCTTTGTTATCAAGTTGTAAAACAAAAGAAATCATGAGAACCATCAAGAGAGAAGATGGGAAGATGGAGAAAGGTAAGCTCCAATGCGTTTTGAATATTTAAGTTAATTCATTTGGATTACAAGCTTGAAAAAACTTAGTTAGCTAAAATTAAGGTTTCAAACTCTACCTAAATTAAGTTGACATTGCTAATTGGATAAATCATAATGTTCTAATACCTTTTGAAACATTTAGGTTAAGTCATTTGGATTTAGGGTTTGAAAATACTTAGTTATCTAAAATTAGAGTTTCAAAACTTTACCTAAATTAAGTTGACATTGCTAATTGGATAAATCATAGTGTTCTAATGCCTTTTGAATATTTAGGTTAAGTGATTTGGATTTAGCGCTTGAAAAAAAACCTTAGGGTTTGAAAAAAAACATAGTTATCTAAAATTAAGGTTTCAAAACTCTTTCGAAATCATTACTAATTAGATAAATCATCTAATGATTTTTGAATATTTAGGTTAATTCACTTGGATTTAGGGTTTAAAAAAAATTAGGGTTTGAAAATAATTAGTTATCTAAAATTAGGGTTTCAAAACTCTACCTAAATTAAGTTGACATTGCTAATTGGATAAAATATAGTGTTCTAATGCCTTTTGAAAATTTAGGTCAAATCAATTGGATTCAAGGTTTTTAAAAAATAGTGTTTGAAAATACTTAGTTATCTAAAATTAGGCTTTCAAAATTCTACCTACATTAAGTTGACAATGCTAATTGGATAAATCATGATGTTTCATTGCCTTTTGAATATTTAGGTTAGTTCATTTGGATTTAGGTTTTCAAAAAAAAAAAAAATTAGGATTTGAAAAATACTCAGTTATTTAAAATTAGGGTTCAAAGCTCTACCTAAATTAAGTTGACATTGCTAATTGGATAAATCATAATGTCTAATGCCTTTTGAATATTTAGGTTAATTCATTTGGATTTAGAGCTTAAAAAAATTAGGGTTTGAAATTAATTAGTTATCCAAAATTAGGGTTTGAAAACTCTACCTAAATTAAGTTGACATTTGCCAATTTGATAAATCATAGTGTTCTAATGTCTTTTGAAACATTTAGGTTATGTCATTTGAATTTAGGGTTTGGAAAAAAAGAAAAAAGAAAAATAGGGTTTGAAAATATTTAGTTATCTAAAATCAGGGTTTCAAACTCTACCTAAATTAAAATGACATTACTAATTGGATAAATCACGGTGTCCTAATACCTTTTGAAACATTTAGGTTGAGTCATTTGGATATAGGGTTTATGGTATACATAGTATAACTATAAATTAGTGTTTCAAAAGATTAAAATTATATATATTATTTTTTTACTTTTTTTTTTTTTGAAATGGATTAGTGGTTTTTTCTTCTTCTTTTGAATTACATGTATTTATTTATAATACCTGATTTTAATTATTGGAGTTAATATAATGGCATAATTTGTTTTTTGATATTCCTTCTTTAATTACTATATTTGTTTGGATTTAGTTATTTGTATTTAGGAAAATGTTTAGATTTAAGTTATAAATGCTTTAGTCTTAGATTTTTGGAAATATGGTTAGCTAATATCCCATGGTTTAGTTTTGGCCTTCCTAGGTTACTTTTATATATAGTTTATATTTATGACGTAGGTATGGATTTAGGTTATGAACGTTATATTTTGGATTATTTGGACTCAAGGATCGATAGGTTTACATATCGATGAAAAACTGTGGTTAGTTAATATCCCGAGGTTTGGTTTTGGCCTTTGTAGGGTTACGATTATATATGCTCAGATTGTATATTTTTCTAACATAACAACCCAAGATTAACAAGCCCTAAAACTCAATCTCATGAAATTAACACACCCTAAATCAATCTTCGTTTAGGCATGAAACCGTAAGATAATAAACTCATTCTGTAAACAAAAAATAAACCCTCGCTATATTGCTCAAGCTAAGAATTATCAATTGATTGAAGGATAAGAACAATATGGACCCATATTTCGGTGCCATGAACACTTTTGAATCCTATAGTTCAAATCAAGTTCTATCAACTAAGCCTTTGTATTTCTTGGTTATCAGTTAGAATAGATTAACTTAGCCAGTGTTCATTGAAAGCGACTAGGATATAATTGAGGTCGAGACAGGTGTTGGTGCACCTGAATATGTGGGTGAAGAAAGGGATGATGAATCTCATAGTAGTGAAGACAATCAAGATGAAGGGATTGAAATAGTCCCACCAATCACAGATTCAGGTGCCGCGACTGAGTATGAACATGGCTACCATAAGCCTGGTAGGAAGTAATACTTTAGCGGACCTATTCAATGGGATTTATATGGAAGCACACCACACAGGATGGTAGATGGTAGCTTCTTTCAAGCACTCCATAGCGTGCAATTGGACCCACGAGTGGTCGAGTAGATGGATAGAGTAGGCTTTGGTAGAGTCTTGCGGACTAACAGATGTGCTGTTGATGCTAGGCTGTTGACAACGTTTGTTGAGCGATGGAGACAGGAGACCCACAAGTTCCATCTACCTGTAAGAGAGGCGACTATCATGCTATAGGACATTAAGGTTTTGTGGGACTTGCGAGTTGATGGGGATGGAGACCCAGCGGTCGACAGTTGGATGGCAACAGTATTGCTAGGGCTTACTTGGATTCACCCCTCAAGCAAGGTCTTTTGAGGGTAATACTATTCTTGCAACGACCATACGTGACCAGATCGACCTTGGTCTTGTACCAGATGTTAAGCCTGTTCAAGTAGGACAGTACACATGGCTTATTCTACTTATGTTGTTGGGAGGAGATTTGTTTGCCGACAAGTCTAGCAAAAAACTCAATCTCACCTTTCTAGACCTTCTCCATAACTTTGATAGGCAAGCGCGATATAACTGGGGGTCTATAGTCTTGGCACATCTAAACAGATGTTTATGTTGTGTGTGCAAAAAATACATGAAGAATCTATCTGGCCCGATCATGTTATTTCAGATATGGATTTGAGTCTGCTTTTCTACACTCGGACCAGTATACGTGGAGTCTCGTCAGGATCTAGGGGCTGGTGCACCACATGCTACAAGGTGGTTCTAGTGGCTCAATCACTCTAGGACTCCTATGCACACCCTCAGGACTTATCGAAATCAGTTAGATGGTCTTAGGCCTAACCAGGTAATTTAACTTGTTTAATGGGTCAATACATATTTTACATTATGAATTTAATTTGTTTAACATTTTTTTCCTTTCACTTTTTACAGTTTGTGTGGGCTCCTTATATGGATGTGCTCAACAAGCTACCTCCCATTTGCACTGCAGGGATTTATTAGGTTGTAATGGAGATGCATTGCCCGGACAAGGTTATGCTCCAGTTTAGTTTAGTATAGGACATTCAGTGTTAGACATCAATAGGCTGTGATCTTAACATGGATCAGAGACAAGACTTCAGTCAGGTCCATTCAGTCTATGTTGGCCCATAGGTCAATAGAGAGCATCGCATGGTCGATACACCTCCAACTGGGGAGTAGGGATCTTCAAATGCATATTTTAGATGGTATGATCGGATTACTATTAACTTATTAGGAAACCTGGCAACCCGAGCAGCTGGTGGATATCATTGAGTTGCAACTGAGTTAGAGCATGCGGTACGCTTATGTTTCCCATCTCATATCAAGGATACTTTATATTTTTGTTTACTAATATATTTTTTAATGGACCCGAGTGGTTTGGTTGAAATAACAAAGATAGCCAAGCGTGAGGAGGCCACTTTCCCCTAACAAGTGAGGATTAGCCAAAGCATTTTCCAGGCAAATACATTAGTACCTCGGGTGAGATCTCACAAGATGTCGTTTAGTCAGAGTGTAGTTGTGATTCGCACATAATTATGCTAAGTTTTATGATCTTTTCATGCTATTATCTTATGTAACTTAGCTTAATTATGTTAT
>JAOXNR010000013.1:9880180-9891900 GCA_028571225.1 Parsonsia alboflavescens
TTATTTAAACTGAGATTCAATTCCTTGTGGGTTCGACCCTACTTGCCCTAACTGCATTAGTTTTGGTAGATAGGTTTGATTTGTTCGTGTTACGACGCACGGTCAAGTTGCCATAGCCCCTACCAATGGATAAACTTTGTTGATGCAGGCGAGGGGGCAAAGACCATGTTCCGGTGACACACGATGAAGAGCCAGCGACAGCAGTCCCACCACCAATAGCATCTATTCAGGAGGATTCTAATTCGTCTTTAGAGCCTGATACGTCCCGTGCACATCATACGACGACTACACATGACTCCAGACCAGTAGGTTTCATTGATTACAGTGATGGAGCTACTAGGTTCACTAGATCGAGGAGCGCTGGCCTTGATGCATTCCAAACGCTCATACATTTGATAGTTCCTAGGCATTCAAAGTCATCCACACGGGGTTCTTATGGACACTCCAATTTGATCCCACTATCCTCTTTTACCACATAACCTCCATTACATCTGATGCATTCCGGTGCACAGTATGATCTGGTGGGATTGTTTGGGACTCATGCTACTTCATCCATAGACATCCTTACTCATACCCTGTACATATGCCATTGACATCATACCAACCACTATTTGTGGATGTTGCAATGCCGTCATCATCATACCAGCCAGCATTCATGGATGCTACTATATTATAGTATTCTCAGGGGTTTGTGAAGCCCTCTACATTATCTCAGCCACCATTGTTGTCTGGCCCTTCATCATCTTTCACTTAGTGGTATTCCAGGTCTTCCGAACTGTACAATTGTCTCAGTCGCTCTATCCTACAGTGCCTTCGGTCACTTAGGACGAATAGCCCCAAGTGCATCATGATTTTGATTATGGTCCTACGACTCCACCTACATTTAGACCTGTTCCTCAACGTAGAGAGTTGTAGGATCGACAGACTAGAGGCCAACCTAGACCATGTGGCACATAGTATCACATAGGTTTATCGATGTATTGTTATATATTTTAAAAACAGATGTTTTGATATTTGTACTGGTATTATTATTATTATTATTATATTGACCTTTATTATTATTATCATTATTATTATTCTATCTATTATTATTACTATTATCATCATCATCGTCATTCATAACAATAATTAAAAATTGTTATTGATTTTCAATTTTTCGAGAAACAAATTTAAGGGAAAAACAAATTCTAGGGTTTATAAATAAATAATCCTTTTGGAGGAAAAAAACTCGTATTAATTTAAATTGAAGGGAAATACTGTTTTTAAAAAATGGAGTTTATGATTAAATTAAATATAATTTATTTACTTGAGAAATAAAAAATATGAGTTTTTTTTCTAATAACAACTTAGGGTTTTTTAAGTTGGGAGATTAGGGTTTATGGAAGTAAGGTAATCATTTGAATGTAAGTATCTAATAATTGGTAATGATTAGAGAAAAGAATTGGAATGATTGGAAAAGAGAATTAAGTGCTGGATGGATGATTAAGATCGATCTGTCTTCCTGTTTCACAAGATGAGTAAAGTTGGCAGAGCGGGATTGGAATGGCAGGAGGACGTGGATCGTCTCGTTTGGCCCGTAGACGGGACGTGACCTTCCCGTTAGGTGCGTGGATGGTATGGTGCATCCTACTTGCCACGTGGATGGGATGGTTCATCTCGTCATCTCACCTTGCAGAATGGTCCATTCCATGTATTTCTTTAGTGGGATGGTATCATCTCATCATTTAAGAAATCGGGATGCTCCAAAATCATTCAATGCATCTATTGCGACATCAAAATAAAAACGATTATAATAGAGATCCCATTCTTGGTAAAAACTCTCTTCGTGACCTATATCTATTTCTTTTCTTTTTTTTTTTGTTTTTTCCACCCTAAACTACAGGTAGAACAATGACTCGCACCTCGAACCCTTTAACCCAGAAATTCTACGCCTTAAAAACAATTGAATAGTGATGAACCACGTAGGCAAACCCGGTGTAAACCTTGGCAACGTGTGGCAAATTTCAGCTATTGCCCACTACATACTTTCCAGTGGGTCAAAAAGGCGAAAACTTAACCGGCAACTGTTAGTGGAAGCTAAGAATTCAATTTAGCTATGCCATCAACGGCGTTCCTGTTATGCATGCCTTTGAATGCAGGAACTGCAATACGGGTTAAGGATGTTCCATTTTCAGAAACCATGAAATTGTCCAGTGTTGTTTCTGATAGAGTGATTGCTAAGGAGAAGAAAAGGCTTGGATTTGGTTGCAGGACCTTTCATCGTTGTAATGGGGTTCGCCGGAATTACTCTTCCACCCCTAATTCCACCACAGATGGTGGCTCCGGAACAGAATTGAATGATACTTTGAGGAAATTACTTCAGTCAGCTTTATGGATTGCTGAGGGTATTTATGTGCTCTGGCTTTTCTTGCTTCCCTATGCACCTGTAAGATCTCATTCTATGACCTTCTCAATTCTTTTAATCTTCTTCGGTTTTCATTTTGCTTCTTGTTGTGCACCATGCGATTACCTTAACTCTTTTTGATTTGTAATATTTTTCTTAGAAGAACTCTGTTTTGAATTTTTTGCAGCCTTGAAATTTATTTCCCCTTTTCAATCTTGTTTTGGATTCTATACAACTTTTATGAAGCAGAGTCTCTTTGTGTTTTACCTTGGTCTCACCGATGAGATTTCTTCTGGAAAATGCAGGGTGATCCTGTATGGGCTATCAGCTCGGAAACTATCAAATCATTAGTGGGCCTTTCTCTGAATTTCTTCTTCATCCTGCCATTATCAAACTTTGGTGTGTTGAATCTTGCTTGCAGAATCTGATACTTGGTTTCACTTGTCATGCATTTCAAGCCTCAAGTTTTAACAAACATCTTATTCAGTTATTGCATGTGCTACTGAAAGCTTACACATTCGTTCCCTGGGGTGTAATAGGCAGGTCGGCTTAAGGCTAAATATGAGAAAAGTTAGAATTTGTTTCAATTCCCTAGTAGTTTTTCTGGCTAAATTCGAAGTATTTTCACCTGGCATTCTCAGCTGATTAGTTACTCCATATAAATTAAAAAAGCTGAATGCATACGCATGCATTTTACCTCAAATGCAGACCACGGAAAAGTTGTATGTCTCAACGCATATGGCATCCTCAGTTCAGCTATTACAATTGCCTCAGTTAGACCACTAGGGCTATTCCATAATAATTGAATTCATCCTCGTCAGGTCCAACATTTCATCGATTTTGTGGTTCTTCTTCCTATTGCGGGAAGGGCGAGAGTGATCGTTTCAGAAGATACATTTTTTGGTATTTTTCTTCATAGCCATTTGAAGACTAGGGGAATCATGTGCTGGTAACTGGAGTAACTTCCATTAAATAAATTAGTTCCTTGTTGCAATATTATGTCAAATGGTTGCAACAAAGATACTTGTAACTAGAGCAACTGCCATTAAGTAAATTAGTTTCTAGATTGGTAATTCTACATAAAGATTCAATTTCGTAAATCTTGATTGTTTGTTACTGAACTTTTGGCAGAGTAGTTGGAGTTCATATTCTGGAAGCACCAGTGCTTCATCCGGTAATTTTTGCCACTGAAAGTCTCTTCTACCCAGATGTATGTAATTTCCTTGCTTACTGTTCGGTGCTCACTCTTGGTATTCTCTCCTTCTGCCTCAGATGTCTGAAGGATTATTCAACTTTGTAATTGGTTGGACCTTCATGTTCGCACCTTTGCTCTACACTGATTTCAAGAGAGACAAATATAAGGGTTCATTGGATGTTCTTTGGGGCTTCCAAATGTTCCTTACCAATAGTATGCTTTCTCTTGAACCCTGCTACTCTACTCTCCATAATTACAGATGTGGAAATAGTTTTAAAGATAATGTAAGTTCCTACTTCAGTTTAATCTGATATGGATTCTTGCCTTGAGAAATTACCTGACTAAATCTATGTGAGTAACTTTTGGTGATTTAATTTGGATTGAATCCAGAAGATTGTGTTTCATGATTGTATCATTATGGTAAGTACCAGAGTTCTCTGTCAGTTCTGTTCATTATATATATATATATATGTATGTATACTGAATGTTCCTCATTCATGTTTTTCAGTTCTTGATGGGCTTTTATTTGTATTTTAATTAATTGATTTATTGTTTTCTTGAGCTCTGTTTCTTTCGACCTCTTCTTTGAGGTTGAAATATAGTAAGGTTGACTGACCTTTTATCTGATTTGCAGCATTCTTGATACCGTATATGGCTGTCCGCCTGAATGAGGTCAATGAGGAATATAGATCAAGGAACAAGTCTATACTAGGTTCCATTATGACAAAGGGTGCACCTGTTGTTGGCCTCATTGGTGCTGCTGTTTGTCTGCTCTCAACATTGTGGGCGTTCTACGGACGAGCAGATGGAAATTTTGGGAGCTTATCAGAAAGGTTAGAGTTCTTGATAAATTATCTGGGATCTGAAAGGCTTGCATATGCCTTCATTTGGGATCTCTTTCTGTACACTATATTCCAGCCTTGGTTAATAGGTGAGAACCTGCAAAACATTCAGAAAGATAAGATTGGCTTAGTTAGTTATCTCAGGTTTATTCCTGTAGTTGGCTTAGTTGCCTACTGTCTCTATTTGAATCTCGACGAGGAAATCTAGCTGCATGTTTCAATGACTAAGAATGTGATAGATTATATTTATTGGGCCTATTGAGTCAATATTCCTCAATAGAGATGTCCCTATGAATAGCATTTGAAGGCTTGAAATGTTGTTGGGAGAAGCAGATCATGTTTGGTAAGTTGATGCAGCTTAATTCACTGTAGCTTGACAGATATGGATGCCAGGAATGGTTTGCATCATGTGGATTGCTAGATGGAAATATGTTTATTGTTTGCAGTTCTGAGTGGACGTGGAAATGCTAAGGCAGCCAAAACTATATTCCATGTCTCAGGGTGGACGAGGAAACACTAGCAAAATCTTTTCTGAATGTATAACAAGAATGCGCCCATTTCATTCTGGCTTATTGCGTTCGACGAAATGGAGTTCACTTATCCTGTGTTCCAGAAAAGAAATCCGCTTACCTTGATCCTACAGTTAAAATACTCAAGAAGAAGAATTCTGACGATATATGTGTTCTTGATTTTTCTCGCAAAACTTCATAGTTCAGTGACTCATGAGTTTTTGTTAAGATGGATCTGCAAGCTCTACTCTGCACTCGATGCAAGAAGATCCTTTTAAAAGTCATTTAAACAGAGTCGAATCCAAAAAAAGAAAACCCCAAAAAAGCTTGAAGATAAATAGATATCCATGGTGATCCCTGGGAAGATTAGTTACAATACTCTTTTTGTTGCCAAAAATTTGCTCCAACACACCGGTTTATAAGTTTTGTAGGGACAATAAAAAATGAAGTATAATGAATACCCTCGCCTTGGATGTGTGGTTTATCATTTATCTTTTATATTCAAGTACGAATAAAGATAATAAAAAAAAATTAAATAATCAACCAGGTATCATCAGCATTATCTATTTGGTAAATGACCTAGTTAGCTCAGTTCTTGATGTTCAACAGAAAAAACCAAAGAATTCTGCAATAAATATAATGAAACAAACAAGTAACTACATTGAAGAGATTGGAACAAGAAAACTATTGTTCCGGCAGTTTTACTGAGACAAGTTGCCACCACTCTGCTGCCATAAGTTGATGATATCGGTTGCCTGATTGAGAAGTATAATCATTTTCTTCTGGGATACCCATGGCTTGCTCTCTAGAGTTGTTTTGAGTTCCTCCCATGCATCTTTCCTCGGCCAAAAGAAGTAAGGACTCAGAGGAACAGTTCCATGTCCTGGTATTAATTGATCTAATCCTAACCCAATGTTCTTTTCCATCCATATGAACTTCAACACCAGCTTAGGCTTCTCCCCTTGCTTCGCAACCTTTTCAGGTACCTAAAAGATCAAGAATTTTCTTTTCTCAAGTCTTCATAAAACCCAAATTGACAAAACAGAAACAGAATGAGGAAAAAGGATTTCTTTAATTATATTATTTCCCGAGTTACTTGAGAAGGTTGAGATTCTTGTGGAGTTGCAGCAGGATCAGAAGTCTCTGTTTCAAGAGCTTCTGCAGTAGCTTGAATCTTCCCAATTCTTCTAATGGTCTTGTTTCTGAGGTAAACACTGGCTGATGAAATTTGAGAAGCAGTTCTTGGCTTCAAAGAAATAGAGGTTTTGAAGGGTAGGAAACGGGTCTTCTGGGAAGGGAAGGAAGGGCATGTCAAAGTGCCAGCCCTCACTCCAGATGGCATTGCCACTGATGACATTTTGAAGCTTGTGAACACAGTAAGAAAGTTTTTCCTGGGGAAGTGCAGAACTTAGAAGGAACCCATGGCCAATGGACAACAGTGGCGAGTCCGGATAAGGTATCTGTTAGATTACTACTTACTAGAAACAAGTTACTTTAGAGACAAAAACTAAAATAAAATCCTTTTCTGGGGATGAAAGGAAACTTTGCGGGAAGAACAGGCCAACTGGGCCTTAGGTATCATTCTCAAGTGGGCTAGTCCAGCAGTTGGGCCCAGAGAAATTAATTTGCAAGCTCTCATGAGCAATACCATGGTGTTATATTCAAAAGCCATGAAGAGTGTTTCAAACGTTGTCTGAGAAAAGATGTGACAAATGTCGGAGACACACACAACCTAATAAGGAATTGTAAGCATGATGCATGTTTGATGTTTATTTATCTCCATAGGTAAGCTGGGTGTTTTTTCCTTTTTATCACAGACGCAGAATCTTGAGCAGTGAGCAAAATGAAATTTGTCTGAAAAATGGGGTCATGGTTTTTCGAGGGAATGATGCCATGGGACTTCATCTTTAGAATGAAAGGATTTCTCACTTCCCCCATATTCGGATTAAGCAAATTGTAGATAGGTTTAACGATATTATGGATGTACATAACCTATGTGGGAAACACTTTTGTGTATGCCTCGGGCATAACCAACTATCAAAGGATGAGAAGACAAGTACACTAAAAGATGACAATGGAATTATATATGCAGATTGTAGTGAAACTTATGTATAGAAATGAACATAAAGTTTGTTTTTTTAACATTTAAAGGTCAAAATAGGTATAAAATGAAAAATAAATAGAAAATATCGATGATTTTAAAATGTTGAGGAAAAGTGAGTAAATCTAGAAGGAAATTATTCGAATGTCCAACTTGAAAATGTCCCCAAAAAAAGAAAGAAAATTTTGTGGAGAAGTTGCAAGCTCTTGCGGCGAGTTTGCTACGGAATAGTATTTGACGATGAATGAAATTGAAATGTTGAAAATTTATTCCTTTGTTTGATTGGATAGAATAGAAAAAATCAAAATTTTAGAATTGACGTTGTTATATTTGATTGGTTTAAATAGATATAGACTGAAAAAAGATTGGCAATTGAAAGATAAGAGTAACTTATGTATATTTATTTTATTGATTCTTAAATCTATATTACACTCTCCATCTGAAATTGGAATTGAATGTTTCATTTTGACTTGTACTAGAAATTTTTTTTGATTTAGTTCATTTTAACATTATAAAATCACTTTTCTTAATAAAAGTTCAACTAATTTAAAAAATGAAACATTCAAATACGGATGATGGGAGTATTTTTTAATCTAGAGTAAATATTTCTAACCATAGAAAAAGAACCAATTACAAAATATAATCTATAATAAAAAATTATAGCATAGTACCTATATTTTAATCATAGTAAATGAGTAACTTTAAAATAGAATATTTGCATTCTTGTAAAGAAAAAAAAATTAAAAGGTGTAAGACTCAACCAAAAAGGAGAAAAAAGAAAAAAAAAAAAAGGAAAAAATGTTACCAACTGTGATCCAATCTGTTTCAGCTTAACTTTAAAAAAAGCACATAAAGCCAATTCCCATGCAAGCAACGATGATTTCCGCCTACTGTGTGGTTTTCCCTCTATCCCCCACCCGATGTTTTCTGTTTTTTTTTTTTTTTTTGGAGATTTCTCTATCCCCGACGCGATTTCCCATTTACCCCGCCACCCCCCCACCCCCTCCGACGCCCACAAGCTGTTATGTCTTACGGGTTTTTTCCCTTCTTCTATTTTTGGTTTTCTTTCTTTTTTTTCTTGGAATTTTTTTTCTTATTTTTCTATTACAGTTTGTTAAAAATTCTTATTTTTAATTCATTTGTATATCTTTATAAATTATAGTGAATGAAAATATATCAAAAAAATTAATAATTAATAATTTTTTTTATATCTTTCGAGATTAAATTGAACATAATTAATTAAATATTATTTTTATATCTATTTTTAAAAGGTTCGAATTTTAATATATTTTTGTTAAAAATAATTTAAATTTACTTAAATATATTAAAATATTAGTATTTAATATATTATAACTCAGAATATAGTAATTCTACTAAATCTTAATAAATTAAAATAAAAACCAAAAAAAAAAAAAAATAAAGACAACATTAAAAGTTCTTTTTCATCCTGATGGGAGAAACTAGTATGATTCAGACAAGTCAACATAAATGGATAAGAACTGGACAGAAGTCAACCTAAATGGGTTCAAGGCCTCAACCCTCAATACTTGAAAGTCAAACTCACAAAGTCAACAAGGATACATTGGTAGCAGACTGCCACCACCGACCTCCAAGGTCATCGACCTCCAAGGTCATCGACCTCCTATATGAGCTCGAGAGAGGTACCACCAGATCACGACCCTCGACTCAGTAACTCCCAATTCGTCTCATACATCTTCCATATAGCGACTAACTGTTCACTACTCCTAAAATCTTCCATGAACCTATGATCACTTGGGAAGACTTCCCAGAAGAGACGGTCGAGACCCTCGGCATCCACAGACAGGTCGCGAAGTTGGTGTAGAGGTCAGTTAACGAGCTCGTAACTCTCAACAGAGACGTGAATGACAAGATATCACAACCAAGTGAAACTCCATCATTCTAGAAGCAGTTGGTGGCATTCTTTGTAATCTCAAAACTATCATAATCGCCTACTGTTATATAAAAACAGAGCTCTAATCGAAGAGGTAATTGATTTCTTTTCTATATAATCAAATCATAATCAGTCGACGGACAAGGGACAGTCTTTTTGAGAATTAATTACACTCGATTACTCTCAAAATACTAACTTAGGCAATGGAGCTCTTCCTTGGGCACAACCCATTTCGATAACAATTTTTAATCTCTTCTCAAGTTGTAGCTATTTACGTCATCACGGTTTTGGGGTGACATGGATTTCACTTTTGAACCCCATGATTCTAGGAGCAGTTGGCGGGATTCTCTGCAATCTCACAACTTTCCTAATCGCCTACTGTTATGTAAAAGCAGAGCTTTAATAGAAGAGGTAATTGATTTATTTTCTATAAAATCAAATCATAATCAGTCCACGGACAAGGGACAGTCTTTATGAGAATTAATTACACTCGATTATTCTAGAAATACTGACTTAGGCATTTTTAGCTCTTCCCTGGGCACATCCCACTCCGATGACAATTTTTACTCTCTTCTCATGTTGCAGCTGTTAATGTCATCACGGTTTTGGGTGACCCGGATTTCACTTTTGAACCCCATGATTCTAGGAGTAGGTTGCAGGATTCTCTTCAATCTCACAACTATCCTAATCGAATACAATTATGTAAAAGTAGAGCTCTAATCGAAGAGGTAGTTGATTTCTTTTCTATATAATCAAATCATTATCAGTCTACGGACAAGGGATAGTCTTTTTGAGAATTAATTGCACTCAATTACTCTCAGAATACTGAAAGAGGCATTAGAGCTCTTTCCAGGGAATAGCCGACGTCGGTGACAATTTTTACTCTCTTCTCAGGTTGCAGCTGTTGACGTCATCAAGGTTTTGGGGTGACTCGTATTTCACTTTTGAACCCCATGATTCTAGGAGCAGTTTGCAGGATTCTCTGCAATCTTACAACTATCCTAATCGCCTACTGTTATATAAAAGCAAAGCTCTAATCAAAGATGTAATTGATTTCTTTTCTATATAATCAAATCAGAATCAGTCTACGGATCAGGGATAGTTTTTTTGAGAATTAATTACACTCGATTACTCTCGAAATACTGACATAGGCATTTTTAGCTCTTCCCTGGGCACAGCCCACTCCGATGACAATTTTTACTCTCTTCTCATGTTGCAGCTGTTAATGTCATCACGGTTTTGGGGTGACCCGAATTTCACTTTTTAACCCCATGATTTTAGGAGCAATTGTCGGCATTCTCTACAATCCCACAACCATCCTAATTGCCTACTGTTACGTAAAAGCAGAGCTCTAATCGAAGAGGTAGTTGATTTCTTTTCTATATAATCAAGTCATTATTAGTCTACGGACAAGGGACAGTCTTTTTGAGAATTAATTGCACTCAATTACTCTCGGAATACTGACAGGGGCATCGGAGCTCTTTCCAGGGAACAGCGGACCTCGATGACAATTTTTACTCTCTTTCTCAGGTTGCAGCTGTTGACGTCATCACGGTTTTGGGGTGACCCGGATTTCACTTTTGAACCCCATGATTCTAGGAGCACTTTGCGGGATTCTCTGCACTCTCACAATTATCCTAATTACCTACTGTTATATAAAAGCAAAGCTCTAACCGAAGATGTAATTGATTTCTTTTCTATAAAATCAAATCATAATCAGTCTACGGACAAGGGACAGTCTTTTTGAGAATTAATTATACTCGATTACTCTCGAAATACTAATTTAGGCATTGGAGCTCTTCCTTGGGCACAACCCAATACGATGACAATTTTTAATCTCTTCTCAGGTTCTAGCTATTGACGTCATCACGGTTCTGGGGCGACACGGATTTCACTTTTGAACCCCATGATTCTAGGAGTAGTTGGCGGGATTCTTTGCAATCTCACAACTATCCTAATCGCCTACTGTTACGTAAAAGCAGAGCTCTAATCGAAGAGGTAATTGATTTCGTTTCTATATATAATCAAATCATAATCAGTGTACGGACAAGGGACAATCTTTTTGAGAATTAATTACACTCGATTACTCTCGGAATACTGACATAGACATCGAAGCTCTCCCCTGGGCACAGCCCACTCCAATGACAATTTTTAGTCTCTTCTCATGTTGCTGCTGTTGACGTCATCACGGTTTTGTAGTGACTCAGATTTCACTTTTGAACCCCACGATTCTAGGAGTAGTTGGCAGGATACTCTGCAATCTCACAACTATCCTAATCATATACTGTTACGTAAAAGCAGAGCTCTAATCGAAGAGGTAATTGATTTCGTTTCTATATAATCAAATCATAATCAGTCTACGGACAATGGACAATCATTTTGAGAATTAATTACACTCAATTACTCTCTTAATACTGACTTAGGCATCGGAGCTCTTCCTTGGGCACAGCCTAGTCCGATGACAATTTTTAATCTCTTCTCATGTTGCAGCTATTGACGTCATCATGGTTTTTGGATG
This sequence comes from Parsonsia alboflavescens, assembly GCA_028571225.1. Taxonomy (NCBI): domain Eukaryota; kingdom Viridiplantae; phylum Streptophyta; class Magnoliopsida; order Gentianales; family Apocynaceae; genus Parsonsia; species Parsonsia alboflavescens. The sequence goes on from JAOXNR010000013.1 coordinate 9,891,641, forward strand.
ACCCGAATTTCACTTTTGAATCCCATGATTTTAGGAGTAGTTGGCGGGATTCTCTACAATCTCAGAACTATCCGAATCGTCTACTGTTAAGTAAAAGCAGAGCTCTAATCGAAGAGGTAATTGATTTCTGATGTGATTCACTTGAATTATGGCTGGAATCTCAACATCCATCTATCCAAACACAGGTAACTCATAATCTGAAATTTTGCCCAAGACTTCAACAAGAGATTCAAGCTAGTGACTAATGACCATGATTGTCT
>JAOXNR010000013.1:9892000-9958716 GCA_028571225.1 Parsonsia alboflavescens
CCACATTTAGGATTTTAAGCAATTCTCTTTTCTAGTCCAAATTACTGGTTCCAGTTAACTATCTCTTAAAGAGAAAAGTGACCATTGGACAAAGAGAGATCCATTTTCTGAGGACATAGTGAGGTGCCCATTTTCTGATTTGGCGAGCTTCTTTGGGATCTTGTAGAAGGTCTCCATTCTTAAGGAATTTGTAAATAGCGTATCTCCAGTCTACCTGATCCTCTATAACCAAGTTTTCCTCTTAGCATATGCTTGGTGAATACAACTGTCCGACCAATAGCTCAGTTTTTCCATGTCCGACATCTGTAATGAATGAGGTCCTTTCCATGCCTTCCATCTCCATTCGAATCTGATGATACCCCTTGTAGGCATATAAGAAACATAACCTTAGATAACCAATTGTTGAGTTCACCATTTGATCAATGCTTGGGAGCGGGTACAAGTCTTTCTGACAATGTTTGTTTAGTATGGTGAAATCCACACACATCCTGCATGTCAATTCCATTTTTGGCAAAACCATTGGATCGGCAAGCCATTCAAGGTACACGACCTCTTTCAAGATCCCTGTGTCGAGATGAGCTTGGACTTCTCGAGCTATGACTTCATTTCTTTCTAGAGCAAAAGTTCTTTTCATTTGCTTTATTGCTTTGACTCTTGGACTCAGCCCGACCTTGTGTTTTGCTATCCTTCTATCAATTCTTTCAAGGTTGGTAGGTCGCCAGGAGAAAAATTTCGGGTACTCTTGAAGGGAATCAACAAGCTTCCCTTTAATCCTAAAAGCTAAAAGTTTGCCTATCTTCATCCCTTTCTTAGGGAATTCTGAGATGAGACAAACTTTTTCTACCATGTTGGCCTTCTAGATTCTGGACTCATCATTCTCCTCAGGGATGTCCATGAAATCATCCTGCTAGGACACTGCCGAGGCCTCAACATCTAAATCAGCGAGATAGCATTCTGTGGCTGTTTGTCTATCTCCTTCTAGGGTGATCTAGCTTTCTCCAACCTGGATCCTCATGTAATAGCTCAGCAAGGAAATTTCTTCCTTTAGGTCCACGACCCTTCTCTTCCGAAGAATTGCATTGTAAGTTCCTAGTGCATCAACCACCAGCCAGTCCATGACCTTTGTGATCCCCTTGCCATCTACATAGACTGTAGCTGGAAACCAGTAGAATCCATTCTACATAGGTCGTGCTACCACTGAAGCTGGTCAAGGCAGTATCCGACTTTAGTAGTGAGCTCTTATCTATCCCCATTTGAGTGAACACCTTTTTGTACGGGACATTCACTGCACTTCAAGTGTCAACTAGAATTTTCGTACAAAGAATCTTCCAATCTGGAATGTCACTGTTAAGGGGTCTGAATGTCCTCCCCAAGCTCATTTCGAACTCCTTTCGATGGAGTTAATCTCTTCGACAAAGGTTGTTGTTGGTTTGCGGCTGCAGGTGGTGGATTTACAAGACCTGTATTCCTAGCTAGAAATTCTTGTAAGTGGTCCTCCTTTACCAGCCTCTCAATTTCTCGTTTGAGATCGAAACAATCCTCTGTAAGATGGCCATGGTCTTTATGGTAATGACAAAACTTTATCATGTCCAAAAGAGTTTTAAGAGGTCTTGGTGGCTTTAGAATACCCTTCTTTTCCATGACCAACAATATTTCCTCACTCGAGGTCGTTAGGGAAGTTGTCACTAGGTCAGGAGTTGTCTTCATTTTCTTATCTGGAGGTCCCAACTTCGAATGAGGATCCTTCCTGATGGATATCAAGGAGTTATCAAGACATTGGAGAACTCATGGAAGCTACCAAATGAGGAGGTGAGAAGATTCAAGTTCAATTCTACAGTAGATGGAGATTCAAGGAGAGAATCAATTAATAAATTGAAGAGTTACAAGATGAAGAAGTTAGTTCATACATATAAAGACTTGTTCTTCAAGTATAAGAATGATGCCTTGAAGATGAAAGTAGCAATGTTGGCATTGATACAAATCAACTAAGATCAACTTGAACATGATGCCATGTTCCATGAAGTTAAGCTCATAGATGAAGACCAAATTGAAGAGATATTTGGGAAAATGGAGGGTTTAGAAATGTGCCTAGAAGACCCTACTTCAAGTCTCAAAAAAGATTGAAGGCAAGACAAAGCATGGAACAAAGGGTGAAAGAAGAAGAACCAAGGCTAGAAAACAAGGCATTTGATGCCTGATCCATTCCATCCGGCACCAGCTGAACAGATTTTCAGATTGGGCTGCCTTCCAGTGGCCATCCGGTGCATCATCTAAAGCCTGGCAGGCACCAGGTCAGCCAACCTGTGCATCATTTTCTTTGAATTTTAATGCCTTCCTCTTGTTATTTTTTATATAAATATAAATATAAATATATATATATATTTATACATATATTAAGGGTAGTTAAGTACACACTCCCCATCCAAGAATCATTAGGCTAACTTTGTTTTTAGAACTATATATAGTTCCTCATCTCTATATGGTAAACAACTATTCCATTTGAATCAATCCAAATTCAAGATAAAACTTGGTCTTTTTATGAGTGTTCCTAGAATTCCTCTTAGGGTTCTTAGTCCACTGCACCTTGGGCTTTCAGTTACTTTCGGTGAGGGATTGAATAGTCTCTACAAATCAAGAGGTTGGTTGTTGTAGATTATCCTAACAAGGTCAAAATAATCGCCCACACAAATCTTTGATGAGTCTTTTCATTATACTTTTATTAGTTTCTTGCTTGTGTGGACATTAAAAACCTTCAACCTTCAAGGAATCATATAACTTCCTATCTCGTTTGGATTTTTATGGGCTTTTAGGTCATCCCTTGGTCTCTTTCCCAGTAGTTGAGGCTAATCCAGGAATCTTTTTCTATATTGTAGTTTCTTCTGCTTTCATCAACTTTTCGAGGAGTGTTTGTTGCTCCATGATGGTCTTTACTGGTTCGTCTGCCAACCTAAGAGCTACATACCTCGTTGCAGTCCTTGTTTAAAAGCAGTTATGTAGATCGCAACATTTTTCTACTCGATCTCCAGTGCTACGAAGTTAAAATGACTGTAATAGCTTCTGGTGTTGTAACCAAATTTCCCTTTGATGTTAAGAAGATCATTGATATCTGTTTCACACCTTTTGCTACACTGATATTTCTTCAGGAACAATTCCTTCAGTTGTGTCCAGCTCGAAATACTTGCTTCTGGAATACCCTTGAACCAGGATTGTGCTTTCTTGGTCAATGTGGATCAGAAAGCTCGACATTTGACATGATCAAGGTAATTGAACATTTCCATGCAGGAAATGTACTCATCTATATGTTGTAGAGGTTCCCTCGTGCCATCGTGTTTTGCCTCAACTTGTGGAGCTTGGAATCCCGACGAAATTCGTGTAGTTCTAATACTGTGGACAAATCGTGAAGGCTCCGAAAAGTCCACACTGCTCTGTATTTCCTGATTCCCATTCCTCTCTTGGTTTGCTGGGAGAGTAGCTTTCCTAGATGGATTCAGGGCTACCTCTTGAACGTCGCTGCCTGTTCTTTCAATCAGGCTTCGTCGAGGAGGTATCCTTCCTCCAGTAGGAGTTCTTAGCTAGATTAACAGCCTGTCAGGACTTACTTCTTGTCGTTGACCTCGGGAGATTACTGCTTGTTGAGCCTATCCCTCAGGTCATAACCCCTTCCATTGCATAGGGTTTCTCTTAGGTCGACCACAAGTAGGGATTTTTCTACATTAACTCTTTCACTAATCCTTTCCCCTGTGATCTTTCTTGTGCCAATCCTTCCTCTTGACCTGGTTGCATGCAATCCCCTTGATCTCGAGGTAGTTGTCTTTCCCTTTGAGATGGGTTAGGACTACGCCCTGTCGACATGTAATCTCTTTTGCTTGAGATTCCTTCTAAAGCTACCATCATGCATTCAAAGAGGGTGGCCGAAATAGACACCCGACTTCTCCCTGATCTCTGTGCTCTGGGGTTATTGCCATTGTCATTCTAGTTGTTGTGTCTCTGTCCACCCCTTTCATGCTCAAGTGGATGTTCCACCAGGACCCTTTGGGATGGTCTAGACCATGATAGTTTCGGCTATTCTTGTTGATTGACCGGCCCCGTGTTGTTGTTATCTTCCATCAAGTTCTGATATTCCGGCAATGCATCTCCAGTGCACAATTGTGTTCTACCAAGCGATCTACCATGTCGTGGTGGCTGAACATGCATTGGTTGTGATCAAGTCGTCACAATTCTTGTGTTTTTGTTTTTACCTCTAGAAGAAAGCTAGGCTTAGAATGTTCTTCCCATAGACGGCGCCAAAAGTGATGGAGCTCGAAAATGATCTTTGAGTCACCTCAAACTGTGATGGGGCCTGAAATCACAACCACGAAGGGAAAAATTAGATCACCGATGCCTAAGTCAATATTTTGTGAGTGTAATCTTTGAGTAAATTAGCTCAATTTGTCCATGAATAGCGTGTGATTCGATAATATATACCGAATAATAGGTTACCTTATTGGTAGTGACTCTTCAATTACATAAAAGTAGGAAATTAGGATAATTGTGAGATCATATCCCGCCAATTCCTCCGTTAATAAAAAATAAGAAATTTTAAGCACTAAAATTTTTACCTAATTTAATTGTTACACTAATTAAATGGGAGATAAAAATTTTAACTTATAATTTGATCGATGAATCTATATTTAAATATACAATTTTAATCTGTTGGGCATAGTAAAGTGTCCTTTTCACATATTAGATTACCTACATGTAAATATTTATTTTTATAAAAATATTGAGAAATTATTTATGCGCCTTAAATTGATTGAGAATTATAACTAAGCACCTTTCATAATTCCAATTGGTAGGTTTTTTAAAGAGAGTTTGGTTCTTGTTGCTGGTTTTTGTTCCATTGGATTCTCCTTTTCTTGAATCCTCATTGGATCTCTTTGAATAACACGGGAATCTTCTAATCATACAATACATGACCAAAAGGATACATACCAAGTGGACTAATGTTGTGGACAAGCTAGATGAGAATAGTGAGTGAATAGGGGTTGTTCTCGCAACTCCTCTGACCCTCTAGTCAGTGATGAGTGAATAATACGGGAAGGGACGATGAGGGTAGTAAATGTTGCATATCTGTTATAATTGGCATTAACTCATATAATCATGGGACTATGCTGGTTAATCCATAATATTCCTATGTGGGATATATGGTGAACAGTGCCTATATTCCATGTCCGATCGAGTTATTTTTTAGCTTAGAGTTCTCCTTCTTTACTATGTCTCTTAGCTCTTGTATTATATCATATTAAAGCTCTCAATATGTAGATAACTTTCAAGTTGTAATGATAGAAAATGTGGTCAAAGTAGTGACACTGGTGTATCGTATACACCATACGCCCTTTCAGGAAAAAATAAAAAGAGCATGTGTCTATTGCCGATACAGCATATGCCCTTTCGAAGAAAAAATACAAAGAGCATGTGTCTATTGCCAATTCGGCGTATGCAATTTCGAAGAAAAATGTTTTGTTCCAGGAAGCTTGTTTGACTTTTCGCTATGTTTTGATCTTAGAGTAGCCAAGTGAAATGATTTGACAGCTTGAAGTGACTATTGATTGGCAGTTGTTTCAACTGACAAGCCACGTGTGCTTTTGGGATTGTCTCAACGCTCATGCCACTTCAAAAGCCTAGGTTCTTTGGTCTTAAAAAGGTAAGATTTGTCTGTCTCTTCATTTTGTTACCTTCGCCTTTTCCAGTTTCTGCACTCTCTCTCTCTCTCTCTCTCTCTCTTGTACTCTCCGCCAGCAGTAGCGAAACTCCTATTCGCTCTGAATCTTCATAGTGTAATTTTTCTTCTTGTGATTTTCTATTTTTTGGTTTTGGGCTTTTAATATTCGACCTAAAGCAGCATTTTTTGTGTATTTAGGTACATATTTCTGGATAAAGTTTCTAGATTTTGAAGTTTTCTTTTCGTGTTCTTCATCAAATTGATTTCAATGGCTTCAGATACTCACTTTGATCCTTTCTTTTTGTTTGTTTTTCTGTCCCAAGTGTGTTTGTTGAGCATCCATGTCTAAGTTGTTGGGATTTATGCCCAAAAAGGGTATCATTTTCTGAGAAAAAGTGTAAAAGACTATAATCTAAATATGTAATTTTATACATATTCGTATAACATGGAATAGAGTCCAAATTGATTTAAATAGGTGATTTGTGTGTTGGGTCATTCAACATAGTATAGTACGGATCACCAAAAGTTTAAATCGTAAGGAAGTAGTTCTTGGTTGATTAATGGAAATGGGCATTCCATTGAACAAAGGTCATAACACATTAGTCTCCTTTAAGTTGGGTGACTTACCTTTTGTCATTAGGTAGTGCTACCACTATGTGTTAGCACATTTTGTCTGTGTAGAACAGGACCATTCAGTGATTGTTCTCTAAAGGTACTATCAAAGAAGAGAGAACTAATATCACTGTTGCTATTGGGTGGACATGTCCCCATGACATGAGTATGCGTTGGTGGTCTGGCGAAGCTAGTTCCCTATGCTTTGATATGCTATAGGTGAGATCAATAGCCTTGTATGTTAGGTACTTGGAGTTAGTTAGTTAAGACAGACTCATATAATAGGGTCGCTATGTCATTTCATTTATGGGATGGGTTAATCACCCCCTTGTGTGTTGTTCTTAGTTGGATCACTGAACCCGAGGTCTCGGTAGTACAATTGTTATTGTACTGAATATTCTTATGGTGAGTATTCATTGTGATTCAATGGTAATAGAACAAGATACCTAAGGATGGTAGATGCTATTGAGTCAAGTGATAGTACGCAAGACCTAAGCTCAATAATAGGTGTTACATAGAAGGTAAATGTGTCATTACACCTGTAGGCCAAAGACTAAGGGTTGAGATTTATCTTAACAAACTTTCTGTTTCTACAGCAATGTATCATGGAGTACATCATCTACGTATGGTGATAATAGAAGGTGTTTAGAATAACAAAGTCAATTAGTACTATGTGGTAAGGGTATTTTAGTCATTTTATAGAGTTATAAACATTGTGTCTTAAGGTCTCTAATCTAGCCCTATTGAGCATTCATGATTTTACATCATTCTTAAATAGGAGATTGGAAAAGGAATTAATTTTATTCTAGATAGCGTTAATAATTTATTGAGGATTTAATTAATCCTTGAAATTAATTATTTGGACTTGAATAAAAATTAATTAGTGATTTTATTTAATCTTATAATTAAATAGGACTTACGTCCATAAGATTAAGTATTGTTGGGCTTGAATAAAATAATGGAGTGACTAGTTATTTTATTTAGTCTTATAATTAATTTGGATTTAGGTTCATAAGATTAATTATTATTGGGTTTGAATAAAATAATGAAGTGGATATTTATTTTTATTAGTCTTATAATTAATTTGGACTTGGGTCCATGAGTTTAATTATTTGATGGCCTAAGAATAAAAATAAATATTGAGATTTAATTAAAGGGCCAGAATAATTATATTGGGTCTATGATCCAATGAATAATTATTGGACCTTTAATTAAATAAAATGATTGTTGGGCTCTTAGCCCATGGGAAAGGTATATTTCTAATTTGGTTTATAGGATTATTTATATATCCCATAATAATTAGAAACAATAAAAAATCAATCATTCTAAAACCCTAGAAAAAAAAAAGAATAGACGTAATTTTTCTGTAGAGAAAAATTACAGAATGTCGGTTTTCTCCACTCCACTCATAAATTCTCTGATCTTCTATTTTCCCTTCTGTTCACCCAGACAGATAGGGAATAGATTAGAAGATCCTTTGTATAGTAGATCAAGACCTCCAGAACCATTCCGCAGGACAAGATCTCAACAAGAATCATCATTCCAAGTACCGTTCTCATATCCTTTATGTGAAATTTTTTAAATTCTAGGACACCGGATCTCGTTTCCTTGTGGATTCAGGATTCGGTTCCCTTCATAAGTCTCACACTGTATCAGAATGGTATTTTTTTGGGGTGATTCTGATGAGGTTAGTGCAGGGATTATAAGGTTGATCAATGACCCTGATGTAGAAATTAGTGATAGCTCTGTTATCATGGTTAATCAGTGTAAGGTTGAGCCAAGAGTTAGGGCTTCTAGTGATATGTTTTTCGCATCTGACTTTAGTGATGCTGATAGGGGTGAATTTGGGGCTAGTAAGTTTTTAGCCGAATCAACCAGGATAGGGGAATTTAGTGAGACTTTTGCTTCTAGGGTTGTTAGTCGCGTTATCTGGTATGGGTTGGGGGAAGTGAGTATAGATTTTCCTTGGTGTGATGAGAGGGACTAAAGTTTAGCTAAAAAGTACAGGGGACCTGTACAGGTGCGGACAGCTACTCACACCGATACATCAGTGTTAGGGTGTGAGAAGGGGTTAATCCTGTTACGCCACAATATCAAGAGGTGGTTAGAAACTTTGGGGATAATTGTGGGTTTTGGCAAGAATATGGCATTCTTGCCGAATTTGATTTTGAAGTTCCGGGGGAAGAGTGTAAGATTCACCTACCCCTTCTAGGGTCTGTTACTTATTTCGCTGCATAGTTTAGGGCAAAGTTGAGGTTGCAGCTGCACCCTTTATTTGTTGATATATTGAAATTTTTTAAGTTTTAGTTAGGTCAGCTTAGTCTCAATTTTGTCCGCTACATGATTGCTTTAATTTTGTTCACTAGGGTTTGTGGTGCAACCCTTAGCTTAGAGTTATGGAGGGCCTTTTTCTCGGTTGGCCAAAAACAAATCACCCCTGAAGGTAGGGGATTTTTTTATACAATCCGACGAAGGGGTGCTCCGGGATTATTAGAATGTCCTAGCTCCATCCACGAATGGAAGACAGAATTTTTTATGTTAGGCATTCTAGTTTTGGGGAGATAATGTTTTTGTGGTGCACCCTTTAGTCTTTGAATAATAAGCTACTTGATTAAACGGATAGCTCTGATAAAGAAATGAGTAAGATTGCTCAATTCAGGTTTGAGGCGAAGGTGGGAGAACACTTGAGCCTGGATTTGCTGAGGTTTGGTGGAATCAATGACTGGACTTAATTTAATGTAGTGGCTTTAAGTATGTGTTTCTGTTTTGTTTTGCGAAATGTTGGAGTTAGATCTGATGTGTTTTGTTATATTGTAGAAAAATCTTTCACAATGAGCATGGCCACTTCACTAGCGAAGGTCAGTAAGCCAAAGAAAGCTATTCCGAGTAAGATTCTTGCTCATGAGATTGTGATAGAAGTCCCCGTAAATAAATTTTATGACTTTTTTACAGTTATGCAATGCTTATTTTATGTTCCGGGTCAATTTGCAATAAAGGACAATTCAACAAAGAAAAATGCAATCACATCCTAAATTGCAACTCAAAAGGCTGCATCCAAAGCTTTTGGAAGTAAGGCCAGAGGGTCCAAGACTGCCCCACAGAAAAAACATCCAGCTAAGCAATCCATTACGGAGAAAAGGCAGCTTCCACCAAAGCTTGCAAAAAAAAAATCCAGATTGCTAAAAACCCCATGAGCTAAAGGTTTGGTGACCCCCACTGCAAGTGATAGCACTCAGAGTAGGAAGTTGGATCACCTAGAAGAAGAAAGATTAAAAAGGCAAAAGGGGGTAGAGGGCGTTCCAAGTGAGGTGGAGGTGTTGGAACCAGTGCCGATGGATAAAGGGGCAATTTATGTTCTGGGCTGGAACATTCGAGAGAACGAGAGGATGTTCAGCAGCGCTAAGGCTGTAGAAGTCTTCCGGAATGTATTGAATCCCAAAGAATAGGCTCACTTACAGACTTTGCATATTTAGGATGTGAAGCGGAATGCTTTGCTCCGCAGTTTCCAGGTAATCTGGTTTTGTTTCCACAACTTCTTTTGTGTTATTTTGTTAAGGTTTTTTTTATCATTATTTGCTATGATGTTTAGATTTTGCCGTCTGCAATGTTTAATTTCGAACTGTATCAACTGACTAAGGAGCTGGAAGTCCTATGAGATGCACTGGCTTCGGAGAAGAGAGATACGGATGAAAGGGCAGTTGCCAAGGAGAGGAAGGTGTCCAAAGCTGAAGAGGAGGTGAAGGCTTTGGAGGATGAGGTTGCGGCTAAGGAAACAGAGATCCAGTAGTTAGAGCTAAAAAACAAAGAACTTTCTGAGAAATTAGTTGCTGGAGCTTAGGAGAAAGCAAAGATTGAAGCAGTGCTAGATGCTCTGAAAGCGGTATGAGGATGGGGAGGGCAGCCTTAACCCGACCATGGAGCTGCAAGTACTAGGAGACTTCTTTAAACATGAGAAGTTCTGGAACATGTGGTCAAGGTTGTCCTTTACCGTCCTTAAAGGAGCTATAGGTGACAAACGATTTGAAGGAGAAAGAGATAGTTTATGAACCGTCCATCTATAACAAAGCCATCATGGATAAACCATTCGAATATCCGTTGCTATGGGATGCTGGCTTTCAAATCCCAGATATGTGCCACACCTTTCGCTCACCCGAATAGGTCTCTAAAGATGAGGAAGATATGGATGCTACTGAGGGGATTTGAGCTGGGTTGGATCCTGCTAGTTTCTTAACTTCGAAAGCAACCCTAAATCCGGTAACACAAGGAATGCAACTCAGTTCTGGGAAGATGGTGTATGTTGTCATGGATTTGACATTTTCTTCAGGTTTTCACCAAATTGACTACATCATCTTCAAGAGTTGGCCAAAAGTATCCGGTTCTCATGACTTTGCGAGCCAATGATCTAGCTCTGATGTGAGCACCACAAATTCCTTTATGCACCCCCCTTAAAATGTAATTTCCTTCATCCAGTATGATGCATTTGAGTAGTGGCCATGAGTATGCTCTCCTAAAAAGTTGTAAAAATCAACAATAACGCATCTGAACAACGCGGTCCTGACTTTCTTAGCCTCAATAAGATCTTCAGTTAATATTCCATTAGTTCTGTATTGACGAATCGTGACCATCCATGTTGGTTTGGCATCAATGTCCATGGGTTCTAGGAGGTCAATGCCTTTCCAAAGGTTCGATCCAAGTTCCTTGCATTTGAGTTCGTTGCTTGACCTTCGAGAGGAAATCTGCTTTTGCATTATTTTTAAGCGATACATGTTCCACTTTGATTTATTTGAATTTATCAAAGATCTTCTGTGTTTTGGTCAGGTACTACTACATGTTTTCTTCCCTTGCCTCGTATTAGCCATTGACATGTCCAGCAAGGAGCTGTGAATCAGTTATGGTAATACGATGCCAAATGTGGAGGTTTTCTATTACTCTCAATCCTACTACAAAAGCCTCACACTTAAACTTATTACTGATTACGGAAAAGTTTTATTTTAATGCATAAGCAAACCTGGTTCCTTCGGGACTTATCAAAATGAATTCGGCTCCATCCGATGATCCATCTGTGTGCAAAATCCAACAATCCCGAGGAGGAATTATTTTAGTTTAATTTCAGATTTGGTTCGAATCTCGACACCATGCATTCAAGAACAAAATCTGAGAAAACCTGACTTTTTATTGCTTTCCAAGGAGAATATTGGATGTCAAATTCACAATGCTTTATCGTATACTTCATAAGCCTTCTAGCCGTATCAGGCTTGTGCAATATGTGGCTGATGGGAGCATTTGTTAGCACTTGTATAAAATAGGCAAGAAAATACAATTTTAATTTTTGTGAAGTAACCGACAAAGCCAATGCATGTTTTCCAAAGTGGAATATTGAATTTTAGGTCCTTGGAGGACATGGTTGATGTAGTAGACTGGTTTGCTACTTGTAGACCATCAAGTGCATAAAATGAAACACATAGCATGAGGTGATATTTATAATTATGTGTATAATGTTTTTCCATGAATAGGGGAAACTAGAGTTGGGGGGAGCTCAAAGATTCTTTGAGTTTTTTGAAGGCTTCATCACATTCCAAAGTCCATTTGAAATTCTTTGGGTTGTGAATTACCTGGTAAAATGGGAGTGACTTCTCTCCAGCTTTTGATAAGAATCTGTTCAGGTTTGCAATCCGGCTAGTCAACCTCTGGACCTCCTTGATAGATGTGGGCTTCTTCATGTTCATCAGTGCTTGAATTTTTGAAGGATTTTCTTCAATCCTTTTTCTGGAAACCATATATCCTAAAAAATTTTCCAACTTCTACCTCAAATGAACAGTTGCAGGGATTCAGCTTCGACTCATGCTACATCATCGTTTTGAAGCTTTCTTCCAAGTCTTAGAAGAATCATTACTAGGTTGCTAATTTCACAAGCAAACCATCTAGTTAAGCTTCCATGTTGTGTCCGAGTTGCTTTTAAAACATCCGGTTGATCATTTCTTGGAATTATGCTCTGGCATTTTTTAGCCCAAATGGCATCCATTGACTCATGAAGCATAATACTAAGATAACTCGCTGGAGATATATATAAATAATATTTTATACTGCCTCTGTCATTGACTCACTATTTATAAGTCATTTGGACTAACTTTTCTTATTACTAGTTATAAGTTATTGTTCTTAATCTAATAAGTATTTTACAAATTTTTTTACTTTTTTACTCTTGTCTCTTTCTTTTTCCTAATTAATGTTGTTAGTTGATTAAAATCATAAATGAAGACACGTTAGGAGAAAAAAAATATACTCCTTCTGCCCGAAATAGAATGTCTCATTTTAACATGATGAAAAATTATGAAAGTGCCCTTTAACTTTCATATAAATTACCAATTTATCTTCATTATTAATGTAGATAATTTTAAAACCATGGGGCAAGTCAAAGACAACTAGTAAAATAGTAATTGAGGTAGTACTAATTTTGTTGACAAAAGAATAGTACTAGGACAACTTTCTGGAGAATTATACAATATTATTTTATACTAGACAAAGGCAAATTGAAGTCTTAGTAAGCAAATTGAATTAGGGTTAGCAGAATATTCAAGAGAGAATCATGAATTCAATATTTTAAGGGACACTTGTATGTAGGGAAGGGCTTCTATTCGATATATGGACAAATCATTTCGTACGAATCAGACAACAAATCTTCGATTATTATTTTTGATGGAGCTCGATAACTATCTCCAGATCACCCCAAATCATGATGGATCCTAAAATCACAACCAGAAGTGGAAAAATTAGATCACATCAGGGCTACTACCCTGAGGATAACTCTGATGCCCAAGTCAATATTTCGAGAGAGTAATATTTGAGTAAATCAACTCGATCTATCCATTAACGGTGTGTGATTCGATAATAAAGACCGAATAATAGGTTACCTTTTTGGTAGTGACTCTTTAATTACCTGAAAGTAGGCAATTAGGATAATTGTGAGATTGTATCCCGCCAATTGCTCCTAGAATCGTGAAGTTTCCCTAAGTTGAGAAACCTTGACATGCACGTCTCTAGTTGAGAACTACAAGCTCATTAATGACCTTTAAACCAACTTTGCGACCTACTTGTGAATGCCAATAATCTTGACCATCCTTTTTTGAAGGTCGCGATGAGTGATTATAGGTCCATAGCATGTGTTAATGAGTCATAGACATTTAGACATGGCATGGAAGATGCATGAGATGAATTGGTGTTCATCGAGTCATAGACATTTAGTCATAGCATGTCTCCTAAGCTCATTTTAAGGTTGGTGACCTGGAAGGTCAATGGGAAGAGGTCGCTGCCCACCTTTCATCTTTTCTTGTGATGCCAAAGCTAAAGAATGCTCAAAACCTGGTTTGAGGGTATCTAATGTTGACCAACCAGTTGGACCTAGAACAACATCATGTGGCTCAAAGATCAGGTGACAATGATAAGCTAATGCTACATCAGGTGACAATGATAAGCTTCCATATGACTAGGAATCAATAGTTTATTGAGATTGAAGAGAAAAAAGTTTACAAAGGTATATATGCGCGTTGCAACATGCGCAAATTTAATCATATCCTATTCAAACTTATGCACTTAGGTCAAATAGAGAAGAACTCATAGAATTCAATTCAATTTTAATAAACCAAACAACAAGTAAAAAAGAGGGGATATTTGAGAGTTTGTAGACAAGAAAAATTAAAAACTACTTTAAAAAGAATATAGATGAGAAAACTATCAACAAAAAACAAACTGTAAATCAATTACTACAGAGTTAATCCTAAATTAAATATGACAATTGAATAGTTGATTTTATAATTTATCGTAGTGCATAAATTCCTATCCTTAAAAAATATTATTTCCTTTTAAAAAGAAATAAAATCCCTAATTTTATCAATTAAACTTAAGTATTGACAGAAAATAGATTTAAGCAATAAAATTGCCAAAAACTCAAGGCATTTTCAACGAAATTACATAAAATAATGTAGTTTTAATCTAATATAATTTGATTCATATAACTCTAATTGTTTAATCAAGTTAGTATCTGAAATCTTATTTAAGCAATAGTGGCTACTTGGCAGCTATATTAATCTTAGAGATAACATTTAAACTCTAATGAAATAATCGTGCAAATTAATCTAGGTGATCAAGTTAAATCAATTAACATAATTAATAAAATGAAAACAAGAATTGCATTAAATACTCAATGTAAAAAGATCAAATCTTTAAGAAGAAAACAAACCAAATCTAATAACTTCATATCAAAATAACCTACTTCATATTCTTGTTAACAAAGGAAAATTACTCACGAGACATGATTCATAAAATCTACTATTACAAAGAAAAAAGATAGAAAAGTTTGCCCTTGAGAAATAAGCATCTTCTTTGCCTTCAGGATTCTTTGGAAATTAAATTATGAATTTTTGTCTTTGAATCAATAAGAAGACCCATATTTGTAGTAGTTTAACACTCTTTTATAAGTAATATTCTAAAAGAAGTCTGAAAAAATTAATGATGCCAAAGCAAAACCTGGTTTTTTGGCATCTAATGTTGAGCAAACAGTTGGACTAGGAACAACATCTGCCTCAAAGATTGTCATTTAGATCCACAATCCTAATTCCTATGGATGCAACGAGATTGTGCTGGAGTTATGGTAAATGGGGTGGCCTTGGAAGTGAAGGCCAATCAGTGACATTGATTCCTCACTCCCTTTTTCAAGAACTAACCTTGTAAAATGGCCCTTGTCACATTTTAAATTTATATCGTGTACCCGACCTTGTAATGTCTATCTTCATTTGTGAAATTAAAGGATTTAGTTTGCTAATGCAAAGCAAGTAGAGTCGATCTCAAAGATAATTAATTTTTTCAAGTTTAATAAAAATAATCAACAAGTTAAAAATGGGGGATTTTTGAGAGTTTGTAGACAAAGAAATTAAAAACCACTTTAAAAAGAATATAGATTAGAAAACTGTCAACAAAAAACAATTTATAGGTCAATTGTTATGGGTTAATCCTAAATCAAATAAGACAATTGAATAGTTAATTTTAGAATTTATCTATGTAGTTAATTTCTGTCCTTAAAATTGATTAATTCCTTTTAGAAAGAATTAAAATCAGTGTCTTTATCAATTAAACCTAAGCATTAACAAAAAAAATAGATTCAAGCAATCAAATTGCATAAAAATCAAAGGCATCATTAACATCAAATTACATAAAATAAAATAGTTTTAATCTCAAGTAATTTGATTCATATAATTTCCTGTTGTTCAATCAAGTTAATAGATGAAATCTTATTTAAACAATAGTTTCTACTTTGTGGGGTTATCAATTTTAGAGATAATATTTAAACGCTATGGGTATAATCATCTGAATTAATCTAGGTGATCATGTTAATTCAATAACACAATTAACAAGATGAAAACAAAATTGCATAAATACTCAGTGTAAAAAGATCAAATATCTAAGAAGAAGGCAAACCAATTCTAATAACCTCATATCAAAATAACCTACTCCGTGTTCTTGTTAACAAAGGAAAATTACTCACTAGAAAATGATTCATAAAGCCTAGGGCTAAATTTTTCAAAAATGTAAAGTATAATCGATGAATTGTTTGAAAATCAAAAATATGAAAGGTAAAATTGACTGGTTTTGTAGTTCAATGGTCAAATTAAAAAAAAAGTAACAACTTCAATGGCCACATCATTAGTTAAGCTAATAAATTTACCCTTGGGAAATAAACTCCTTCTGTGCCTTCGAGAAATAAATTCTAAATTTAAGTGTGAAGGGTAAACGGGTATGGCTCGGATAAGTCAACAGAAATGGCCAAGACCCGGACCAAAGTCAACCAAAATGGGCAAAGGCCCCATGCTTTCAGTACCTGAAAGTCAGACTCACGAAGTCAACAAGAAAAGGTGAGTAGCGACCCGCTACCACCAACCTCCCAGGTCACCGACCTAGAGGATATTAACCTCCTAAATGAGCTTGATAAAGGCACCACCAGACACCGCCCCACGACCTAGTAATCCCAACTCGTCTCATAAATCTTCCATGCCATGACCATGGTGCATGACTCCTAATCGCTCCCACAAGCCAAGGATTACTCAGCGCAACGTCACCAGAAGAGATGTTCGAGACATTCAACATCCACGGGGAGGTTGCAAAGTTAGTCTAAAGGCCGGTTAGAGAGCTCGTAGCTCTCAACAGAGACTTGAATGGCAAGATCTCTCGTCCTAGGGAAACTCCATGATTCTAGAAGCAATTGCCGGGCTTCAACAGAATCCCACGGTCATCCTAATGGCCTACAGTTACGTAATGCAAAGCCTCAATCTAGGAGGTAACGGGTTTTCTCTTCTTCTACTTAATCAAAAAACATACAATCAGTCTGACGAAGAATAACTAATTTGCTCTAAATACGGTAATTTTCGAAGAACAGTCATTACCTACAATTATCTCTCAAAATACTAGCTTACGCATCGGAGCTCTTTCCCAAGCGACACCCCCTCCAAGGACCATTTCTCTAATTTTCTCAAGCTGCAAACAGTGAAGCTCCATCAAGACCTATGGGGTGACCCGGTGCTCACTTCTAAGCCCCATCACTTCTGGCACCGTCTGTGGGAAATTGAAGTAAAATGCCTAACATTTTTCTCCCACACAAACAAACAAAAACAATCCTGATGGCTCAGCCTTAGCTTTCACGTGTCCAACTGCCATGCGTGGCAGACCGCCTACCAGAACACAATTGCTTATCGGTGAAACAGTGCTCGAAGAACTAACACCGACATAAGCCCCCGTAAATGATAATATGGGGCCTAGCACTCAAGAGGACCGCCAACACCCAACACAGTCTGGTCCATCCCAAAGGGCTCCAACCACCCTTCTGTCAATGAAAGAAAGACCAGAGCAGGGCTGCCCATATCCCACTACCAATGAAAACAATCTCAGGCCGCCTAGGCCGTAGAGATCTAGGGTTACCTAAATATCAATGCCGGTCGACCTCATGGGACGAATGGTGATCGCATTGGAAAGGGTGTCCAACAAACAAGATTATATGTTCACTGGATGCATCCTGGATCCATCCAAGAGAAATTCACAACCACCCCGAGGACAGACAGAATGGGCACAGCCTAGCCAGCCTCTGCTCTCGGGGACAAGGAATCACTCTCGACCTCAAGAAACATGTCAGGAAACAGGTCAATAGCAAGAAAGGCCACAGAGGAGAGCAACCCAGCCAGTTACCAACCTCAGAGAAACCCTAAACCATGGAAGGGGTTACGACCGAAGAGATAGGCTTAACCGAGTAGACTTGTCATGCAGCCAAGGACAGGATGTCATTCTTAAAGAGCAGGGGAACTAACTAAGAACTCCTCTTGGAGAAAGGATGCCTCCTCGATGTAGGCTCATTGAAACAACAGGTGAAAACACTCGAGGGGTAGCCCCCAATCAACTGTGGAGACCAGCTCCCCCGACCAATTAGGAGTGGCATTCACTGTTTATCCACACCATTCGAATAGCCAGGATGCCACCAAGCTTTAAACCTCCATAACTGGAGAAATAAAATGATAGTATTGGAGAGCCACAGTGGCACATTGATCAGCACGTATCCTATATGGAGATGTTTGAGAGATGTTCGAGTATCCTGATCGTGTCATGTGCAGAACTTTTCAGTCGACACTGACCAAAAAGGCCTAGTCCTGGTTCAAGGGCATTCCGAAAGCAAGCATCAAGAGCTGCACACGATTGAAGGAGCTATTGCTGAAGAACTATCAGAGTAGCATGAGGTGCAAAAAGGATATCAATGACCTTTTCCTCATAAAGCAGAAGGTCGGTAAGAGCACCCGAAGCTACTACAATTGTTTCAACGATGAAGCAGTGGAGATTGAGCAGAAAAATGCTACCATCTACATCACTGCCTTCAAGCAAGGGTGCAAGGGGGATGCGTGGCCCTCAGACTGGCCAAGGAGCTAGTGAAACAAATCGAGGAGCTGCGGAAGCTCTGAGAAAACCTAATCAAGTCTGAGGAAACAACAATCCAGAAGAAGATCCCTAGCTTCACCTTAGCTATTGAAAGAGACAACAAAGGACATCCAAAGAGTCCTCAAAAATCATAGCGGGATAGGAAAGACCCTCACCCAAAAGGAGGAACCTCATAAAAGAGAAGAAAGACCATCCCCGACCTCGTGACCACTCCTCTCATGACGTCATGAGCAGAAATCATGGTGGTCATAGAGAAAAGGGGCGTCATGAAGCCGCCCAGGCCTCTCAAGAGTCCTACAGCGAAAAGACATCTAACAAAATTTTTCCATTACCATAAGGATCACAGTCACCTCATGGAGGATTACTTCGATCTCAAATGTGAGATTGAAAGGCTAATAAAGAAGGGCCACTTGCAAGAGTTTTTGGCCAAGAATACGGGCCATGCAAATCCACCACCAATGGCCCCACACAACCGGAGACTTCCAGTTGGTGAGATAAATGCCATCAAAATTAGGTCCAAGCGAGCTCATGGGGGAAATTCAGAACCCCTGACAGTGTCACTCCAAATTGGTGACTTCCTGGTGAGAAAATTTCTGGTGGACACGGGGAGTGCCGTTAATATCTTGTACCGCAAAGCTTACAATCAGATGGGAATTGACAGCAGCTCGCTAATGACATCAGATGCGGCTCTGACCAGTTTTAATGGCAGCACAACTATGCCGATGGAATCCTATGAGTCCCAACCACGGTCCACGTGGGCGATAGGGAAATCACCGAGATGAAGGACTGGATGGATGTGGATGCCCCGGATCTTACAATGCCATCCTAGGCCGAAGGGGGGTCATGGACCTAAGGGCAAAAATCTCGCTGCTCAATTACAACATGAGAATCTAGGTCGGAGACACCTGGATCATACTTGAATTAGATAGACAAGCTGCTGTCTAATGTTACCTAGCTGAGAGTAACGAGGAAAACTTGCCAAAGTTCATGCAGGAGGAATGCATCGACCTTCGAAAGGAGGACAATCATCTTAGAATCCAAGCAACAGGTAGAGGAGAGAAAGTCTTCCTCAACCCCAAATTCCTTGTGAAAGGGATCAAAATTGGAGAGCTCTTACCTCCAAAGATCAAAGAGAAACTGGTGGATTCCCTTGAAGAAAAGTTGAAGGTCTTTGCCTGGCAACCCAGCAACCTCAAAGGGGTAGACCGAGCAATTGCTGAATGCAAGGTCGAGGCTCATACCCGAAGTCAAACTGGTGAAACAAAAGAAGAGGACCTTCGCCGCCTAGTGCATTGAGGTCATAGCTCGAGAAGTCCAAGCTCTTCTTGATGCTGAAATTCTAAAGGAAGTAGTATACCCTGAATGGCTAGGCAACTCAGTTGTGGTCCCGAAGAAGGAAGGGACATGGAGTATGTGCATCGACTTTACCATACTCAACAAGTACTGCCAGAAGGACTCCTACCCCCTTCCTAGCAGAGACCAGATGGTGGACTCAACAAACCGGGTACTAATGGCTATGCTTTCTGGATGCTTACAAAGGGTACCATCAAATCCCAATGGCCATTAAGGACATGGAAAGGACCTATTGTTACACCAAGATGCAATTTGGCCTGAAAAATGCACGAGCTGAATTCCAGCGGGCAATGCATAAAGTCTTCAAGAAATAGTTTGATCAGAACAACGAGGTCTATGTGGATGACATAGTGATTAAGTCCATGACCTCAGAGGATTTTATTGAAGACATCGGGGAAACTGTTCAAACTTTGGAAGCTACTCGCATGAAGCTTAATCCGGAGAAGTGCACCCTTGGATTTTTAGCAAGCAAATTCCTTGGTTTCATGATCTCGAATAGAGGCATTGATGCCAACCCAAACAAGATCAAAGCTCTGCTAGATATGGAACTTCCTAGAAGCCTCAAAGAGGTACAAAGCTTTGCGGGAAAGATGGCAGCACTAGGGTGCTTCATTAGCAAAATGGCAGGCAAAGGAGAGAAATTCTATGACGCCATAAAGAAGCCGAAGGACTTCTAGTAGACCATAGACTGCCAGGCAGCGTTCGTTAGGCTGAAGGATTTAATGGGAAAGCCCCCTCAGCTCGTCTCACCGAGGTCAGGAATAGAAATCTGCATGTACCTAACTACAATTGAGAAGTCAGTTCGCTCAGTCTTATTAGTAGAAAGGTCAGGCCAGCAGTTCCCCGTCTATTATGTTAGTCGTTTGCTCCGAGGTCCAGAGACTAGATATTTAGACCTCAAGAAGTTCTTGTACCTCATCATTATTACTTCAAGGAAACAAAAGCCATATTTTGAGGATTACCCGATAAGAGTCCTAACCAACTTACCACTGAAACAAGCTCTGGCGAAGCTGGAATTATCCAGCAGAACAATGAAGTGGTCTCTCGAGCTCCCAGGATATCAAATCAAATTTGAGCCAAGAAAAGACATCAAAGCTCAAGCTCTTTCAGTCTTTGTAAAAGAATGTACCACGGTTCCACTGGAGCTCGCCCGCACTTGTGAAGACAGTATCTGGACCATGTCACAGATGGTTCCACGGAGAAAGAAAATTCAATTGTGGGAATTGTGCTGAACAACCCTAGGGGAGTGAGAATCCCTTACTCTGTGAAGTACAACTTCCCAACCTCAAACAACGAATACGAGTACGAAGCCCTTTTAGCAGGTCTGAGGCTTATTAGAGCTCTCAAAGTGCAAAAGCTGCACTTCAAAGCAAATTCACATGTCGTAGCCAGCCAAGTCACTGGAGAATACGAAATAAGGGAAGAAAACATGGTCAAATATCTCAAAAGAGTAAGGGATATAGTCACTAAGCTTGACTACTTAGTCATCGAGAAAATTCCTATAGAGTAGAATTTAGAAGCAGACACACAGTCCAAAGTATACCTAGAGGTGATTGGAACAAATGTGGAGCTACTCATGGAACAATTACATTCTCCCAGCATAGCATAAGAGGAGGGTTTGTGATTGAGGATCAGGTAGACTGGAGATATCCACTCTACAAATTCCTTAAGCATGGCGACCTCTAGCAAGACCTAAAAGAAGCTCACCAAGTATGGAGATGGGCACCTTGCTACATCCGAATAGGATATGACGAGGTATACAGAAGGTCATACACTTGACCAATTCTCAAATGCTTAAGCAATTGAGAAGGACAATATGTCATTGAAGAGGTACACAGTGGAATATGTGGATCACAAATAGGGGCTAAAACTGCTGCCAAGAAAATCTTGAGGACAGGATATTATTGGCCCTCAATGGTTTTAGATTTTGAGAAGGTCATACAGAAATGAACGAGCTACCAATTGCACGTGAATAAGTCACACATGTCACCTTTGAAATACCAGTCAATCAACACATTAGTGTCTTTTGATATATGGGGTATTGATATCCTAGGACCCTTCCCGAAAGGAGTGGGAGGTGTAAAGTTCCTCATTGGGAATATTTCACCCAATGGGTTCAAGCAGAACCAATGGCAGCAATCTCATTGCCAAAAGTCCAGTCATTCGTATGGAGAAATATTGTGTTTAGATTTGGCATTCCTTGAGCTATCATATCGGACAATGGGTGACAATTCACTAGTGACCTATTCAAGACCTTTTGCGAAAATCTCAACATGGAACAGAGGCTGACCTCTGTAGCTCATCCCCAAGCAAATGGCTTAGCTAAGGTCACTAATAGGACCATCCTGGAAGGACTCAAGAAGAGACTCACCGAGCTCGAGAAAGAAGGTTGCAAAACTGACTGGCCAGATGAGATCCCAACTATATCATGGGCATACAGAACCACACCAAGAAAGGCTATTGGAGAAAGGCCTTTCAACCTGTGTTTTGGAGCGGAGGCGGTAATGCCAATTGAGGTTGGAATGACATCTTTAAGATTGGTCGAATACCATTCAGTCTTAAATGAGGGGGAGACAAAGGCAGACCTCAACCTCCTCGAAGAAGTCAGGAATAAAGCAATGGAAGCTGATAGAACTTACAAAAGGTAGGTAACAATTTTTTTCAACAAAAGAGTGAAAGAAAGATATTTCACAGTTGAAGAAATGGTCCTTAAAAGATCAAATGTCGGCAAACAAGGGCAACTAACCAAGTTGCAAGAAAGTTGGGAAGGACCTTACATAATCCAAGTGGTACGCAAAGTAGGGAGCTACAAGCTCGCTGATCTTGAAGGAAGGAAACTCCTAAGGCCTTGGAATGCTTGCCATCTAAAGAAGTTCTACACCTAAAGGTCATCCAAGACTATGAAAACCTCACTGAGCTATCAACTCCAAGCTCGGGAAGACAGTCAAAAGGACCTCTCCAAGCTCGATAATGAAGTCTGAATAGGACCTCTCCAAGCTCGATAACGACCTCAACAATTCAGACTCAACAAAGCACAATTTTAAAGCTATGTTTTTTAAGGCTTATATGGATATTATGCCTATGTTTGATGTTATTTGCCCTTTGAGCCAAGGCTTATGTGGATGTTATGCCTATGTTATCTGCTATTATACCAAAACTAGTTTAAATACATTGGGCAAATACTGAGAAGATCACAAATGAAAGGCAAGTATGAAACTCAAAGCATTGGCGGAAGGAATGAAGCAGTTATGTATAAAAACAAAACAAGCCACAAACAGACCCCTATGGAACCATTCAGTATGTGTGCAAAAATAAATAAAAATGCCACATGCATAAAGCAATAAGCTATTGCATGAGAAAGCCCAGAATTACTTCCGAAAGTGTCTTACAAGGGACATATCATCCTCATCCTCCTCTTCTCCTGCTGGGATGCTAACCGGGACAAAGCTTTTCAGAGGAGCCGTAGTGTTGCTCGAAAGGGTCGCATCTGAAGTCCCTATCAAAAAAGTCAGCAACATGATCAAATAGAGTACATTAAAAAACAAGCAAGGAAAAGGTCAAGTACCTTTCCCGAAATAAACATCCACAAGTCGAGGAAATATTTTGGCGAAAGCATTTAAACCCAAGAACATGGGAATACCTTCATGAGACACCATAGGTTAAGGGGTGATGTCCAGGACCTTTTCCACCAATGGGATAGCCTCAACAAGACTTTTCCCCTTTTGCGTTGAGCCTTCGCCAGCCTGATCGACTTGAGCCAGGGTCTTGGCAGCAGCAACCTTTTCAAGGCAGGCTTGTCTTTAACCTCCTCGCTGCCAGGAAAGAGCAAAAACCAACACTGGGTGATAGAAATCAGAGACAAAATCTGGATTGGTCTTCGTCCCCGGATTGAGCCCCTTAAGGTCATCCTCCACCTCGGCATATAAGGAATACAGCTAGGGTCTCAGGAAAGACTGCATGTATTCCTAAAAGGTGGGGACTTCCTCTAGCTTTTCCAGTGCTAAGTTGCCTTCCTCATCACAATCCCCCTGGCATCCCTCCAACTTAGGCTCGAGCACCTCGATGTGCTTCTCCTGCTTGGTTGTCCTCTTTTCAGCCGTGTCCAGAACTTGAGAAATGGCAGCTTTGGCTTTTGCAATGTCCCTTTGACATGCTTCAAGAAGTTTTTGGAGTACTTGTCAAAGGCCTTAGGCAACTCTGCATAGGCAGTGAGCTCAGTGACCTCCTTCTCCAAGCGGACCTTGGCATCCTCCTACTCCAAAATCAAAGAGGCAAATTCCCAGTCCTTGCAAGCCTTCTTAGCCTCCTTTCTTGACTGCTCACCAAAAACAACATTACTCTACAAAAGAAAAAAGAAGGAGGTTATTGGCATACTCAAAGTAGAACAAAGCCTAACATAGGTCGGTAGAGAATTGCGAGAGCTCACCGCGGTAAGAAAACAGACACTGAACCTATTAAGTTCCTCGTTGGTTAGTTGCCAGCAAATTTCCTGATCAACTGACGGAGTACACTCCATAAAAAGTTATTGAGGGTGGGGCCATTGCAATAAAGAGTCTGACGCCTCCATGGCGAGATCAGGGACCCATCTCGTGGTCGCCTAAATGGTGCGATAAGCCAGGGTGGCAGCCCCCAGTCTCTTAAAGGTCTTCATGACCTCCTCCATGGCGAAACCTGGGAATCTTGGTTACGACTCCGAGGTCGCCAGGCCCTTTCCCTTCCCAAAGGGGCTTGGAGTAGTCTTCTTCACAAGCTGGGAGGAAGGAGATTATAAAGAGGCCGAAATCTTGATAGGCCTATCGGAAGGCCAATCCCATTAGAGGCGGAGGTTCGTTTGGAGGCCCATCGAGTCCTCTTGGCCACCACAACCCTTCCCCTGCCTTGGGGAATGGGAATTCTAACAACAGGGGCACCGGCATGGGAGGCACCAGCAAGACTCAAAGCTCTACCCTTAGAGGCTCGAGAAGATCCAAAAGCACGAAGCCACTCAGATGCCTTCATTACTGTAAAGACGAAAAGGAAAGACTGTTAGAACCAGGTTAGTAATAGTTAGAATTCAATAAACACAGGAGCCTTTCCTATCAAAATAAGATATCCCAAGAGTTTCCCTGAGGGAAGGAAGATTGTGCGAACGATGGAAAGCTTCAAGCCAAACTGCGACAGCACACCCCAACTTGGGTTTGCTGGAATTGACTAGATCCATAAGGAAATCCCTATGCTCAACCTATTCAATAGATAGATTGAGAAGCTCATTGAAAAATGAACTGTTCAAGTTCCAATCTAGGAAAGCCTCGGATCGAATCAAATGGCTTGGAATGCGAGCAAAGAAAAACAAAAGCTTCCACTCCCCCACAGAAGACTGGAAGGGACCAACCAGCTTGTGTCGAGGGAAAAATTGGAGGTACCCCTTAGCACTCTTAGATGCTGAAGAAACCCCCAGAATATAAAAATGCCTAAAGAGCTCTAGAGAGACGAGAACTCGATAGAGATGACAAGTTGCAATGAAAGCAACCACTATCCGAAAAGAGTTGGGTACAAGTTGGGCTAGGGAAAAGAGCCAAAAAAAGGTAAGAACAAAAAACAAGGGATGAATGTGAGGTAGGAGAACACCTCCCCTGAGGCTAGAAGCGTAAAGGACTATGTGTCCGTCATGCTTAATGTAAGCAAGCTCATGCCCCTCAACGGTGACAATCGCATCCTTGCTTAGCCCCAACTTGCCGCAGAGATAAAAAATCAGATCGGCGTCCAAGAAAAGAGGTATAGAATGGGCTTCTGTTATAGAAAGTTCAAAGGTTTCAACTTTTACCAAGGGTGCCCTAGATAACATCGGGGGGAAATAAACAATCCTGTTTTCCAGATTGACAAAGGAAGAAGAGAGCGTTGTCTCTCCAGATCAGAGAGAAGGGGGACTAGACACGAAAGATAACGAGGTAGATGCAACCGACATATCGAAAGGAGAAAAAAGGCACAATTTTTTCAGAAAGAAGAGAAAGACAACTCAGACAATATAGTCTTGAAGGAAGGAAGACAATCTTGGGAAAGCTAGATGTCTGAGGAAGGAGAAGGAAGCTCTAAGCCGAAAGCTCTGTTAAAGATAAACCCTGGCAAGATGAATGGAGGTTTAAACAAATCTCGAATTTGGAGGCATCCAAGTTATATTGAATAAGGAAACCTTGGATTTACTAAAATGAGTCAATTTCCCCAAATCTAGAGCTGGTTGCCAGTTCAGAACCTGAAAAGGCTTCAACTTCTTCTTAAAATAAAAAACAAGGTACTTTTTCAAACCTGAAACGGGTCGGGTATTTCCAAAATTGAAACGGAGTGACTTTTCAGCCTAGACCGTCCATCAATTTTCCAGAAAATTGAGGAGACGTATCTTCTTCCAGAAATTACTGTTGTGAGAAAACAGCACAACCTTTCAAAAGTCGCAACCTCAAGATGGTAACTCTCAATACCTGAAGATCAGCCTTGCGAGCAGTTATGAGAAAATAGCTAGACCCATCAAAGGTCATGACTTAGTGATGGTAACTCTTAATGCCTCAGACCCATGGATTGGAGATGGTAACCCTAAATAACTGAAAGTCATGCCCATGACTTAAAGATGGCAATCCTTAATGCCTCAAGGAAAGGTCCCCGACCTGGAGATGGCGATCCCTACCGCCTAAATGTCAGACCCCGCAACTTGGAGATGGTAATTCTCAATACCCGAGGGTCAGATTGGCGGGTCTCGAGGTACGAGTGGGTAGGGACCTCCTACCACCGACCTCCCAGGTCACTGACCTTTAGATGAGCACAACAAAGGCCTAATTAGACCACTACCTAGGACCTTGTGAGTACCAGCCCTGCTCATGTACCTACCATATCGTGACCATATGTGCGCAACTCTACTTTGAGGCCAAAAAATAATTAGCCAGCTTGTCGCTCTCGACCAGAGACACCAATGGAAAGGTACCCCCAAAGCTAGTCGTTAAAAGGAATCTCGGCGGGCCCAATAGATTCTACAACTTGAAGTTGGTAATTTAGGCACCAACGACCTTTGAGCTTGTTGGGCCTAAAGGGGGTAATGATGGTTAAAATGGGTACAGCCCAACAAAAATGGGTAGGATCAGGACCAAAGTCAACCCAAACGAGCCAAAGGCCCCATGCCTTCAATACTTGAAAGTCAGACTCATGAAATCAACTAGGAAAGGTAGGCAACGACCCACTACCACCGACCTCCCAAGACACTGACCTAGAGGATGTTGACATCCTAAATGAGCTCGAGAAAGGCACTACCAGACCTCGGCCCACGACCTGGTAACCCCCAACTCGTCTCATAAATCTTCCATGTCACGACCAACGATGTGCGACTCTTAATCACTCCCACAAGCTAAGGATCACTTGACGCAACCTCAACAGAAGAGATGTTCAAGACATTCAACATCCACAAGGAGGTTGCGATGTTGGTCTGAAGATTGGTTAGTGAGCTCCTAGCTCTCAACAAAGATTTGAATGGCAAGATCTCTCCTCCAAGGGAAACTCAATCATTAGGAGCAATTGGTGGACTTCAACAGAGTCCCACAGTTAAAATAATGGCCTACAGTTACGTAATGTAAAGCCTCAATGTAGAAGGTAACGGACTTTCTCTTCTTCTACTTAATCAAAAAACGTACGATCGGTTTGGACAAGAAAAACTAAGGCGCTCTAAACACAGCAGTTTTAGGAAAATAGTCTTTACCTACAATTAACTCTTGGAATACTAACTTAACCATCAGAGCTCTTTCCCAGGCGATAGCCTCCTCTGGTGACCATTTCTCTCATTTTCTTAGGCTGCAGACTACATAGCTCCATCAGGACCTGTGGAGTGACCCGGTGCTCACTTCTGAGCCCCATCAGAGACATATAATTATGAATGGTGATTTATATTTATTTTATTTAATATTATTTGCTAATGAAAATAGACACATATTTAGTTTAGGATGGAAGATTAATAATCTTGTGCGAGCCCTTAGAAGGAGTTGAGCAAGCTGTCATGTAAAATCCATGGAATCATTTTAGCTTGACCTTGAAGCTCAAATATCTTCCTAGCCCAAATGACCGACATTGTTTTGCAGGACCAGAGGAGTTCAAATAATTAAATGGTGGCCTTTTATATAATGTCACGCGGCCGAGCTCTATCACTATGCCTTTTCCGATGTCACACCTAACTAATTCTTTTTTTTCCATCCACAAGATTCAAACGTGCACTTGTCCAATCGTTGGTGATGATAATTTTATCAAGTGGGTGTGTGACTCGGGAACAAATCTCTACTCTGCTTGTGTATTTGTCTGTCAATCAATCAATTAGCCGTTCAGATAGACTCTGCTTCTGTTATCTCTCAGTACTTCTAAATTTGCTTTTGCGGAGACATAATTGTATTTCCCTTTTAGTTTCGAGACCTTTTGTGTCACTCACTTGTATTTACTAGATTCATCCAGCTTTGGAGAAGATTGAAGCAAGAAGTGGGGGAGAGTTATGATAAAGGCAAATTCTATGGTTGAGAGCAAGGAAAGTTTGCTCTCATTTGGCAGCTCGGAAGAGCATGAAAAGAGATGGAGATGGGTGTGTTTACGCCCACTTTTTGAGAGTTTCAGAGGGCTTTGCAGACAAGTTAAAGATTTTGCCAAGAAAGCAGTTGAAATGGGACGGTCTGATCCTAGAAAAGTAATCTTTGCAATCATGATGGGGTTTGCATTGTCACTTGTTTCTCTGCTCTTGTTCTGGGAAGAATCTGTGAATGACGTGAACTAGCATTCCATATGGGCAATCTTGACAACCATTGTTATGTTTGAATTTAGCATAGGTACTGTACTGTTGTTCATGAATTATTATAGTAAATCTTTTTCCAATGTGTTTTTTTTTTTTTTCCTTCAATGGCAACAGAGGCTTCCGGACATTATTGATTAAGTGGATGTAAATCTTTAAATGAAGCATGTTTTCGACAAAATTTATATTGAAAATTTACCTATTTTATGAAATGACACATTCAATTGTAGATAACTCGAATAGAAATAAGTATATTTAATTCTGGATGGAGGGAATACTTTAGTTTCACCTTTTTCTTAAAGTATCAAATAGTTACTATATGATATCTCTGATTCCCTTCCCCGCCCCACCCACCCCCCTTTCTTGATCTAATAATATCTTGCCCGAAAATTTCTGGCACCAATAGAGAAAAGAAAGGTTTTCCGGGACGAGCTTCGGAAGGTTGGTGAAGAAGGTGCTAAAGTTTTGCGTGAGATTGCCAACAAATTAGAAAAACTGGAGAAGTTAGACTATGATGACATACTGAAAGAAGTGCACGAGGCAGGTGAGAAGTTGCAGAAACTCATCGATAAGAAATCGTATCTTTTAGTGAATTCAGTGCTGGGAAATTGAAAGCCAGGAGCAAAAGCCTCAGGAAAAGGAAGATCTAGTGACTTTCTCCTGTCAAGACCGTTTTGAAGATCGGCAGTTGGGATTCAAGTCCTATAGTGTAACTGTGATCAGCATAAAATCTATGCCTGTACTTTCAGCTCAAGGCATGTCAAAGAGTACTGTAAGGAAGCAAGTTCCATAGCCTTCACCTCTTCCATTGGATGGTGATCATGGGATCATAAAGGAAGATGAAATCAAAACCTATGAAAGTGCAAGTACTTTGTCACTGGCAACATTTGCTTCACTTCTGATCGAATTTGTTGCAAGGCTTTATAATGTTGTGGACACCTTTGAAGAGCTCAGTGACAAGGCAGAATTTGCAGGGAGCAAAGTGTATGTTTCTTGAATTTTGATGACGATGTTAAGGGTTCTTTTCTGTTCAAGAAATGATGATCAATGTAGTTAAACAATTTGCTAGGTTTTTCTATTACACTATTATTTAGGGGTGGCAAAATGAGTGTCATTTTAAATAAGTACTCATTTAATTTGTAGTTAAACAATTGACATGATTACTCATTTAATCTAAATGATTAATCGTATATAAATCATCAAAATTAGTGAATACATAAGTGAGTAATTTTGAACAATCATTTAACTTTAAATTTGAATATTAACTTGTGTTATATTTTTAGTTTAATTCTATTAAATTCAATCATTATATACTCAGACACATATCCATCCTACCCCCTCCCTTACCCTCACGCTACCCGCCTCCCCCACTCCATACAGTGATGGGATCCACTTTTTAAGCATTTTGTGGCAATTCTCTATGGCCAGAAACAAAAAACAAAACAAAAAAAAAAAAAAAAAACCCATCCGAACAAATTAAATATTTTTTAGAAAAATTTAAAATTTTTTTTCTATATTCAAAATTTATCATTGTATATTTATTATGTTTTTTTTTTCACTATTACCATTCATTTAATATCCTCTTTTATTTATTGTAAAGAAATCATGATACATATAATACATATTTCTTAATATATATTTATTATTTTTTAATTCATGTAAAATTACAACTAAAAACTTAAAAAATACTCCCTCCATCCAGAATTAAATGTCATTTTTTTTTGTCCAAAATTGAATATCATATTTTTAAAAATAAATGGATTCTTGATAAAAAAATTTATTGACAATCTCTTATATTTATTAGTTTACATCCATTTACATAATATCCCCACCATTAATTATATTAATGAGATGCATAAATTAGTAAATATGCTAAAATCAAAAGTATTATTGCATGATTGTAAATTTAGTTGAGATATCTGGTTACATTTACTATCTCCTTTCTACTATCGAGTTTTATTTGATGAACGACATATCTCTTCTTGGATTGATAAAAATGTGTCTATGAATTGGGGAGATGCTAATAGTAATTTGGATTGGAATCTTATTTTTTGAATATCGTATTCTTTATTATAGTTTTGGTGCAATGCCAATTTGTATGAAGATGTTTTTTGTTTATCTAGAATTGATATTTGCTTATAACACATCTTATGTAGAATTATTTTGTTGATCGAGAAGAATTTAGTTTAAAAGTTGATTTTTCGAATTCTTTGATTTGTAAACCTTCCTCTTTCTTTATTTATAATACATATTCTAATCCTTTCAAAAGAAAAAAAAACTCTTAATTTTTGATTTGATCAAGTTAGAATGAGATATTCAATTTGAAACGAAGGGAATAATAATTGTGGATAATGTTAAATCTTAATAAAGTTCAAGTTACAAACCCAAGGATGTGAACGAGTGGTTTGGAGGTGTAACTTGCATATTGTAGGCCGTGGGTTCAACTCAGTCTTACTGTATACTCTAACCTTTGTGAGTTGCAGATCCTAACAAAATAGTCGAGTGCCAAATCAATTTGTAGAAAAGGACAATCCGACAAAGAAAGATGATGCGGAGAAGAAAGCCGCATCCAAAGTTGGAGGAAGTAAGGCTAGAGGGTCCAAGGCTGTTCCTTAGAAAAAACATCCTGCTAAGCAATCAATTACAGAGAAGACGCAGCTTTCGCGAAAGCCTGCAAAAAAATTCGGATTGCTAGAGACCCTTGGAGTTGAAGGTTTGGTGATCCCCAATGTGAGTCATAGCACGACCGGATGTTCAGCAGCATGGTTGTCAAAATCGCGAGTTGACTCATAAACTTGCACGAGTTTACTATTTTAGGGGTATAAACATGTAAAATTGGATCAAAATCGAAAAAGGGGCTAAAATCGATCAACTTAGGAGTTAACTCGGTAAACTCATTCGAGTTGACCGAGTTTACCATTTCCCCCAAATTCCCTTCTGAAATTGAAATACCCAATTACAAATCCACGACTCAACCCCGATTTGAATTTTAATTAAACAACATAAAAGGAATTTTAGGGCATTTTTAGCTTTCTCTTCATCGAATCCATCAGCTCTCTCTTCACTCTTCTTCAAAATCGGCCTCTTCTTTCTCAGCTGCATCATGGTTGAATGAATCTGCTGCTCATCTGAAGTCTGAAGTCTGAAGTCTGAAATCTCAACTGTAAAACTCGTCTAAAGTCTAAAATCTAAAGCTCGTCTGAAGTCTGAACCGCGGAAGGCTGAACTCTAAAGAACTTTCTCTAGAACCATTCTTCTATCCATGTCTGTTCTTCTGAAACTGAACTCACCTGACCTCTCTGAAACGACGCTGCTGAACTGAACTCACCTGACCCATGTTCTCCTGACCTCTCTAAAACAACGCTGCTGAGCTGAACTAAACTAAACGGAATGCTGTTGAATTAAACTGAACTAATCACAAATTAAGGACTCCCAAAATCGCTATTGTCGAACTAAACGTTGAAGCAACTGCACTGCTACTGTAGTTACTCTTCTTTCTCGAGCAGATGTCAGTATCTTAGCGAGTCCAACTTTGCTTGATAAATCTTGTGCTTGTGCAGCTGTGCTGACTTGCCTCTGTTTTGTTTTGTTCTTGACTTTTTGTAATTTGGATGTAAACCATCCTTCTGTTCCCAGTTATCTTCAGAGAAGAAACCATTTCTTATGACGAACGTAATTTTTCTGAAATATTGAATGAAAGTTGTTTCATGAATATCTTCTACTCCCTTCTCAAGATAGATACATGTGATGTGTAATTTGAGGTTGACAAATAAAAATAAACAAAGAAAGAATGATCCTTTATTTGATATTGAAGAGTTTAGTTCAAGTGATGAATGGGAATGTGATGAACATGATGAATCGACTTAGAATTGGTTTGGATTTAGTCTAATGGGTGAGGAAGAACAAGTTCAAGACGATGAAAATGACAACCACGTGCTTGAGGTGGAAAATGTAGAAAGCTCAAGTCGCTTGGATCCTAAAGATAATTTGGATATTCAGTTTGCTGATAATGATAGTGGCGAAGAAGAAGAACAAACGGCTAGTGATGATGATTTTGCAATGGACTTTTTTGAGTCTTGATTTTGATGATTGATATCTTTTCATATTCATTTAGTTTTTTATATTTCCATGAAATTTGATTCTGATGATTGATGTTTTAAACAATGTTAGATGAATTTTAGTTTTCTAAAACTTGTTAGATTATCATAATTTTATTTGGAATTGCTTATAAATATAAACTTTAGACACTTTTTTTGCTATATTAGTTGATATTTATTTTATTGTGATGATATATAAATTATTTAATATATATATATGTTTATTTATTTTTATTTATTTATTTATTTATTTATTCAGGATGTAAACTCGACGAGTTTACGATCCAAGTTTACAGAACCCCCAACGAGTTTACTTAAACTCTTGATTTTAAAAACCTTGTTCAGCAGCACTAAGTCTTTAGAAGTCTTCAGGAATGTATTGCTTCAAAAAGAATAGGCGCATGTACGGATTTTGCCGATGGAGGATGTGAAGTAGAATACTTTGCTCCACAGTTTCAAGGTAATCCAATTTTGTTTCCACAACTTCCTTTGTGCTATTTTGTTGCCTTTTTTATTATTATTATTATTATTTGCTAAGATGTATGTTTTTATTTTGTAGTCCACAATGTTTAACTTCAAATTGTATCAACGGACTGAGGAGTTGGAAATCCAGTGCAATGCACTGGCTTCGGAGAAGAGAGATGCAGATGAAAGGGGTATCGCCGAGGAGGGAAAGGTATCCAAAGCTGAAGAGGATGTGAAGGCTTTGGAGGATCAGGCTACGGCTAAGGCCACAGACATCTAGCAGTTAGAGCTAAAAAGCAAAGAACTTTCCGAGAAATTAGCTGCTGGAGCTTAGGAGAAAGCAAAGCTTGTAGCAGCGCTGGATGCTTTGAAAAAGCGATATGAGGATGGGGAGGGCAACCTTAACTCGGCCATGGAGCTGGAAGTACTAGGAGACTTCTTTAAACATGAGAAGTTTTGGAACATGTGGTCGAGTTGTCCTTTACCATGGTTAAAAGAACTATAGAGATGGTGACGAACGATTTGAAGGAGAAAAAGATACCTTACGAACTGTTCGCCTATATCAAAGCCATCATGGATAAACCATCCAAATATCTGTTACCTTGGGATGCATTCTTTCAAATCTCGGATATGTGCCGCACCTTTCTCTCATCCGAACAAGTCTCTAAAGATGAGGAAGAGTTTGTTGCTGTGGGTGCTACTGAGGGGACTGGGGCTGGGTTGGATCCTGCCAGTTTCTTAACTTTGGAAGCAACCCTAAGTCCGATAGCTCAAGGAATGCAACTCAGTTCTGGGAAAATGGTGTATGTTATCATGGATTTGACATTTTTGGCTTGTTTTCACCAAATTGATTGGATCATCTTCGAGAGTTGGCCAGAAGTATCCGGTTCTCATGACTTTGCGAGCCAATGATCTGGCTTCGATGTGAGCACCACAAATTCCTTCATGCACCTCCCTTAAAACTTAATTTCCTTCATCTAGTGTGATGGATTTGAGTAGTGGCCATAAGTATGTTCCCCTAAAAAATTGTCCATCAACAATAACGTATCTGGACAACATGGTCCTGATTTTCTTAGCCACAATAGGATCTTCAGGTAATATTCCATCGTATATGTATTGATGAATCGGGGCCATCCATGTTGGTTTGGCATCAATGTTCATGAGTACTAGAAGGTTAATGCATTTCCTTTCCAGAGGTTCGATCCAAGTTCACTAAATGTGAGTTCCTAGCTTGACCTTCGAGAGGAAATCCACTTCTGTATTATTTTTGAGCGATACATGTTCCATTTTGAGATATTTGAATTTATCAAAGAATTTTGTGTTTTGGTCAAGTACTGCTACATGTTTTCTTCCCTTACCTCGTATTTACGATTGACCTATCCAGCTAAAAGTTGTGAATCAGTTTTGACAATAAGATGCGAGATGTGGAGGTTTTCTGCAATTCTCAATCCCTCTACAAAAGCCTCATACTCAAACTCATTGTTGCTTATGGGAAAGTTGTATTTTAACATGTAAGCAAACTTGGTTCCTTCGGGACTTATCAAAACGAATCCAGCACCATCCGCTGATCCGTTTGTGTGCAAAATCCAACAATCCTAGGGTGGAATTATTTTAGTATTTAATTTTAGATTTGGTTCAAATTTCAGCACCATGCATTCAAGAACAAAATTTGAGAAAACTTGACTTTTTATTGCTTTCCAAGGAGAGTATTGGATGTCAAATTCAAAAAGCTCTATCGCCCACTTCATAAGCCTTCCAGCGTATCAGGCTTGTGCAATATATGCCTAATGGGAGCATTTGTTAGCATTTGTATAGAATGGGATAGAAAATACTATTTTAATTTTCATGAAGTAACCAACAAAGCCAATGCATGTTTTTCAAAAGTGGAATATTGAATTTCAAGTCCTTGGAGGACATGGCTGATGTAGTAGACTGATTTTATGATTGTAGACCATGAGGTAATACTGATAAATATGTGTATAATGTTTCTCCATGAATGGGGGGAAATGAGAATTGGGGGGGGGGGGAGGGGGTGGAGCCCAAAGATTCTTTGAGTTTTTTTAAGGCTTCATCACATTCCAGAGTCCATTTGAAATTCTTTAGGTTGTGATTACCTGGTAAAATGGAATTGACTTCTCTCCAACTTTTGATAAGAATCTATCCATTTTGATTTTGGAAGATTTTATTGAAAGAATTTGACTTAGTTCGTTTTAATTTTTGAATATAACAATATTAATTATTTAAATTTTTTTTACTAATTTAGAAAATAAAACATATAATTATGAGCGGAGATTTATATTTATTTTATTTAATATTATTTTGCTAATGAGAATAAACACATATTTAGTTTAGGATGGAAGATTAATACCCTTGTGCGAGCCCTTACAAGGAGTTGGGCAAGCAGTCATGCAAAATCCATGGAATCATTTTACCTTGACGTCGAAGCTCAAATATCTTCCAAGCCCAAATGACCTAACTTTTTTCGCAGGACAAAGAGAGTCCAAATAATTAAATGGTGGCCTTAGACATGACGTCACGCGGCCGAGCTCTATCACTATCACTATGCCTTTTCCGATGTGACACCCGAAGTGGTTTTTTTTTAGTTTCCACACATGCAATTTTCCAATCGATGGTGATGATAATTTTATCCTGATATTTTATCAATAGGGTGTGTGACTCAGGAACAAATCTCTATTCTACTCTGCTTGTGTAGTTATGTTTGTCAATCAATCAATTAGCTGTTCAGATATACTCTGCTTCTGTTATCTCTCAGTACTTCCAAATTTGCTTCTGCGGAGCAATAATTGTATTTCCGTTGAAGTTTCGAGGCCATTTGTGTCACGCACTTGTATTTACTAGATTCATCCAGCTTTAGAGAAGATTGAAGCAAGAAGTGGGGGAGAGTTATGATAAAGGCAAATTCGATGGTTGAGAGCAAGGAAAGTTTGCTCTCATTTGGCAGCTCGGAAGAGAATGAAAAGAGATGGAGATGGATGTGTTGCCGGCCACTTTTTGACTGTTTCAGAGGGCTCTGCAGACAAGCTAAAGATTTTGCCAAGAAAGCAGTTGAAATGGGACGATCTGATCCCAGAAAAGTTATCTTTGCAATCAAGATGGGGTTTGCATTGTCACTTGTTTCTCTGCTCTTGTTCTGGGAAGAATCTGTGAATGACGTGGGCCAGTATTCCATATGGGCAATCTTGACAGTCATTGTTATGTTTGAATTTAGCATAGGTACGGTACTATTGTTCTTGAATTATAATAATAAATCTTTGTCCCGAAAGGATGATTCTTTTTTCACTCCTTTCTCAATGTGTTTGTGTTTTTTTCTTCAGGAGCAACATTCATAAAAGGATTCAACAGAGGCTTCGGGACATTCTGTGCTGCAATGCTTGCCTTCCTTTTTTCAGAGTTATCGGTGCTCGCCGCAGGACGGTGGGAAAAAGTTGTGATTATCTCAAGTTTCTTCATAACAGGTTTACCTAATTAACATTTATATTCAAGGAAAAAGATAAGTGAAGGCGATGATTAAGATGTTAGGCTTGAGGTCTGATGGTCCTTTTTCCTATCTTTTTCTTGGCAGCTTTCTCTGCATCATATTTGAGGCTCTATCCAACAATGGCTCCTTATGACTATGGATACAGAGTGTTTGTTTTGACATATTGTATTCTAATGGTTGCTGGAAACAGGACCAGGGAATATAGAGTTGCGATCCTAACGAGACTAGTGCTAATTGCCTTCGGTGCCCTTACTTGTTTCATCATAAATGTTAGCATCTACCCAATATGGTCAGGGGAGGATCTGCATCGGTTGGTGGTAAAGAATTTCAAGGATCTTGCTACTGCTTTGGAAGGTTCAGTAATCTCATCTCAGTACAAAACTGAAATTCTTCTTCTTCTTTTTTTCGATATCTATTTTACAGGTGTATTTGACTATATCCTGCAAAATTTCTACAGGTTGTGTTAATGGGTATCTGAAAGGAGTTGATTATGAGAGAATTCCCTCGAAAATTTTCACGTTTCAAGCCTCGGATGATCCGTTGTACAAGGGCTACAGGTCGGTGTTTGACTCTGCAACTCGAGAACAGACTTTGGTATGGTGGAATTTCTTCGTTGTTTTGTTGATCTGATTGTGTGAAAAGTTAAGTACTTAAAAAATTCAGACCTGCTGCTATTTTACAGTTGGGATTTGCTATGTGGGAACCTCCTCATGGCCATTACAGGAAGCGCCACTATCCGTGGAGAAACTTCGTCAGATTAAGTGGTGCTCTAAGGCATTGTGCATTCATGGTTATGGCCTTGCACGGATGCATCATGTCAGAAATTCAGGTAAGAACATTTGATGAAGCTAAATAATGCTAGTCCTTTTGCCTTCAAACTAAATGTCCCATTTTGATTTAATCAAAACTTTTATTCAATTCATCCTTCTGATTAATTTAATTATTACGGATGGCATCGTTGACCAAGTGGATGTAAATCCCTTAGATCAAGCATGTTTTTGAGGAAATTTATATTGAATTTGGAGGGAGGAAATACTTTAGTTTCACTTTTTCTTGAAGTATGAAACAGTTACTATATGATGTCTATGGTTCCAAACCTCCCCTCCCCGCCCTTCCCCCAAAATGCTTGAGCTAATAATATCTTGCCTGAAATTTTCAGGCACCAATAGAGAAAAGAAAGGTTTTCCAGGACGAGCTTCGGAAGGTTGGTGAAGAGGGTGCTAAAGTTTTGCATGAGATTGCCAACAAATTAGAAAAACTGGAGAAGTTAGACTATGATGATATACTGAAAGACGTGCACGAGGCAGGTGAGAAGTTGCAGAAACTCATCGATAAGAAATCGTATCTTTTAGTGAATTCAGAGTGCTGGGAAATTGAGAGCCAGGAGCAAAAGCCTCAGGAAATGGAAGATCTAGTGACTTTTTCCTGTGAAGACTCTTTTGAAGATCTGCAGTTGGGATTCAAGTCCTATAGTGAAACTGTGATCAACATAAAATCTCTGCCTGTAGTTTCAGCGCAAGGCATGTCAAAGAGTACTGTTAGGAAGCAAGTTCCATGGCCTTCACCTCTTCCATTGGATGGTGATCATGGGATCATAAAGGAAGATGAAATCAAAACCTATGAAAGTGCAAGTTCTTTGTCACTGGCAACATTTGCTTCACTTCTGATCGAATTTGTTGCAAGGCTTCAAAATGTCGTGGACACCTTTGAAGAGCTCAGTGAAAAGGCAGAATTTGCAGGGAGCAAAGTGTATGTTTCTTGAATTTTGATGAGGATGTTAAGGGCTCTTTCTGTTCAAGAAATGATGATCAATGTGTTTTGAGACAGCTTTTGTGAAGTGTTTATTCAAGACAATATTGTGGTGACTTGTGAAGAGGATTTTTTTTTTTTTTTTTTACTACTTTATGAGTGACATTTTATATGGCCAAGGAGCATGGAAATATAGAAATTTTGGCATTTTTTATTGCTTTTCATTTCATTTCCATCCAATCAAGTAGACCTAAGGATCAATTACTAAATCATTATTTTTCTATATTGTATGCAATGTCATCAGAAAAACTTCTTCTGAATTGTTCTTTTGTACATCACCACAATTATAAGTCTCATAATTTTATATATAAGCGCCACAGTTATCATATAAAGTTTTGTTACATAACGTGTTTAATGTTTGTT
Source organism: Parsonsia alboflavescens (assembly GCA_028571225.1). Taxonomy (NCBI): domain Eukaryota; kingdom Viridiplantae; phylum Streptophyta; class Magnoliopsida; order Gentianales; family Apocynaceae; genus Parsonsia; species Parsonsia alboflavescens. The sequence goes on from JAOXNR010000013.1 coordinate 9,930,649, forward strand.
AGATGAAATAAAAGCATTCTGTCGACTTTGTAAGACAAAAGGGCAGTTTAATTTAACATTCTATTTTTTTCATAATATAGGTCGTTTAACATTTATCATTATATATTTATTATGTTTTTTTTCCACTATTGCCCTTGTTTAATATCCTCTTTTATTTGTTGTGTAGAAATCATGATAAATATATTATATATTTCATAATATATATATTCATTATTTTTTAATTCACATGAAATTATGACTAACAATTTAAAAATTCTACCTCGATCGGGAACTAAATGTTTTTTTTTCTATTTTATTTTATCCAAAATTGAATGTCATATTTCTAAAAATAAATAGGTTCTTGATACAAAATTTTTATAAACGACCTCTTATATTTATTAGTTTACATCCATTTACATAATATTCCCACCATTAATTGCATTAATGAGATGCGTAAATTAGTAAATATGTCAAAATCAAAAGTATTCTTGCACGATTGGAAATTTAGCAGAGATATCTGGCTAAGTTTACTATCTCCTTTCTACTGTTAAGTTTTTTTAGATGAATGACATATCTTTTCTTGGATTGATAAAAATGTATCTATGGACTGGGGAGTTGCTCATAGCCATTTGGATTGGAATCTTATTTTTCGAGTTGCGTATTCTTTGTTATGATTTAGGCACAATGCCAATTTGTATAAAGAAGTTTTCTGTGTACCTAGAATTGATATTTGCTCATAACACATTTTAGGTAGAGTCACTTTGTTGGTTAAGAAGAATTTAGTTTAGAAGTTGAGTTTTGGGATTCTTTGATTTGAAAACCTTCCTCTTTCTTTGTTTATAATACAAATTTTGAACCTTTCAACAAAAAAAAAAAAAAAAACATAATTTTTGATTTGATCAAGTTAGAATGAGATATTCAATTTTAAATGAAGGGAATGATAATTGTGGATAATGTTGAATCTTAATAAAGTTCAAGATTATGCATATAAGGATGTAGTCAAGTGATTTGGAGGTGTACCTTGCATATTGCATATCGTGGGTTCGATTCGGAATAATTGAGGTATCTGAGAACTAATTCGGACATTATCAGATAAAAAAAGAAAAATAAAGTTCAAGTTTACACCAATTTAAGAAATAGTGTAAGATCAATTACACCCATACATCCAAGATTTTACCTCTGCATATCATCCAAGTTGCTTTGCATATTCTAATCTATCGGGCCCGTCAACCAACCCATTAATAAGGAAAAGAGTAGGAAATGGGCCTGCTTTCTTCCTCAAGACCCAACAACCCCAAAGGCCTTTGATATTTGGAATAAACCCAGCTGATATTTCATCAAAAGAATCCGCCATAGATCTTCTTCTCCATTCTCTCTCTCTCCTTAGATCGGAAGAAAGCCTTCGCATCTGAGGAAGCCGGCGGGAAGACATTGCCACCGGTCTCTATTTCTCTCTCAAATAATCTCTCTCCGTTTATATTTTCCAGCGCCACACTGTATCTTTTTACATTTTCCATTCTGCTGAATTGTTTTCCCCTCAGATCTCACTTTCACGAGTAATATGGTTTCATTTGATTCATTTCTGGTTTAATTTATTAATTCCTATAGGAAATTATAATAATTTTGATTTAATTATTAGGATGTTGGATTCCCTCTTCCGCTTAGCTGATTTCTGGCATTCAAATTAGTTTCAAATATTAGAATTATTTTTTTCCCCTTTTGTTTGAAAAATCTTTTTCATTTGACCTACCTATTTGTATCTAAGAAATGATTTGTGGATGCAGTTTCTTGGGTTGTGATCATTCCTTTGGTTGAATTACTAATTTCTTTTCTTTCTGTTTAGAGATCCTTGATTAGTTAATTCCTTTTGAAGCTGTAGTCGTTATTTTGGTTTAGCATGTGTTTTTGGACGTAAGAAATTGTCTCATAATTTCTTTTGTTTTCAGAAATGGTAAAGGTAGATCTTTATCAATTTTTTTTTTCTTCTATTTTTTCTGTTTACTTCTAAAAATGGGAATATTTTCTTATTGATTCCTATTTTTCTGGGTTTTAGGGCGAAATGGCGATGGTGGATGAACCATTGTACCCAATAGCAGTGCTAATAGATGAGCTAAAGAACGATGATATTCAGTTACGGCTAAATTCTATCCGTAGGTTGTCAACAATTGCACGAGCTCTTGGAGAGGAAAGGACCAGGAAAGAATTGATTCCATTTTTAAGTGAAAACAATGATGATGATGATGAGGTGCTGCTCGCAATGGCAGAGGAGTTGGGAGTGTTTATTCCTTATGTTGGAGGTGTCGAGCATGCCCACATCTTGCTCCCACCTCTGGAGACTCTTTGCACCGTAGAGGAAACTTGTGTGAGGGATAAAGCTGTGGAGTCATTGTGTAGAATTGGATCCCAGATGAGGGAACGTGATCTAGTTGATTGGTTCATACCTCTTGTGAAGGTGAGAGCTGATCTATTTTTGTCATTTGTAAAGCAGTGATTTTCTGTTTATGGTATCAGCTTTGTAACTTCCCTTTGGAGACATTAGCCAATTGATGCAGGTATAAAATTGTGCTGACGTATAACATCTTTTGTCCACAGTCACTGTCTATGTGGAGTTTTTTTCTTCTTTTCTTAATGGTCTTCTGGAAATTAAACCTTTATACTTGTGTGAGGTCTCGGGATGTTTTCTATTCTAGTTTTTATTTTCTATATAATTAAAATTTCCAGTTGAAATATTTATTTTTTTGTTGCTTTTGGACATGGTTTAATTTCTTCATTTAGAGGCTTGCGGCTGGTGAATGGTTTACTGCTCGTGTTTCTGCATGTGGACTATTTCATATTGCTTATCCAAGTGCATCAGACATGTTGAAGACAGAGCTTCGTTCCATATACAGTCAATTGTGCCAAGATGATATGCCCATGGTCAGAAGAGCTGCTGCAACAAACTTGGGAAAGTTTGCAGCTACTGTTGAAGCAGCTCATCTCAAGACTGACATAATGTCGATGTTTGAGGATCTTACACAGGATGGTAATTTCATAATCTTTCATAATTGTTTCTTTCAATTGGTTGGCTGAAGTAAAATCTAGTGCATGTTCTACATAAGAACAGCTCCTGTCCCGCTTACTTCCTGTACCTTGTCTTGCCTCACTTGTCTCTGCACTCACTTGTCTCTGCACTTCACATCATATGGAAAATTTAGACAGTAAAATCTAGTGCATGTTCTACATAAGAAAAGCTCCTGTCCTGCTTACTTCCTGTACCTTGTCTTGCCCCACTTGTCTCTGCACTACACATCATATGGAAAATTGAGACAATGTAGAGTGTGTGTTGGCAAAGATCTAACCACTTAAAGTTTGGATACCATAGAGGGTTTTTTTCCCACAAAACTATTGCGGATATTTAGGGGAAAGTACTAGGGGTGTTCTGCATTATAAGACTGGCATGGACAGAATGAAACCGGTCAATTTTTTTTATTTTTTAAAATTAACTTATCCTTCAAAATCACCTCTTTGTCTTTAGTTTTAAAAGGTCTTAGAAATCTTTTTTTTTTTTCTTGTGTTAATATTCATAATTTTTGTTCTTATCGGCAAAATATTTTATTGCTCGGATTCACTCTTGGATCTAATGAAGTAGAGAAATAATAGATGGTCGAACTTGATGGTTTTTGAAGTTTGCTATGATCCATGGGCTTGAAGTGTTGAGAATCAAATTGATTTAGTAGATATGTGCTTTATATAAACTGAGTTTCCTTTTTATTTTTAGATCAAGATTCTGTTCGTTTACTAGCTGTGGAGAGTTGTGCTGCTCTTGGCAAACTGTTGGAACCACAAGATTGTGTTGCACACATTCTTCCAGTCATTGTCAACTTCTCCCAGGTGCTTCTTATGGACATTTTTACATCTTATTCTTTTTTAGCTACAATTGCTTTCTTGGTTATAGGAAAGTTGTGATGTTATGTTCAATGGATAAGCTTGCTCCTTCACGCATCCTTTGTAATTTTATGGATCACTTGTGAATGCCTATTGCAAAATTATATGCATCTTATTTCATTGTAGTTATCCATGTATGGGTATATTTATCATCTATTTTCCGAGTCGACCGAAGTCACTGATCCTATGGTAAGATGCTTTACATACGCAAACAACATGGAAAACAAATGCTGGCATGATGCTCATAGAAAATAATATACCGAGTTCCAGGAACAAATTAGGCATTTTTTTGTTCTTTCAGTACAAATTCAGATTATTGTTCGCCGATAGTTTCATGTATTGAAAATATTGTGCATTTTTTTTTCATTCTTCATCCAATCAAGATTGTAATGACACGCATGTCATCATTCTGGACCTTGGTTGAGTTTTCAGTTCTTTGTTACCAATGATATCATTCTTTTCAGCAGTCTGCATCTATAACTCGTGAATGCTATCCCTTATTATGTAATATTCCTGGGACCTTGTGAAATCCTCAGTTCTCTGACATCATTTTTGATGGCATTTCTGGATTGGTGAATACTTTTACGTACTTGTGACTTTATTACGAGAAAGTTGTTTTTATCTTTACTACACTTCCATTGCCTGTTGAAAATATTACTTGAGTTTCTTGACTTCAGATCTTAATCTGTTGAAGGAGTCACAATGAATAATATGATATACTTTTAACAAAATTATGGGGTTATATTTAAACATTTGTTTGACATCGGCTCCTGGCTGCTTTTGAGAGTTGGTGTATTTAAATTTTCCTTTGAGGAAAAAGAAACATCATTTGCTATGAGTTTGTAACCCTACATTTGGACTTATCCTGTAGTATGATTTTTGTGGTGCCGAACTGGTTTTGTAATAACAACCATACTGATGCACATCTTAGATAGGATGTGACAGTGATTTGAAAATCCTTAAGGGGATGACTGTATCTGTGGGGTCTGCTGTTTGAAGGCCATGGGTAGAAGCATAAAGTTAGTGACTTTCTCAATGCAATGACTTGCATTGTTTTCTATACAGGATATTTCAAACTTACATAAGGGTTTCCAGTGGTCTTCTGTTTGGTTGAGAATGTAGAAGACTATTGACAGAATTTAGAATGAGTTACCTGGATCTTGGAAATATATATTGATATTCATTAGAAAGTACTCTCCACTTCACATCAATATTTTTTTTTGTTGTTTTATTAGTGGCATGATCTTTTTTAAGGTCATGGTAAAGTACTTTCTTTGCCTAGATTATTGTTCAAGAATACTGGGTTAATATTTTTAAATACTTTAATGGCATATTTTCTGTTTTGAATATCTTGTTTACGTAGTTTTGGAAATTTCCATTTAGAAGTTAAGGTTCTTTTTTTGGCTTTTTCTTAATCTAGGAATTCGATTAAGCAACATTTTTCAAAACACTGGTTTGCCCCATTACTGGTCTGAGCATCTGTAGTGGTAGTTCTTCTGAAGGATATGAGTTCCAATCATGCTGCAAATGTTTGCTTTTGCTTGCTAAATAAATTTTTGAGCTTATGCATCTCATAAGATGCTTTTTCTTTTGCATTTCTCGTCACTTAACAGGATAAGTCTTGGCGTGTTCGCTACATGGTTGCAAATCAGTTATATGAGCTTTGTGAAGCTGTTGGACCTGAACCTACAAGGTGCTTCTTTGATGTGTACTTTCTTTGATGTATGTCTGCAACTATTTCCGCCCAACCCCCACCATGGCCACCTGGTTTTTTTCTCATCCATTGTTCAAATAACTGTTTTTTTTTTTTTTAAATGTATTTGCTTTAACATAGAGATCCTGCTTAATTTCGCTACAGACCCTAGTAAAGATTTTTCAGCTTACTGATCTTTGCAGCAATGAGTTTGACACTTTTTCTGAGGTTCTTTGTCGATCAATTTTTTTGATCTATGATGCCTGCTTTGATTAGATTACAATAACTTCTTGATGCATCTTCTCATGCTTTTTTATTTTCTTTTAGCTTCTTTTTCTCTTTTGTTTCTTTGCTCTTTGCAATTGCTATCTTCTTCTATCATTTCATATGAGATAACCCATGACTAAGTGATAGTTGTGTAATGATGTGATTTAGAGTGGAGTTGGTTCCTGCTTATGTGCGACTACTTCGGGATAATGAAGCTGAAGTACGCATAGCAGCTGCTGGAAAAGTCACCAAATTTTGTCGTATTCTTACTCCAGAACATGCTATTCAGCATATTCTTCCCTGTGTTAAGGTACTCCCTACTCATGCAACTTTCCCCAACCTCGCCCTCGTTGGTTGCAGTAACTGACTTGTTTAATACCTTTTTAACTGTGTTATAACTCTTCGGTTGCATCTTTTAGGAATTATCATCAGATTCTTCTCAGCATGTTAGGTCAGCTTTGGCTTCTGTTATTATGGGAATGGCTCCTGTACTGGGGAAGGTAATGTGATCTTCATTTGCCGATGTATTTCTGGTTTCATATTGGTGGGATTACCTCTGAGGACTTGCTAAGTTAGGATGAAAAAATATCTAATTCATGTTCCCTTTACTTATAACTGGTTCATCACCCTGAAACATTTTTTCTAATCCTATAATTATTTCGATTCTGAGATAGATTTGTTGTATTCTTTGTTGCTTTGTAACAAAATTGATCCTCAATCCATGTAAATGCATCTTATTTCTTCTGTTCAGAACAGCTAAAATGTTAATCCAAAGTCTTGCTAACTTCTTTTTTATTGGACAGCTTGATTTCCCTTCATTTTAGTAATGCTCATATGTTTTAATATCAGAAAAATGCTGCCCATGAGTATCTATTTCCTTTCTTGATGCTTTAGGCTTGGACGTGTTTAGTTGAATTATTTTCTGTTTGTGATTCGTTGCTTTGCTATATTATTTAATTACTTCTTGTGTTGGTTTTTGTTTTGAATTATTGGAGATATTATTGCCGATTTGCAGTGAAAATTGACATTTTTGTTCAAAAAAATTCTCATTAATGAATATTGATGGTAATATCTGCATGTCATTATCTTCTTGTATCCGATTTATATGTACCTTTGGAATGATTAGATGGATTCTGATGAACTTCCTACTCTGATTTTTCTTTTGAAGGATGCGACAATTGAACAACTTCTTCCAATATTTCTTTCCCTTCTGAAGGATGAATTTCCTGATGTGCGCCTCAATATCATTAGCAAGCTAGATCAAGTCAATCAGGTTTGAGATTTTTTCAAGCCTCCCAGTTTTATCTTTTCCTTTCCCCTACCTTTTCTGTTGTTTTACCCTTCTGGACATGATATTTATTTGTTTGCTGCTTCATATTCTTCCAATAAGCTGATTGGCTATCAATATCAGAAAGGACCTAAGCATTTTAGGTCTTGTGACTATAAATGCATACCTATTTCCCTGCTAATGCATTAAATGTGCTGATGCATATGTTTTTTATCAACCATAGATGCTCATTGCTCTAATCACATATTCACTTATTTTTCTGCTATTTACTGTTTGGAGGTTGAAATATCTTTTGTCTGTAATTTAATCTGTCCACATTGCTATATTTTATTGCTTGGATTTTTTAATCTTTTTGAAATCTTAAAAGTCAGGAATTAATGAATCTCTTAGGTAATTGGAATCGATTTGCTGTCACAATCTCTGCTGCCAGCTATTGTTGAGCTTGCGGAGGATAGGCACTGGAGGGTCCGGCTTGCAATTATAGAATACATACCTTTGCTGGCTAGTCAATTAGGTGTAGGGTTTTTTGATGATAAACTCGGCGCACTTTGCATGCAGTGGCTACAGGACAAGGTATTTCGGACTGTGAAATATGTGGTTGAATATTTGATATCTATAAGAAAGATTTTTGTCTTATTTATGTACTTGTTTTACATAACTGAAGTTGATGTAGACGAAGCTCTGAAGAGTTCTGATATCATCAGAGCAATGAGTTTGCAAGTTAATTAATATTGCTGCCATGGTTTCTGTTCTTCTTTCCTTCTGTTTCCCTTTGTGCATCATCTATGACCTTTTTTTTCCCCCTCCTTTTATTCGGTGTTCATGGGGACAGGATAATTTGTACATGAAATCCGATCAAAGATTATCCTCAATATATTTTCTCTATATTCATATGGCAGAAAATTAATAGTAGTAATCAAGATGCCTTTGATTTACTGCTATGGTTATGTCTTTACAGGTGTACTCAATTAGAGATGCTGCTGCTAATAACTTGAAACGCCTTGCAGAAGAATTTGGTCCTGAGTGGGCTATGCAGCATATCATTCCTCAGGTTTGTCTAATATATTCTTAGAAGATATAATTTCTTTTATTGAGATACTATTGACTAAAGTCACTGAATATCTTTTTTACATTGGACGAGGAAAAATTGTCATTAGGATGAACATTTCTCTTTATAGAAGTTGTTAATGATCTGAAACACTTCAAATTTTTAAATTGGTCCCACTTTTACAGTTGATGGGTTTCTATTTACTCTTTACAACTTTACTTCTGAATTAACCTATGTGAAAGTGGTTTTTAGCTTCAGTGCTCCTGAATGATTCTAATTCATTGCAAAACAGTAGTATTCAAGTTAGACGTTTAAATTAGAGGATATATGGACTGAATTCTTTTGTCAAATCCTCGCCCAAAATATCTCAACTCAAATGGATTTAGAAAATTCAGCTTGGCTGTCAGGGGTTTATTCGTATGTGTGGTTCTCATCTATACTCACAAAGGAACAGGTATTTAGAGAGCTTTATGTCTGCAAAATAAAAAGAGGAAAGGTAAAAAAAAATGCTGAGGGAAAGAACAAGAAGTTAACCTATAGAGGGTGGTTGTTTTATAAGTGTATCCTACTGTATTTGAGAACTTGGATTGTTCTCTTGTGAAATATTGGAAACCTCTATTGCAGGTATTGGATATGACAAGCAACCCACATTACTTGTATAGAATGACTATTCTTCGTGCAATTTCACTGCTTGCACCTGTTATGGGCTCTGAGATAACGTGTTCTAAGTTGCTGCCAATTGTCATTGCTGCTTCCAAGGACAGGTTGAGTTTCTCCATATGATTTATCAGATATGTGGTTGCATGTATGTGTAATTACTTGCAACTTATTGGTCTTGAAATGCACTCTTTACAGGGTACCAAATATTAAGTTCAATGTGGCTAAGGTATTGCAGTCCCTTATTCCCATCATGGACCAATCGGTATGCATTGCTAGTCTAGTACTGATCTCTCGTTGAATCTCTTCACTGTCTTTCTTTCTTATCAATTTTTATCATTCTCCCCTCATTCATGCGATCAAGCTTGTGGAGAAAAACATACGCCCATGTTTGGTAGAGCTTGCGGAAGATCCCGATGTTGATGTCCGTTATTTTGCCAATCAGGCACTCCAATCAATTGACAGTGTCATGATGTCAAGCTAAGACCTTCAGTAAGATTTGTCTGTTTTCTGTGATTATGAGCGACAGATATATTCAGATTGAAGCAGCTAAAAATTTCTGTGTCAAATTTGTAGTTCAAGTACCCCAATTGTAGTGTCTTGTAATTTTCTCACTGATGTTCAGGATATTGGAATCTCATTGTTATGAATGTATGTGTAAAATGGTGAAATTTGTAGTTAGTCCTTTTATCCTTTTGGTAACTGAAGTAGCTTCTTTTGCTATAGCTGAGGTTTTGATCTAAATGTACTGTCATTTTTTAATGGATCTGGAAATTTGTTCATCTACACTTACTATGGGAATTAACATTAGGATTTATGCATAAAAATGTTGAAGAGAATGTTTAAAAGAAGGCACAGGAATCTGCTGTTCTACCTAGACACGGTTCGACTCTTTCTCCTTCACCATTTTATTAAGGGGTCATACATAAGTCAATTTATGTCTCAGAAGGAACTTCCTTCATCACTAAATATAAATTATTTTAATTAAATTTTTTTTTATGGTTTTTTTATATCATCTCTCTGTTCATATATAATAAAATTGTATTCAGACTTTTTAATAAATAATTAGATGATATCTTAGGCAGAAAAAAATTAGTTAAATTTTTGGTAAAATGGCAGTTGATTACTTATATTTAGTGATGGATGTAGTACTATTTATATCTCTAAGTATTTATCCGATTTAAGTTAATTTTACAGTTTAAATTTGTACTTTATTAGTGGTTTTTAGGGTCTTGATGGTGCGCTTGCTAAAGTTTCGCCTGTCTGTTCGCATATGTATAGTTTACTAATGAGCTATTTCTTGTAAATTACTCCTATCTTTATTTATACGTCATTTGGAGTGAATTTATCAATATTAAGATAATTCCTTTTTTTTTTCTTCTTAAAATGTTCTCATGAAGAATGTTAAGAAAAAAAGGAAAGAATAATATTTTATGAAAAAAATGAGTAATATTAAAAAAAAAAAAGAAGAGTAAAATATTAATTAAATTCCTAATAATGATTTATAATTAGGGAATTTCTACCATCCTCTTAGGTTTCCTTCATTCTTGGGCACAAATGCTTTTAACAAGATGTTTCCTCAGCTTGAAAATGATTATCTCGGGGAAGGTACTTGACCTTTTCCCAATTTTCCTGCTTGCTTCCTGATGTAATAAACAAGAATGAATAAACGGCTAAACAGAAAGAAAGAACAAGATATTGTGAAAACACATAAGTTTTCAGTTTAATGACAAAAGTTGGAAAAATCACATTGTAAAAGCCTGTTTGTAACTAAGACAAAACGAGATATTTATAACCTAAAAACAACCCTAAACCTATTTGGAAATTAAAAAAAAAAAAACCAAAACAATAAAAAAGCCCTAAAAACATAAAAGCCCACAAGTTAAAGTTAAGCCCATTCCGAGCTCGGGCCAACCTGCATCACTCCCAAAGATACTTTATCTGATCATGTTGTCGGCTTATCTAACAGGAACTACAAATGTAGTCCCTCCGAGCAGCTTCATCCCAGCCAGCAAGCCTGCCCCTTGTGCGACATTCCTGAAAGTAGTCCTAGGCTTCCTCTAGTTTAGGACTTTTAACTCTTTATTTTTCAGAAGTACATTGGATATTTCACAGAGGTCTGTTTGTGGCCTTCTATCTTTTTTTCTTTCTTTTATGCAACTGCACCATTCTTTTTTGCCAATGCTTTGAGCTTCATACTTGCTTCATATTTGCAACTTTTCAGCATATATTCAAACTTGTTTCGGCAGTGGAACAAAAATCATAGGCATAATATTCACATAAGTCTTGAAAACTTAAGTTTAATATTGTATTTTGTTGAATTTGAATTGTTGAGGTCGCTACTGTGCTTGGTGAAGCCCTTTTTTACCGATTTTTTTTTTCTGAGCTCAGCTGATGATTCAGCAAGGTCTGCATTGTCTTAGCTAGCTGTTAGGCATTGAACTTCTTTAGATGACAAGCATTCCAAGGCTTTAGGAGTTCCCTCCCTTCAAGGTCAGCAAGCTTGTAGCTCCCTTCTTTGTGCACCTCTTGGATTATTGCTCCCTTCAAGGTCAGCCAGCTTTCTTGTGGCTTGGTCAATTGCCCTTGTTTGCCGATATCTGATCTTTTGAGAACCATTTCTCGAAATGTGAAATGTCTTTCTTCGCTCTTTGTCGATAAAATTTGTTACTTTCCTTTTGTAAGTTCTATCTACTTCCATTGCTTTGTTCTTGACCTCTTCGAGGAGGTCGAGGTTTGCCCCTCTCTCCCGTTCATTTAAGACTGAATTGTATTCGATCAGTCTTAAAGATGTCATTCCAACCTCAACTGGCATTACTGCCTCTGCTCCAAAGCACAAACTAAATGGCATTTCTCCAGTAGCCTTTCTTGGTGTGGTTCTATAAGCCCATTGTATACTTGGGATTTCGTCCATCCAGCCAGTCTTTCGACCTTCTTTCTTAAGCTCAGTGAATTTCTTCTTGAGTCCTTCCAGGATGGTCCTATTTGTGACCTTAGCCAAGCCATTAGCATGGGGATGAGCTACAGAGGTCAGCTTCTGTTCAATATTAAGATATTCACAGAAGGTCTTAAATGGGTCGCCAATGAATTGTCTCCCATTATCGGTTATGATAGCTCGAGGAATGCCAAATCTAAAAACAATGTTCCTTCATATGAATGCTAGGACTCTTAGAGATGAAATTACTACCATTGGTTCTGCTTTAACCCATCGGGTGAAATGCTCCACAGCAACTATAAGGAACTTTACACCCCCCACTCATTTTGGGAATGGTCCCAATATATCAATGCCCCATATATCGAAAGGCATTGATGTGTTGATCGACTGGTACTTACTGGGTGGTAGGTGTGATTTGTTTCCGTGTAATTGGCAGCTCACACACTTCTGTATGACTTGCTTAATGTCTGAGACCATTGAGGGCCAATAATATCTCGTCCTTAGGAATTTTTGGGCAGCAATTTTAGCTCCTATGTGTGATCCACATATTCCGTTACGTACCTCTTCAATGACATACTATCCTTCTCGCCTACTTAAGCATTTGAGCAGCGGGCAAGTGAATGACCTTCTGTATACCTTGTCATTTCCTATTAGGACGTAGCGAGGTGCCCATCTCCACATTTGGGCAGCTTCTTTTGGGTCTTGTGGGACTGAGCTGACTGCCTTCTCAGTCACAATAAGTTGCATGCAAATTTCCTCACCTGACCTCAAAGAGATGAGCTGAGGGGGTTTTCCTAAGAAGTCCTTCAGTTTGTCAAACGCGGTTTGGTAGTCTTCGGTCCACTAGAAGTCCTTCTGCTTCTTTATGGTGTCATGGAATTTCCCTCCTTTATCTGCCATTTTGCTAATAAAGCGCCCTAGTGCCACCATTTTTCCTACCAAACTCTATACCTCTTTGAGGTTTCTGGAAGGTTCCATATCCAGCAAGGCTTTGATCTTATCTGGGTAGGGGTTAATGAATCTATCTGAAATCATGAAATCGAAGAATTTACCTGCTGAAACTTCGAAGGTGCATTTCTCCAGATTAAGCTTCATGTGAGCAGCTTTCAGGGTCTGAAAGTTTCCCTAATGTCCTCGATGAAATCTTATGAGGTCTTGGATTTCACGACTATATCATCTACATAGACCTCAATGTTCTACCCGAGCTGTTTCGTGAAAATCATGTGCATTGCTTGCTGGAATTTAGCTCCTGTGTTTTTCAGACCGAAGGGCATCTTGGTCTAGCCATTGGTCCTGAAATTTAATAATGAAGGAGGTCTTCTCCATGTCCTCAATGCCCATCGGGATTTGATGGTATCTCTTGTAAGCATCTAGAAAACATAACCACTGGTACCCGGCTGCTAAGTCCACCATTTGGTCTATGCTTGGAAGGGGATTGGAGTCTTTCTGGTAGTACTTGTTGAGTGTGGTGAAGTCCACACACATCCTTCACGTCTCTTCCTTCTTTAGGACTACAACTGGGTTGGCCAGCTATTCGGGGCATACCACTTCTTTCAAAATTCCAACGTCAATTATAGCTTGGACTTCTCGTGCTATGACCTTAGTGAGCTCAGCTGCGAAGGTCCTCTTAATTTGTTCCACCGGTTTGAGCCCGACCCAATGTTTTGCAATTGCACGGGCGACTTCTTCAAGGTTGTACGGCTGCTGGTGGCGGATTTGCAAGGCCTACGTTCTTGGCCAAAAACTCTTGTAGGTGGCCCCCTTTATCAGCATTTGAATCTCACCTTTGAGGTTGAAGCAGTCCTCCATTAGGTGGCGATGATCCATATGGTAGTGGCAGAATTTTACTGGATCTCTTTTCACCACGGGACTTTTGAGAGGCCTGGGTGGCTTTAGGAGGCCCCCTTTCTCCATGACCACCATGATTTCAGCTCGTGACGTTTTGAGAGGAGTGGTCACAAGGTCGGGATGGTCTTGCTCCGCTGGTCTAAGGCTCCCCCTTTGGAGTGAGGGTCTTTCCTATCCCGCTTTGATTTTGGAGGGCTCCTTGGATGTCCTCTGTTGTCTTTTTCGGTGAATGAGGTGAAGCCAAGGATCTTCTTCTGGATCACTGTTTAACAGCCTTGATTCGCTTCCCTAGGAGTGTCTGCAGCTCCTTGATTGTTTTTACTGGCACCTAGGCCAGTTTAAGGGCTACGCACCCCCCTTGCAACCCTTGCTTGAAGGTAGTGATATAGATGGCATCATTTTTCTGCTCTATCTCCATTGCTTCGTCGTTGAAACGACTATAATAGCTTCGGATGCTCTCACCGACCTTCTGTTTTATGAGGAAGATGTCATTGATATCTTTTTCGCACCTCGTACTGCTCTGGTAGTTCTTCAGAAACAGCTCTTTCAGCTATGTCTAACTGGAGATGCTTGCCTCAGGAATGCCCTTGAACCAGGACTGGGCTTTTTTGGTCAATGTTGGCAGAAAAGCTTTACACTTGACGTGGTCTAGGTGATCACACATCTCCATGTAGGAGACGTATTCGTCAATGTGCTATTAAGGTTCCCCAGTACCATCGTATTTTGTCTCCAATTGTGGAGCTTTGAAGCCTGATGGCATCCTTGTTGTTCGGATGCAATGGACAAACGGCGAAGGCTTTGTAACGTCCATAGTGCTCCGTAGTTCTTTATTGCTAGAGGGAGTTGGTCTCCTCGGTGGATTGAGGCTACCCCTCGAGCATTCTCGCTTGTCATTTCAATCAGGCTACGACAAGGTGGTATCCTTGCTCCAGGAGTAGTTCGTAGCGAGCTCCCCTGCTCTTCAGAGTCTGTATTCTACTGATGGCTCCATGAGATGGCCACTCGACTAAGCCTGTCCCTCAGGTCGTACACTCTTCCGTGGTCGAGGGTTTCTCTGAGGTAGGTTACAAGTTGAGTTCTCAATCTCTATGACCTCTCTTCTGCTTGACCTATTTCCTAACCTGCCTCGTTGTGTAGGGGGTCGGTCCTTACCTCTGAAGGCTGAAGCCGACAAGGTTGGGTGCATCTAGTTGGGCCTCTGGGTGGCCATGAACCAGGGGGGGGGGGGGAGTTCCGGAGTGCGTCCAGTAGATACATAATCTAGTCTACTGGAAACTCTTTCCAAAGCACCACCATTCGTTCCAAGAGAGATATGCTGAACTTGTCGTTATTCTTCCAGATCTCTATGGTCTAGAATCTTTGCTATTAACAGTAGGACCAGAGTGTCTCTGTTGCAGCCTTACTTGCACAGACAGAGGGTTGATCGGGACCCTCTGGGATGGACCAGCGTTGCCACTCCCTTGTGATCCTGCCGTGCACTAGGCGATGGATTGTTATTAACGGCAGCCTGCACCTGGGGTGGTATTTCGGGCACTGTTTCGCCAATGCGCAGTTGTGTTCTGGTAGATGGCCTGCCACAGCTTGTCGGTTGAATGCGTGAAGGCTAAGACTGAGCCATCAAGCTTGTTTTTATTTTCTTTTTTGTAGAGAAAAAAGGGCTAAGCTTTTTGTTTCAGGCTTCCCACAAACTACGCTAGAAGTGATTGGGTCAGAAATGGACTCCAGGTCACCCCATAGATAATGATGAAGCTCCACGGTTAGCCACCTAAGAAATGAAAAGAAAACGGTCATCGAAATGGGCTATCGCTCAGGGAAGAGATCTGATGCCTAAGTTAGTATATCTGAGAGATATGGAAGGTAAAGACAGTTCTCTGTCAAGTATAAGAGTTGCTTATTCCAGAGTTTCTTAGTCCATCGACCCATTGTGTGTTTTTGGTTAAGTAGTAAAAAGAGAAGGTCCATTACCTCCTAAATTTCTGTTTTGTATTACGTAATTGTAGGCCATTAGGATAAAGGTGGGATTTTGTTGAATCCCTCCAATTGCTCTTGGATTCATGGAGTTTCAATGGGATGAGAGATCCTGCCATTCACATCTTTGTTGAGAGCTACAAGCTCGCTAACCAACCCTTAGACCAACTTCACAACCTCCCCATGGATGTTGAGTGTCTCGAACATTTCTTCTAGTGAGATCGTGCTGAGTAGTCCTTGACTCCTGGGAGTGATTAGGAGTAGTGCACTGCTGGTCGTGGCATGGGAGATTCATCAGATGATATGGGAGGTGAGAGGTCCTGGGCTAAGCTCTGGTTGTACCTCTCTCGAGCTTATTTAGGAAGTTGGTAACCTCTAGGTTGATGACCTGGGAGGTCGGTGGTATTAGGTCCCTGTTCACCTTTCCTCGTTGACTTAGTAAGTCTGACTTTCGGGAATTGAAGGCATGGCACCTTTGGCCCATTTGGATTGACTTATCCGGGTTGTACCCGTTTTACCCATCACCTACATAAGTTTTATTCTCTTTTTCTTTCTTGCTTGACATCTTTTCTCATTCTGGGAAGAGCTTCTTAAGAAGAAGGTTTGTATCTGGGAGGAATTTTTCTTGATTTCTCTTATCTGGGTCTGGATTTGTTTTGGTTTCAACTAAGCTTTTCTGGTGTTTTTCTGGCTTCTAAGTCTAAAATCGGTGCTGGTTTTAGTATTCTTTTATGTGTTTTTCCAATTTTTCTCAAGAAATTATGTCAATTCTTTCTTATCTCTAATTTTCTTTTAACTCCATGGGTTTAAATAAATTAATCAATTTATTAAAAGAAAATGTAAATTTCCGAGCAAAAGTTTTAAGTCTTTTCCAACTATACATATTTCATTTGAAAATTAACCAAGTTTAATTTGAACCCCATTTTTATGTAAACGTTTCAATCTTTAAAAAACATGCGTTTGAGCTCAACCATTCCAAAGTTAATAAACAGAGAAAGAAAGAAGGGCCGGGTTGGAGACCAAAAGGAAGAGACTCGGGCGGGTTGGCGGCCTGGGGAGAACTAGGCTTTCGGTGCGCGGGGTCTGCTGGTCTGTGGGCCTGTCCTCTTCTTCTTCTTTTTTCAACTCTTCTGATGTTCAACACCGGATCAGTGCCATCGCCGGGCACCAGCTGTTCGAACAGGTACCTCTTTTCAATTTTTTTTTTGGTTTTTTTTTATTTTAAATTTCACAAAATGATTCTCAAGGCCCAAAATCAACATATTCTTTAGTTACTAATCTTTATGGTAATGGCTATTGGTCACAACTCACACAACAAAACATCGTTCTGATATTATTTTAACGATTCAAATTTAATCTACTCAACATATTCAATATATTCTTCACATTATAAAGTTTTAAAAGTTTAACTTTAATATTTTTGAAAACTTAGATAACTTGAGTTTAGTAGTAAAGTTAATTCAAAATGTATTACAATTAGATGTTTGAAATTTGAAAAAAGCCATCTTGAGATGATGGGTTGCCCTGGGGGGGGGGGGGATGGGGGTGTTTTACATTTACCCCTACCTTATTTATCAATAACAAATTATTAAAAACACATAGGATTAGAAGGGTACTTGTTTACCTAAACCTCCATGGAAAACAAATTACAATAAAAATACAAGAATGGAGATGTGTTTTTGAAAAAAAAAAATTTACACTTGATTTCAATTTGCTCTACTTGATGAAGCTCTTTCTCCATAATAATCTCATTCCACTTCATCCATAATAGCATGCTTTTCTTGAGCACTATTTTTCGCTTTGATATAATCATAAGCACACATGAGCACTCCTAGTGTTTCGGGTGTCATGACACTTTTTACTTCGTTGAGTCTTTGACCACTGTCACTAAAAAGCACTTTCCTATGCCACGGTTGAAATGAATGGAGTCAAAACATCACATGCTAATTTTGACAAAGTTGGATAAGTGGATTCATTTAATTTTCACCCTCACAAAATTTCAAAATCGAAATCCTCACTACTCATGAACTAGTATTGATGGGTGAAATGGGCACAACCTGGATTCATCAATTCAAACGGGCAGATCCGGATAGAAGTCAATCCAAATGGGACAGAGGGTCCCATGCCTTTAATACATGAAAGTCAGACTCACAGAGTTAATGAGGACACGTGGGCAAGTGGCCAGCCACCACCGACCTCCCAGGTCACTGACCTAGAGGTTTTCAACCTCTCAAATGAGCTCGAGCTCATGTCTTGCCAGACCCCGACTTCGACTTGGCAAGCTCCGATTTGAATCATAAATCTTCCATGCCACGATCACCTGTGTGAGACTCCTAGCCACTCTAACTAGCCAAGGATCACTCAGCACAACCTCAAAAGAAGAGATGCTCGAGATCCACAACATCCATAGGGAGGTCGTGATGTTGGTCTGAAGGTCGGTTAGTAATATCGTAGTTCTCATAGAGACTTGAATGGCAAGATCTCTCGCTCTCGGGAAACTCCATAATCTTAGGAGCAATTGGCGGGATTCAATTAAATCCCACAATTATCCTAACCGCCTACTATTACGTAAGGCAGAGCCCAATTCTAGGAGGTAACTAACTCTCTCTCTCTCTACTTAAACAAAAAACACAATCAGTCTAAGGAAACCAAGCAAGAAAATAGAGAACTAAGCCTTCCAGTTTTCAGAGAACTGCTTTTACCAGAAAACTCTCCCAGAATACTAACTTAGGCATCAAAGTTCTTCCCTGGGCGACAGCCCACTCCGGTGACCTTTTTTTCTTATCTTCTCAGGTTGCTGATCGCAGAGCTCCATCAGAAATCTGTGGGGTGACTGGTTGATGCAGGACAACTTCGTTCGCAATAAACCAAACAATAATTTGAACAGGAAAACGAAAAAGGGATGTTTTGCATGATCACTCATGATTTTTGGCCTAACTTGAATTGCAATTCAAAACCAAAAGAAGAGAAGGAAAAATCGTTCCTTGAATAAAAAGATCATCTAAAGACAAGGCTTGTTTAAAACTAAGACAAAACGAAATATTTATAACTTAAATCTATCCTAAACCTAATCGGAATTAATTAAAAGAATCTTAATCCAATTCGAAAAAAAAAACAACAAAATTACGAAAATATCCCGAAAATATAATTAAATCCGAAAAACACAAGATAATGCCCGAAAACCCATTGAAGAAAACATCTTATGTCATGGCAAAGCAATGGGTAATGCTTAGTGGCCGATTTCTAGTCGTCTAGTCAAGTTTTCGGCCCATTCCGAGATGGTAGGTTTGACCTGCATCCCGAGGCAGAAGGTCTGCAATATCCTTGAGTTAGATCGGTTCAGATGTAAGCATCATACTCCCCTTTCTCTGGAAAGCTTTTTCTCAAGCTGAGCCCTGTCCAATAAAGTTTAATTTGGATGAATAGTAAAATTGATGAAGAGTCTATGAACAGTATCAGGGAATAGTGTCGACGAACAGTGCGATGGTGTCAATTTCGGAAAACTCTTGGAAACTCAAACTTTGGATAATCGAAAATCAAGACTCTGATACCAATTTGATGCCGAACGACTTGGATCGTTTGCCATAAACCGAACAATAATTCCAAAAAGAGATGTTTTGCATGATCACTCACGATTTTGGGATGTTTTGCGTGATCACTCATGATTTTTAGCCTAACTTGAATTGCAATTCAAAACCAAAAGAAGAGAAGGAAAAATCATTCCTTGAATAAAAAGATCGTCTGAAGACAAAGCTGATTTAAAACTAAGAAAAAATGAACTATTTATAACCTAAATCTATATTAAACCTAATAGGAATTAATTCAAAGAATCCTAATCCGATTCGGAAATAATAATAAAAAAACAACAAAATTACGAAAATATCCCTAAAATATAATTAAATTTGAAAAAAAACAAGATAATGCCCGAAAACCCATCAAGACTATCCCGGATGGCTGAAAACGTCTTATGTCATGGCAAAGCAATAGGTATTGCTCAGTGGCCCGTTTCCGATCGTCCAGTCAAGTTTTCGGCCCATTCCGAGATAATAGGTTCGACCTGTATCCTGAGGCAGAAGGTCCGCAATATCCTTGAGTTAGATCGGTTCGGATGTTCTCATCACCGGTCCAACTCTTTTGGACCCCATCACCTCTGCCACCATTTTTGAGAATCTATAACAAGAAAAGCCTAGCCTTTTTCCCACACACAAAAAACAAACAAAACAATCCTGATGGCTCAGTCGTAGCCTTCGCATGTTCAACCGCCACGTTATGGCAAGCCACTGGCCAGAACGCAATTACGCACTGGAGAGATAGTGCTTCGAATACCGCTGCTAATACATGTCATTAATGACGGCAATCCAGGGCCCAATACACAGCAGGGATAGAAACCGTTGGCATAGTGCTGCCCACCCCAGAGTGTCTCGACCAACTAGAGGCTGGCACAAGAAGGGTCACACCAAAAAAACCTGGATCCCATGGTGAATGCCAACAACTCTAGGCCACCTAGGCCATAAAGATTTGGGGGAGCACCCAATATCCATGCCTGTAAATCTAATAGAAAGAATGATGGCAGCCCTGAAAGGGATCTCTGGCAGGGGAGATTAAGTTTCCACTAGGCGTAGTCTGGCGCTTTCCTGGAGGGACCCACAGTTGCCCAGGAAACAAACCCAACACACCCAGCTAGACAGGCTTCAACCTTCAGAAGCAAAAGCAGACCCCCTGCATAATTACGCAGATCAAGAAGAAGGTGAACCAGAGCAAAGGTCACAAGAAGTGAAAATCCTGCCGGTGATCGATCTCAGAGAAACCCTCAACAACGAAAAAGGGTATGACCTAAGGGATAGGCTCAACCGAGCGACCATCTCAAAGAGCCAGGGACAGGGTACAGTCCTCGAAGAGCAGGGGAGCGAGCTGTGAACTCCTCTTGGGCCAAGGATGCCCCATTGTCATAGACTGATCGAAATGACAGGCGAAAGCCACTCGAGGGGCAGCCCCCAACCCATTAAGAAGAGCAGCTCCCCTGACCAATCAGGAGCAACAAAGCACTATAGACTTTATCCTTCCTTCGCCATTTGACCACAGCATCCGAGCAGCCAAGTTTCAAAGCTCCACAATTAGAGAAAAAATATGATGGAACTGGAGAACCTCAGCAACACATCGATGAGTATGTCTCCTACATGGAGATGTTCGAACATCCCGACCATGTCAAGTACAGAGCCTTCAGGTCCATGCTGACCAAAAATTCCCAATTGTGGTTCAAAGGAATCGTGGACACAACTGAAGGAGCTATTTTTAAAAAACTACCAAAGCAGCACAAGGTGTGAAAAGGATATGGACGACCTTTTCCTCATCAGGCAGAAGGTTGGTGAGAGCACCCGGAGCTATTACAGTCGTTTCAATGTCGAATAGTGGAGATCGAGCAGAAAAACAATGCCATCTACATGACTGCATTCAAGCAAGGTTTGCAAAGGGGATACATAGCCCTCAGACTGGGCTAGGAGCAAGTGAAAACAATCAAGGAGCTGCAGTCGTTCCTGGAAAAACTAATCACTGCTGAAGAAACTACTGTCCAGAAGAAGATCCTAGGCTTCACCTCAACCCCAGACAGAGATAACAAAGGACATCCGGGGAGTCCTCAAAAACAAAAACGGGATAGGAAAGAGCTTCCCTTAAAGGGGGAACCTCTGACAAGAGAAGGACACCCATCACCGACCTCGTGGTCACTCCACTCAAGCAATCACGGGTCGAAGTCATGATGGTCATGGAGAAGAGATGCATTCTCATGCCAACTAGGCCTCTTAAGAGTCCTACAGCCAAAAGAGACCTGGCAAAGTTTTGCCACTACCATAAAGATCATGACCATCTAATGGAGGATTGCTTCGACCTCAAACGTGAGATTGAAAGGCTGATAAAGGAAGGTCACCTATAGGAATTTTTGGCAAAAAACACAAGACCAGTGAATCTGCTACCAGCAATCTCGCACAACCAAAGACAGCCAGTTGGCGAGATCACTGCCATCGAGAGAAGGTCGAAGCGAGCTCGAAGGGGAGATTCAAAACCCCTAACACTGTCACTCCAGGTTGGTGACTTCCTAGTAAGGAAAATCCTAGTTGATGTTCGAAGTGTTGTCAACGTCCTATATCGCAAGGCCTTTGATCAGATGGGAATTGAGAGAAGCTTGCTGTTATGGTCAGATATAGCACTGTCTAGCTTCAACGGTAGCACAACTTATGTCGATGGAGTCCTATAGGTTCCCACCACAGTCCGAACAGACAATGGGGATTTCACTGGTTAATGGACTGGATGGTCGTAGATGCCCCTGGAACCTAAAATGCCATACTTGGCCGAAGGGGGGTCATGGACCTAAGAGCAGAGATCTCCCTGCTTAACTACAACATGAGGATCCAGGTTGGTAACAGTTGGATTACACTTGAAGGGGACGGGCAAATGGCTGCGGAATGTTACCTTGTGGAGGATAATAAAGAAAGCACCCTAGAGCCCAAGCAAGAGGAGTGCATTGACCTCCCAAAAGAAGATGACCACCTCAGAATTCAAGCGGCCGGAAAAGGGGAGAAAGTCTTTCTCAACCCCAAATTCCCTGAGAAGGGGATCTAGATTGGAGAGCTCTTACCTCCGAAGGTCAAGGGAAAACTAGTGGATTCCCTTGAAGAAAATTAGAAGGTCTTCGCTTGGCAACCCATCGACCACAAAGGAGTTGACCAATCAATAGCATAACATTAGGTCGGGTTCAAGCCAAACGTTAAATCGGTAAAGCAAAAGAAGAGAACCTGCGCACCCGAAAGCAACGAGATCACTGCAAGAGTAGCTCAAGCTCTTCTTGATGCAGGAATCTTGAAAGAGGTGGTGTACCCAGAATGGCTACCCTATCTGGTTGTGGTTCCAAAGAAGGAAGGGACATGGAGAATGTGTGTGGACTTCACCACACTTAACAAATATTGCCAGAAAGATTCCTACCCCCTCCCCAGTATTGATCAGATGGTGGACTCCACAGCCGGATACCAGTGGCTATGCTTCCTAGACACATACAATGGGTACCACTAGATTTTGATGGCTCTTGAGGTCTCTGTAGGAAAGTTCGTAGGCTTCATGATCTCGGAGAGAGGTATCGATGCCAACCTAGACAAGATCAAAGCTTTGTTGAATATGAAAGCGCTATTGGATATGGAACCTCCTAGAAACCTCAAAGAGGTATAGAGCTTGGCAGGAAAAATGGCAGCCCTAGGACGCTTTATCAACAAGATGGCAGGCTAAGGAAAAAAACTTTATGAAGTCATAAAAGAGCCAAAGGACTTCCTGAAAGTTGTTAGGAGGTGTTCATCAAGATGAAGAATTTTTTGGGCAGACCTCCTCAACTTGGCTCCCCGAGATCAGGAGAACAAATCTGTATGTACCTTACCGCAACCAAAAAGGCTGGGAGCTCGGTATTAATAGTATAAAGGTCATGTCAGCAATTTCCTATTTATTATGTTAGCCATTTACTTCGAGGTCCAGAAGCTAGATACACGGACCTCGAGAAATTTCTATATCTCATCATTTTCACCTCAAGGAAATTAAAGCCATATTTTGAAGCTTTCCCGATAAGAGTCCTAACCAACTTACCACTGAAACAAGCTCTGGCAAAGCCTGAACTTTCAGGCAGGACAATGAAGTAGTCTCTTGTTCTCTTAGGGTATCAAATCCAATTTGAACCAAGGAAGGCCACTAAAGCTCAAGCTCTCTCAGACTTTGTACAAGAATGTATTAGAGCTCCACTAGAGCACACACGTACTTGTGAAGACGATATATGGACCATGTTCATGGATGGGGTCCCCGAAAAAAAAGAATTCATGTGTGAGGATTGTACTAATCTACCCTGAGGGAGTGAGAATCAATTACTCTATGAAGTACAACTTCCTAACCTTGAACAATGAATCCGAATATGAGGCTTTCGTAGCAGGTCTAAGGCTTATAAGAGCTCTGAAGGTGTAGAAACTACACTCCAAAACAGATTCACAAGTCGTAGCCAGCCAAGTCGCTGGAGAATATGAAGCAAGAGATGACAATATGGTCAAGTATCTCAAGAGGGTAAGAGACATGATTTCAAAACTCGACTACTTCCTAATTGAGCAGAAACCAAGAGAGCAAAATTTAGAAGCAGACACACTGTCCAAAGTTTACCGAGAGGTAGCAGGAACCAATTCCGAACTACTCATAGAGCAGTTATGCTCTCCCAACATTGATCAAGAAGAAAACCCGGTTACAGAGGATCAGGCAGACTGGAGATATCCTATCTTCAGATTAATTAAACATGGCAACCCCCTCAAGAACCAGAAGGAAGCTCGCCAAGTGCGAAGATGGGCACCTCGGTACATCCTGATAGGAGATGACAAGGTATACAAAAGGTCATACACATGGCCACTACTCAGATGTTTAAGTCCAGGGAAGGGCAAATATGTGATTTATGAGGTGCATAGTGGCATATATGGCTGTCATGTAGGGACAAAAACTGTCGCCAAGAAGTTCCTACGGACGGGGCATTATTGGCCCATAATGGTAACTGGCATTGAGACAACCATTTAGAAATGCACAGGCTGTCAGTTACACGGGAACAAATCACATCTCCCACCTGTGAAATACTAGCCAATCAATGCCTCAGTGTCATTTGATATATGAGGAATTGACATCCTTGGACCCTTTTCAAAAGGAGTGAGGGGCACCAAATTCCTAATAGTTGCTGTGGAAT
The DNA here is from genome assembly GCA_028571225.1 of Parsonsia alboflavescens. NCBI lineage: Eukaryota > Viridiplantae > Streptophyta > Magnoliopsida > Gentianales > Apocynaceae > Parsonsia > Parsonsia alboflavescens. Next base: position 9,954,999 of record JAOXNR010000013.1, read on the forward strand.
ACTTCATCAGATAGGTTGAACAGGAGCCAATGACGGTGATCTCATCACAAAAGGTTCAATCATTTGTGTGGAAAAGTATTGTATGCCAATTTGGGATCCATCGAGCCATCATTTCAGACAATTGTCGGCAGTTTACTGGTAACCCATTCAAAACCTTCTGCGAGAATCTGCACATTGAGCAAATATTGACCTCTATGGCTTACCCACAAGCCAACGGGCTAGCAAAAGTCACAAATCGAACAATCCTAGAAGGACTAAAGAAGAGGTTCACTCAACTCGAGAAAGAAGGTCGCTACGCAGACTGGCCAAATGAAATCCCAAGTATACTATGGGCATATAGAACCTCACCCAGAAAAGCCACTGAAGAAACTCCATTTAGCTTGTGCTTTGGAGCAGATGCTATAATGCCAGTTGAGGTTGGAATGACGTCTTTTAGACTAATCGAGTATGACTCAGTCTTAAACAAGGGGGAGAGAAAGGCACAGCTTGACCTCCTCGAAGAGGTCAGAAGCAAGGTAAATGAAGCAGGTAGAACTTACGAAAAGCAGGTAACAAATCCACCTTCTAAAAGAGGTCAGAAGTAAGGGAATTGAAGTAGATAGAACTTTCAAAAAGCAGGTCAAAATTTTTTTCAACAAGCGAGTGAAAGAAAGACACTTCGCGGTTGGAGAAATGGTCCTCAAAAGGTCAGATGTTGGCAAACAAAGTCAACTGACCAAGCTGCAAGAAAGCTGGGAATTACCCTACCAAGAAGTCTACAAAGGATGGTGCTACAAGCTAGCTGATCTTTAAGGAAGACAACTCCTGAGACCTTAGAATGCCTGTCACTTAAAAAAGTTCTATGCCTGAAAGTCATCTAAGATATGAGAAACCTCATGGACCTACCAGATCATGACGACCTCAAACACTCAACAACGACGTCAACGATGGTTTCAACCAGCTCAGCTCAAATTAAAGCTAAGTTCTTTTAAAGTTTATGCGATTGTTACACTTGTGTTAATTTAAGTTGCCTGGATGAAAAGTAGTTCAATTATGCAAGCATGCAATTGTTGACAAACTGTAAGTATGAATATCAGAGACATTGCTTAAAGCAAAAGGCAGAAAATACTGAGCAGTTTTGTAAAAGGACAAAAAAGAGAATAGAGAGCCACAAACAGACTCTCTGTGGAGTATCAAGTGTAGTAAAAAATAAAGCAGAAGGCCATAAACAGACCTCGACAAAGTATTTGATACTCAAAAAATAATAAAGAAAGGCCAAGGTAGAAGGCACTAAAAGCTGTCTTCAAGGAAAGCTCAATCCAATTTCCGGGCTTGGCGTTGCACCAGAAGGTGGTGCTGGCAGGAATAAAGTTGCTGGAAGGGACTATGGCTTAGATACCTGTCAATCAAGTCAATGGCAGAGTCAAGTGAGGAACATTTAAGAACAAATGGGAAATATTTGGAAAGGGTCAAGTACCTTCCCTAGAGAAAGCATTCAGCAGTTAGGGAAACGTTTTTGCAAAATAATCTGAGCTCGGAAAGACGGAAATGCCTTCAGGAGATACCGATACCATGGCATAAGGGGTACCTCTTGGCTCGTAGCAACAGCCTCCACAAGCCCTTTAACCTTCACGGAAATCCTTCTCCAGCCGCATCGACCTGGGCCAAGGACTTTGCTGCGGCCACCTATTTGGGAGACTCCATCTCCTGGTCCTCTTTCTCCTAGGGGAGGGAAGCAGTAAACCTAGGACGATAAAGGTGGGAATCTGTTATAGGGTTAGTCTTTACCCCAGGATTGAGTCCATTGAGCTCTTCCACAGTAGCAGTATAATGAGATATTAATTGAGGTCCTAGCAAAGACTGCACATACTCTTGAAAAGCAAGGACCTTCCTCAGATTCTCCATAGCAAGGTTGCCCTCCTCGTCACAAAGCCCTTGAAGTTCCTCTAGCCTAGCCTCAAGCACCTTATTATGCTCCTCCTACTCAGCCATTTTCTTCTTAGTAGTGTCCAAGACTTTACAAGTATTCTCATTGGCAGCTCTAGCTTCAGCAGCATTCTTTCGGCATGCAATGAGAAGATTCTTAGATGATTCAACAGAGGCAGAGAGCTCAACAACCTCCTTTTCTAGGTGGGCCTTGGCACCTTGGAGCTTTTCAACCATTGAGGCAAGCTCCCGGTCCTTGGAGACCTTCTCAACTTGCCTCCTCAATAGCTCACCTAAGACCACATGGCCGTACAAAAGAGAGAAGGAATAAATTTGTTTATAAAAGCTGGAAAAGAGTAAGGACAGACCAAGGTCATCAAGAGAAACTTACCCCAGGAAGGAAGGAAGCCCCAAATTTCCCACCCTCCTCATCAATTTACTGCTGGCAGATCTCCTGGTCAATTGAAGGAACACAATCCATCAGGAAGGATTGAGATTGAGACCACTGGAATACAGAGTCAGATGCTTCCATAGCCAGGTCAAGGACCCACCTTTCACTTCCCTCAACAGTGTGAGCAGTCAGAGCAGAGTCTCCCTGCTTCTTCAGAGTCCCCACAACCTCTTCCATTGCACAACCCAACAAAGAAGGTTTGGAACCAAGCGTTGCCGGAGTTTTCCCCTTCTCGGAAAAGCCTAAAGTGATCTTCTCTGGGTGCAGGGAAGAGGGCGAAGAGGACAAGGTCGAAATTTTGATAGGCCTGTAGGAAGGCTTCATCCCAGCAACAGATGAAGTTCTTTTAGAGGCCCCTCGGGTCCTCTTTGCCATTGAAGTTTTTCCCGGATCCAGTGGAATAGGAATTTTGACAACCAGAGCCCTGGCAGGGGAAGGACCTATAAAACCTCGACCTCTCCCCCCAGAGGTCCTAGAGGAACTAGAAGCATTGAGCCATTGAGGTGTTTGCATTGCTACGAAAACAAGGAAAAGGAAAAATCTATCAGAACCAAATCAGGCAACATAAAAATTTTGTGAAACCAAAAAAGCTCTACCCACCAAGAGAAGATATCTCCAAAGACTTTCTGAGTGAGGGAAGGTCACGCTCTAATGGCCGTCCTAACCGGACAGAGTGGAGGAAGGCCTCAGGTCCTATCTTGGGTTTACCAGAGTCAACCAGGTCTAAAAGAAAGTGCCTATGTTCAGCCCGATCGACTGATAAATGAGGAAGTCCATTGAAAAATGTGCCACTAAGGTTCCGATCTGGATAAGCTTCAGATTGGAGAGAATGACAAGGGAGACTAGCAAAGAAGAACAGGGGTTTCCACTCCCCCGCAGAGGACTAAAAGGGACCAACCAATTTGTGTCGAGAAGTGAATTGAAGATACCCCGTGGCCCCTGTAGCCACAAAAGAAACTCCCAATCTATAAAAACACCTAAAAAGTTCCGGGGAAACCGAAACTCTGTAAAGATGATAGGTAGCCACAAGGCGACCTTTGTTCGTATGGAATTAGGAAAGAGTTGGGACAAAGAAAAGTGCCAAAAACAAGCAGTATCAAAGAACAAAAGGTGAATATATGGAAGCAAGATACCTCCTATGAGGTTAGCACTATAAAGGACTATGTGTCCATCACGCCTACTGTAGGGGCGCTCAAGAATTTCGGCGGCAACAATTGTTGGGATTTTTGCCCAAAAAGGCTATCATTTTCTGAGAAAAAATGTAAAAGACTATAATCTTAATAACTAATTTTATACATATTAGCATAACATGTAATAAGGTCCAAATTGATTTAAATAGGTGATCTGTGTGTTGGGACGTTC
>JAOXNR010000013.1:9971818-10018768 GCA_028571225.1 Parsonsia alboflavescens
ATCTGCAGTTCCAGACAATAATTCAAAAGGTATGTTTTCATTCTCATTGTGTAAACGTTTTCTGGGATTTGGATCTCGTTTCTTTGTAGATTCGAGGTCAATTTCCCATCAATTCTATCATGGAGAAAATCCCTCCTACTTGAAGCAAATTTACATTCCATGTCTCTCCACCTTTTGGTTCCCATTTGAAGAAAGATAACTTTAAATATTCTTCCTCAACTATTTTCTAGAGGTAGTTTATTTTTCGGGGATTTTCTAAATTTCATGGATATCTTAGTTTAGCTAAGCTTGAATGCAGAATGTATAAAAATTCATGTTTCTAGTCATGAATAAAGCTTGATCCTTTATAGATGTTCGTGTGGTTAGCCCACTTCTGACAATAGAAAAATCTCCTACACTCTTCGATTTTAATCCTTTGATAAACCATAAACAATTTTCTCCATAACTCTAAACTACAAGTAACCTTGCAAGCTCGACAAGTCAAAACAAAAGCAATTGTATATCTAATAAAATTAGGGTTCAGCTTTCCTAATTGAATCCTAAAGAATTTCAAAATATCTAAGAATATGGGATATAGAAGCAACCTCAATCCAGCCCTAAAAAGTGCTACATATGTAGTCACATAACCAGTAGGTGGTTTATAAATTTTTCCTAATTCCCAAAGATACTTTATTTCACAGTCAATGGGGGTATCGAAATCAGACCTAAATTGTTGCGTATGCCAAAAGACTCCTTGGGTAGTCAGATATTGAGGCTTAACCTTATTCAATCCTTCATCACAACCAGGTTGTGGACCATCATTTGAGTCTGCAACAATAATTTGCTTAGGAGGTCTATAGTCTATAACCATTCGGGTATCATTTGCATCATAGAATGGATAATCTACAATTTTGGGTAGTAAAAAATATCTAATGCTATGATATTTTACTTTCGGATGACTTGAATTTGTCACTTCTCCGAACCTTTTCAACAATGTTTTCTCGACTAAACTAGACTTGTCGGTTTGACCAGTAGGATAAGGAACCAACTGCCTAAATGGCTTGGTTCAAGTCTCAAAAACCGTTTTGAAAATAATCATGAGAAATCCTCTAATCCATTTTGTACCCGACCAATTCAACCGTTGAACCAGTTAGTTATGTATCCAACTGCCCAATTTAAATCATTAAAATTTTTGGGACCAAATTGAAATAATTAAAACTTTGAACACTCAATTGAAAATTAAAAAATAAAACAATTTTCATAATTCCAACCTAAAATTGTAATCAGACTCATCGAAGTTCACTCACACACAATCTCATACTCAGATCTAAAACGGGATTCAGAGTCGTTAAAAAAAAAAGAATTATGAATAAACAACAATTTCTTGATCATATCATCTATCCAAATCTCCAATTTTATATGACATAAAATTCTAAATCCAAAACTCTTTCATAAGGTTCTGCCTGAAGTCAAAATCTTTTTTTCCTTAATCCTTGATATAGGTTGGACGTTCTTCGGATATGAAGTTTTAAACCTTTGGAAGCTTTCGAAAGCTCTTCTTCCTTTCTCTCAATACTCTCTCTAAATCATTAAAACTAGCTGGAAGTGCAACCTTTGAAATTGAAACTTTTTTTTCTTCCTTTCTCCCTTTCTCAACAAAATCCCTCGGCTTCTCTCTATCTCTCTCTCTCCCCCACTGCTTTTGCTCCACAAATTCCGTCATTCCCCGATTTATTTTTTTTTCTACCTCAGTAAGAAAAAAATTTAAAGAAAGTGAATAAATATTTTAAGTAGGTAGCTAAGTTAAGTAATAAAAAGAACAAAATTTTAGGAATCCTTTTTGCCAATTTGTACTAAATCTTCGGAAAACATACATAATTAGACGAATTAAAATATATGAAAGAAATATTTGATAAATTACTATATATTTCTAATAAAGTTTACTTATTTAGGTATATATATATATATATATATATATATATATAAAGGCGAGAGTTAGTCTTCCAAACATATCACTAACTTTCAGAAGTTCAATTTTTTTTTTTCCTTTAAATTGAAAAGTCAAATAAACCAAACCCTTCCCAACGATAAGTTCTACAGACAAAAAGTCCTAATCCCAGGGGAGACCAAACAAATTCGAGCAATGCCGGCAAAATCCAACGGTATCTGGGGCGACCGTGCTTAAGGCTTACAGAATAACTGATGGGCAAGATTTCACACTTGCTCTTCCTTTCAATTAAACTGCGGAGAATCACGATGCAGATGTAGAAGCCTTGGGGCGACACCTTCAATTATATTGAAGCACTTTGCCAAATCTAGTTGCCCTCAAACATTCACAAAACACATTCAGAAAAGGTACGTTCTTGCTATAGAAATAATATTTATGCTTTTCAATTTTCGTTCTGATACTCTCCTATCTGATAATTAATATCTGCAATGTCCCTTCGAATTAGTTTTGACAGTTTGGACTTGATTATTCTGATGATAATCTGTGGATTTTAATATAATTTCAGTTCTTAATGATAACTAGAAATGTTATCAGTTTGTTTCATTCATCAAACTGACAACACTCAGGAGTAGATATGCCTTTTAATTATCTTTTTGTATGGAGTGGAAATACCTATTTCTGAGATCATTTCTACTAGGACAGATAAAAAAAAGCTAGTAATTGTCCGAACTATTTACTACAAACTATGGGTAATAGGAAGCATAAGTACCTTCTCTAAGGGGAAAAATAAAAGAAAAAAGTGAAAGACTTCATTTTTTTTATTGTGGAGGGGCTATATGGGACAGAAGTGATGAGTAAACATTGGATAATTGCTTTCAAGGAAGTGGAAGCAATACATTTAAATATGTTAAAATTTAGCTTGAAAAGGGAGATTAAGCTTAATAAGCTCTTCCAGGTTATATTGTCTTGAAGATCCTAAGCTACTTGTATTGTTAGATTTTAAGATTAATTTGTTGATGTTAATTTTTCCTTAAATCTGTCAATTCCAAATCCCATGTTCTATAATGCTTTTTCTATCTAGAGCTGTGGAATTGGATTTGTCAGTGTAGTGTAGATTTAAAATACATAATAGGAGTTCTTATATGTATGTCTGGATGTGTATGTCCTAGACCTCCAAGTTTGATACTTTTTTGTCCCCTCTTTACATCCTTTTTTTCTCCCTTTTTGGTGGCCACATATAGGTATGTTCAAACTAGGACAAGAAGAGGAGAGGGGTTGGAGAGAGAAGAAATGGAGATAGGAGTAGGAGTGGGAAGGAGGGTATTGAGTATTTATGGTATATGTATGGATAGTGAATTGGAGGGAAAAGAGACATAAATCATATTTTTACTATCTATCTATATTTTTTGTTTTAGTTTAAATTTTGATGAATTTAATTTAATTTTATTAATTTAACCAAAGACACCGATAAATTAAGAATTGTGATGTTGTAAATGATAAAAATATTTGTTTTTGGTTCTATTAATTTTCCTTGCTTTTTACATGCCAATCTCATCACATTTCAGTTTAATTGATATGCATTTGATTTTTTTTTCCTTGTAGGAGCAATGTCAGCATTGAGTATAAATGATGCTATCATAAAAAAAAAAAAATGTGAATGTGGCAGTTATATAAGGCCAAGGATCTCTCATTCAGAGAAAAAGAAAGAAGAAAATATTGGAAGTGCTGCATTACGAAGGTGAAAAAACATCTACCATAAAATTTTTCATCATATCTTATATATATCTAGTATAAATATAAATTGACCCCCATGAATTTAAATAATTTGCACCCAACAGAATTTTTTTTTTTTTTAAAGAGACAATAACAATGTGATCGGAGAGATTATTGGAATTTGTAAAATTTTTAATTATGTTAAATCAATTTGGGAGCAGAGAATTTGGAAAGTTAGTTTTTATTTTTATTTTTACTTTTTTCAAATCAAAATTATTTTTAACAATTATCAAATAAAAACATAAAGACATGACCAAAGATATACAATACCACAATAATTAAATAGAGACTTTTTTAGGAATTGACTTCAGTAATCCTTCAAGGATTCTAGATAAAAACTTCAAAATATCAATTTAATGTCCAAGATAAGTTCATAAAATATATTTATAGAAAAGCTCTTTTAAATCTCGAGAGAACATAATTTTCCTTACAATTTTTTTTAAAAAAAAATTAATAGTCATTTTAATCTAGATTGGTTCTACTAGATATTTGTGTTGGCTATTATTTTTTAAATAAATCGATTTTTGAAAATTCATTAGGATATTGATGAATTGGGTATGAGTTTTCAAATTGATCAAATCAGTGTTTGAATTGAATTAGGAGATTATTGTAATCTTTAGGATTTTTTGAGTTATCCTTATTAAATTCTTAATTGTTTGATATGGTATCTCTTAAGATTTCAGAAGATAGATATTCCTTGATTGATTATCCTAAATTGATATTTCCATATTTATCTGCTTCCATATTTATTAATGTATTGTGATTATCTTTTAGAAAAGAATATCTCCTGTAATCTTTTTACATTGCTATCGTTTCCAAAACAAGATAATCTTTGAGTAATAAAGATTGATGATGATAGAGCAACGTGCTGAGGAGTCCTTGCCGAAAATCATTATAAATATTCGGGAGAATATTTACGGTAGGTTGACTCAGAAGGAGCATCTCTAACTCACTAAAGCAAATTATCACAGGTGTGTCATGGGAGTGTTACAACGGTTCTTGTGGAACAGTTTCAGAACTCAAGGGGAGTTCGGCTTCAGGAGAGGCTTTGTCATCTTTAGAGAGATTCTTGAAAATGTTGTGATATATGCAAGAGGGATTCTTGTTGTGATTTTGTAAGGTAAAACTTAGTACAGGATAGTGATAGACTAGAGAGATTCTATTGCCTATACTACATCCATTGTAATGTTTTTATCTCAATGGATTTTGTAGTTTGGCTTGGCTTTGAGGACGTAGCCTAATATTGGATATACTCTAATGGGTGAATTTCGTTAAATCTCGGTGTACATTTTTCTTATGCAATATATAGTCAGTATATTACATAAACTTAATAGTAGATTTGCTAGCAAAAGGTTCTTTCAATTGGTATCAGAGACATACACTAACGAATTAGTGAAAGATCTTGGATTTAGAATCTTTTTGTGCATCAATGTGTGGATTACAAGAAGAAGGATCTATGAATAGACCACCTCTTCTCAACGGATCCAATTATTCATATTGGAAAGCTCGGATGATTGTGTTCATCAAAGCACTAGATGAAAGGGTTTCGAAATCATTCCGAAAAGGATGGACCCCTCAGAAAGATGAGAAGGATCTTTTGAAGGATGAAGATACCTGGACAGAGGAAGAGGATAAGGAAGCTAATTTTAATTTTAAAGCTCTTAAGGCTATTTTTGATGCTATTGATGTTAATAAGTTTTGTTTGATTGCTCAATGTATTTCAGCTAAGGAGGTTTGGACAACCTTACAAACAGCACATGACGGAACATCAACTGTGTGACGCTCCAAATCGCAAATGATCAGTTCAGAATTTGAGAAATTGCAGATGGATGAAACTGAAACTATTGCGGATTTCCATGCAAAATTGAGTGATCTAGCTAATGAGTCATTCACTCTAGGGAAGCAAATGACTAATGAAACATTGGTACGAAAAACTCTGAGATCTCTCCTAGAACGGTTTGCTCATAAAGTAACTGCAATTGAAGAAGCAAAGGATATCGATACAATCAAATATGATGAATTGATCGGCTCGTTACAAACCTTTGAGATGAACTTAAAGCTAAATCGGAAGGACAAAAGTATTGCTTTTTAAGTTGCTGATCTCATTGATCCAGAAATTAATTGTTCTGAAGATGTTCAGCAAGTAATGTCCATAATCTCGCTAAATTTCAACAAAATGTACAGAAGAATCAAAGGCAAACCGAACTCCGATCAATTCAAAAATAATACTGGAAATAGAAAATCTTTTGGTAAGTCCCCTTCTGATTGTACTGATTCTAATATCATTACTAACAAAGGAATATAATGCAGGGAATGTGAATGTCATATTCAGGCCAAATGTGTAGCCTATCTCAAAAAACACAAGAAGTCTTTTGTTACTACCTAAAGTGATGGGAAACAAACTGCTGAGGATGAGGAAAGAATTGAACAAATGCTTAATTTTGTTGCTCTACATGGTGAAGTTTTTTCATCGAAATGTGACAATTCAGGTATGACAACTGTTGAACTTAATGAAGAAACAAAGGTAAGACAATGTTTTCTAGAATTAACTGATATAGACAGTGACAGTGAACTCAATCCTGATGAAATGTTAGGAGCCTATAAAGAATGGTTCAAACGGTGTATTAAGCTTAACAAACTAAACAGAGAACTTGAGCTTAAGGTAAAAACACATATGGCTGAGAAACAATAATTGGAAACTAAAACCAATATTTTGATTGCAAATTGTGAAGCAAAGGAGTAGAAATTTCAGAAACTATCAAAGGAGCATGACAATGTAATGCAAACTGTGAGGATGATGAATAGTGGCATAGATAACTGGATCAAATATTGGCTGAACGACGATAGCCATATGATCGTTGAGGTTTAGGCTATGATGACAATCATAACCATGTTCAATGACAAGCTCTCAGAATAGAGAAATCTAAGGTGAGAAAACCACAATCACCAGCTACTGACATACAAAGGTATCTCGTCAAAGGTAAGACAAAGGTATTTGTACCTACTTGCCACTATTGTCTTCAAAGAGGGCATATTAGACCCAACTGTTTTGAGCTGTTATATACCTCCAGTTCACAGATGCCATCGACAAAGGCTTGGAAGCACAAGTTTAAACAAATTTGGGTTAAGAAAAATAGGCACAAATGTTTGACAGGCTTTATGTCCTTAAAAATGTCTGATTCTGGTTTAAGGTTTTTTTATGGTGGTTGCTCTCGTCACATGACTGGTAGAAAGGAATATTTGAAAGATTATTGTGAGTGTAATCTTGGCCAAGTCACTTTTGGTGATGGTAAACAGGGATAAATCTTGGGAAAAGGAACTCTTCTGGAAAAAGGGATGCCTCATCTTCATAATGTGTTTTTAGTAGATGGTCCTCAGGCTAATTTGATTAGTATAAGTCAGTTGTGTAATGACTGAGTTGTTTGTTAAGTTCACCAAGAATGCATGTCACGTGTATGATGAAAATAAGAATTGTGTATTGACTGGTACTAGATCCTCAAGCAATTGCTATACCACTGATGCAACTATACGTTGTAATAGTACAAGTCATAATAATATTGAATTGTGGCATGAGAGATTGAGACATTTAAACTTCAAAAAACTAACTGAAATCTCTGTTACAGGTGCTTTCAAAGGAATTCCTGACTTGCAAACAAAGGTGCCATGTGTGACTTTTGTGAACTTGGAAAACAGAAACATCAAACACATAAAGTTGTCAATTTTATTATTACTTCTCATCCACTTGAGCTATTACATATGGTTCTCATGGGTCCTATGCAAGTTGAAACTATGGGACGTAATAAATATGTGTTTGTATGTATAGATGATTTTTCAAGATTTACCTGGGTAGATTTTCTTAGGGAAAAATCAAATTCATTTGGATCATTCAAAAGATTATCCATGCGATTAATCACCGAAAATGCTGATGTTGTTGGAAAAATTGTTCGCATTAGAAGTGATCATGGAAAAGAATTTGAAAATAACATTTTCACTAATTTCTGTGATGATCATGGCATTTTGCATGAGTTCTTTGCACCAAAAACACCACAACAGAATGGTGTTGTAGAAAGTAAAAACAAGACTCTACAAGAAATGACAATGGTAATGTTATGTGCTAAAGGAATACCATCAAAATTTTGGGCTAAAGCTATAAATACTGCTTGTTATATCATTAATCATGTCAATTTCAAAGCAGGAACAAAGTTGACTTCCTATGAAATATGGAAAGGGAAGAAACCAAACATTCGTTATTTTTATGTCTTTGGAAGTAAGTGTTTTATTTTGAATAATAGACACAGACTTGGTAAGTTTGATCAAAAGAGTTTGTATTTTTCTTTGATATGCAACAAAGAGTCAGGCTTATAGAGTTCATAATCATTGTTCTAGAAAAATCATGGAATCTACTAATGTTGTGTTTGATGAACTTACAATGACTTTACCAAAGCCAAAAGACGAAGAAACAGGAAAATCTTGTATCCAAATGACAGGACAACAAGAACAATCAATAGATGAAGATTAGGGTTCCCTCAATAACTCAGAGAAGTGCAGTATCCCACTTGAGAGAGCTCAATTCATAATAAATCAATCAGGTACAACAGATAGTGAAAACCAAGCTAGAACAAAGACACAAACAGAAATAGGTAAGAATGTTTCAAGACAAATCTCATTCAGAATTCAAAAAGCACATCCGTTGGAAGAGGTAATCTTAGATTTGGAGGAAGGAACATGCACTAGAGGTAAGGCTAAAGTTAACTATAGAGAGATGATTAGCTCTGTTTGCTACTTGTCCACTATAGAACCCAAAAATGTAAATGAAGCTTTGAAAGAGGACTGTTGGATTAATGCCATGCATGAGGAACTAGAACAATTCAATAGATTGGATGTTTGGTCACTAATACCTAGACCTGAAAATATGAATATCATTGGTACAAAATGGATCTTTAAGAATAAAATAGATGAGTCTGGAAATGTTGTTAGAAACAAAGCCAGGTTAGTAGCTTAAGGATATACACAAGTAGAAGATGTAGATTTTGATGAAACATTTGCACTTGTGCCTAGATTGGAATCTATTAGGTTATTGTTATGTATTGCTTGTCTTCATCAGTTTAAGTTGTATCAAATGGATGTCAAAAGTGCATTTCTAAATGATATTCTGCATGAAGAGGTCTATGGCGAACAACCTAAGAGCTTTATTGATCCTAAATTTACAGGTCATGTGTTTCAATTGAAAAGGGCATTATATGCTTTTAAACAAGCCCCTCGAGCACGGTATGAAAGGTTAACAAAATATTTGTTGGAACAGGGTTACGAACGAGGGGGAATTGATAAAACCTTGTTTGTAAGACGATTTTCTAAAGATATTTTAATTGCTTAAATCCATGTTGATGATATTGTTTTTGGTTCTACCTCTGTTCAACATACATATGCTTTTGTGAAACAAATGACATAAGAATTTGAAATGAGTATGGTTGGTGAATTGACATATTTTCTGGGATTGCAAGTTGAACAATTTGCAGATGGGATATACATCTCACAAAGCAAATATGCTAAAACATTGATTAAAAAGTTTAGTCTCAAAAATGCCAAAACTGTTAGAACACTGATTTGTCTAAAATTGTCTAAAGACGATGCATTAACAGCTGTGGATTCAAATCTGTATCGACGTATGATTGGAAGTTTGTTGTATCTTACAGCAAGTAGACCAGACTTATGTCTCAGTGTTGGCATCTGTGCCAGATATCAAGCAAATCCCAAAGAATCTCACCTGATGGCTATTAAAAGAATCATTCGCTATGTTAATACTACATCACATTATGGCATTTGATATATAACTGACACCACAGCATTTTTTGCAGGTTTCAGCGATGTAGACTGGGCAGAAAACTTGGATGATCGTAAGAGTACTTCTGGAGGATGTTTCTACCTTGGAAACAATCTAGTTTCATGGTGCAGTAGGAAGCAGAACTCTATTTCACTATCAACTGCAGAAGCTAAATACATTGCTACTGGAAGTTGTTGTATATAACTATTGTGGATGCAACAAATGCTAAAAGACTATGGTATTGTACAGGATATGTTTTGTGACAATAGGAGTGCCATTGATATATCAAAGAATCCTGTTCAGCACACGCGCACTAAACACATTGACATCAGACATCACTTCATTAGAGAATTGGCAGAAACTAAAACTGTCGTCATTGAACATGTATCAACGGAAAAACAATTGGCTGACATTTTTACTAAACCTTTGGATGCTAAAACATTTCAATCATTAAGGAAAGTTTTAGGAGTCTGTTTTCTTGATATTTGAATAACACTAGTATGACAGTTGCTCTGTAGCATAGTGGTTCAGCAGCATTACCTTGTTTTGATTCCTTATCCTTCATCATATTATTGAAGATTTATCATTCTTAAATTTTCCTTATAGGCAGTATGGCAAAATATCTTTCATGAAACTAGATTTTTTCTTCGTTTACACAGATATGATTGATTTCTTCAATCTTCCTTAAAAAGGAAAAAATGCCGACGAGGAACAAGGGAATGTCATTTGATTTCAGCTAAATTACTTATTTTTCTGAGAAAAGAGTTACCTCCATTATCTTAGTGGTTGTGTGAAAACTATCTCAGAATTTTTTTTACGATATGCCGAGGATTAACAAGGGAATGTTATTTGATTTTGACTTAAATTGCTTATTTTCTAAGAAAAGAGTTACCACCACTACCGTGTGCAATTAGCTATACATGATCAAAATCATTATTGAAAAAAACTACCTTAGTGGTTGTGTGAAAACTATCTCAGATTGAAGGTTTTTTGTTGATTTTTGTCATGTACACACACCTTCACTAAAATTCTGGTTTATTGATTAGTAATTTTTTCTCTCTATATATTCTTAATTTAAGTTTAGTAACCTTCGAAATGAAAAGGAAATTTGATTTGATCAGGATAACCAAGCTGAACTTAACTTATTGAAAGAGACTGTCTTACTCATATTTTTTTTATTTTTTTCTAGAGTTTTCCTGGGTGATATTCTGTTTAAATTCTATTGGTTAGTTTAAGGTTCATGGGGTTAAAATACCTTGATCCATGCTCAAGGTCTTCTAATCTCCATCTTCTATCAAAATAAGTCTTTTTATCTGCCAACATTGAAACTTGAAAAGATATTTTATTTTCTAATGAATCCCTCTATCTACCCTAGATATTTTTGCACTAATCTCGGAGTTTATCTGCACATTACCATTATCGTGATTATCAAAAAGGGGTTTTTCCAGTTTTCTTTTCTTCCGGGTTCTCTTCACCGTTTGTTTATGTTTTTCTGTCAATATTCACAAGCTTGTGTAGAACCTGTTTGTGGTTACCTTTGATTTCACCATGGTTCGTGTAAAACAAGTTGTTAGGAAGAAGAAGGGTGGTGGCGTTATTACTCCATCAACTTCCAGTTCCACACCTCCTCCTAATGTGACTCCACATCCTCCTGGCTTGACTCCAATTAGCGGGCCCGATGACATCTCTAGTCTTCTCCATGATTCGCCCCTATAGGAAGTTCTGAAAACAATTGTCGCTGAATGAAGTCAGCATTCCTTACGCAGTCCGCCTAGTCAGTCCCCAACCACCGGTCCTTTAATGATCGAACCGCCTTCAGCTCCCACGAGGGTTCTGGAAAACCCACGACAAAACAAAAATGGGGGCTATTGGTTCTAGGAAATATCAACTACTTCAGCGGTTTGGATCCTCAAGCCATGTTTCGACTTCATCAACTCAACCCGTAGATTTGGATGACTCTGATTCATCTGATCATAAGCCTACAGTGCCTAGCTCCAATGCAACCAAGGACTCATCTATCCCTTTGAACATTCCTTCAACTGGATTAGCTCCAAGGGTAACTCCTATCAAACCTCTCAATCAAAAATTTTTGAATGCTCATTGTGTCAATCACTGGAATACCATAGTGTCTCAAAAGATAATTGGGGAATGTAACATTAACATTTTGAGTCATGAAAAGGCAGGGATATTAGAATTTTTATCTCGCAAATTAAATTTGTCTCTAAATTTTCTTTTTATATTGATGGTCTAGTTTGTGATTTCTATGTTAATCTGTATGAAATTCAGAATGTTGACAGTCCTATGTTTCAGCAGGTTTATGTCCGTGTTTATTTGTTTGATTTTTCTGCAAACTTGATTAGGGAATATTTGGGTTTGACAAGTCCTGATACTGTCTTGGGGTCTAGAGAATCTTCTTCTTTGAATTTTGATGATGTCGCTTCTAAGTTGACTGGAGGTCACATTCAGCAACAGCCCCATGATAATGCTATTAGAGCTTTTGCCCTATCTACCAAATACTCCATCCTACACAAAATTTCAAAATCAAATTGGTTTCCTTGCACTCACTACTCTACTGTCTTTGCTGAATATGCACGATTGTTATATTCTCTTGGGACTAGTACTGCTTTTGATTTAGGACAGCACATATATGATTTTATTTGTGGGCTATCAGCAATGGGATAAGACCTATGGGAGTTTTCCCTTTCCGGTTCTCATTACTGCAATTCTGCTTAAACAACATGATGTAAGGGATTTAGCAGATAGTGACCCTGTTTATCCAACTAAACTGATAAAAGTTTCTCCAAAATTGTTCAAAGGGAAAGGGTTAATGACATGAGATCATCCACTCAATCTGTGCTTGCCTCATCCACTGGTTTTTTTGTCTCGGACTAGCCTTGTGCAACTGCACAAAGCTCTTGCACCTTTACCTGCTGCACTCCTACAGGTTCAAAAGTCTATGCTAACTTTTCATCAAGCGGTTTCCACATTGGAACCGGCTATTGCTAAGGCTCTTAGTACTCCAGCTGATGATTCCACCTCTGCTTCTTCATTACCTGACTGAAGTTTGGCATTTTTGTTGGCAACAAAAGGGGAGATAATTTTTGGTGGTTGTTGCTTTGATTTTTTGCTTACTGTCTGTTCTTTGATTAGTGCTTCTGGGTTATTGCTACTCTAGTTTCCACTTTGTTATTGCATTGACTCTGCCTGATATTGCAGATTTCCTGTTGTTGCTACTGGTACTCTGGTTTCTACCTTGTTATTGCATGGACTCTAGTTTTACGGATTATAGCTTTCATGGTTATTGGTTCAAAAACCTTTGTGTTTGTGTTTTTTCCAAAATAATGCCAAGGCGGAGTTTTTTTTTTTTTTTGTTAAAAAAAAAAGAGAGACAATAACAATGTGATCGGAGAGATTATTGGAATTTGTAAAATTTTTAATTTTGTTAAATCAATTCGGGAGCAAAGAATATGGAAAGTCACTTTTTATTTTTACTTTTTCAAATCAAAATTATTTTTAACAATTATCAAATAAAAACATAAAGACATGACCAAAGATATACAATACTACAATAATTAAAGAGAGAATTTTTTAGGAATCGACTTCAATAATCCTTCAAGGATTCTAGATAAAAACTTCAAAATATCAATTTAATGTCCAAGATAAGTTCATAAAATATATTTATAAAAAAGCTCTTATAAATATTGGGAGAACATAATTTTCCTTAATTTTTTTTAAAAAAATTTAATAGTCATTTTAATCTAGATTGGTTCTGTTAGATATTTATATTGGCTATTATTTTTGAAATAAATTGGTTTTATCACAACCAACGCGCGTTCAAACTCCACTCCGTGGCAGACCGCTCGGAAGAATGCAATACACACTAGAGAAGCAATGCTGGAAGACCCGCCCCCAACGACGAACAATAACAATAATCCAGGGCCGGTCAATCAACCAGAGCAGCCAAGACTTACAAGGTTTCGACCATCCTGGAAGGCCCAAATGAACCCTCCGCTTGAGCAAGCAAGGCCTGGATGGGGACACCCTGTCCAAACCGACAATGGTGACAGCCCCAGAACACAGAGATCTGGGAGAAGTTGAGTGACTATCCCAACTAACCTCTTAGAATGCATGATGACTGCCCTTAAATTGCTTTTGGAAAGAGGAGATTCCATGTCAACAGGTTGCACTCCTATACCACCCCAGATAGAGATGCAACCACCCCGAGATGAAGGGGGTCCTCGTTTAAGACTAAATTGAATTCGATCAGTCTTAAAGATGTCATTCCAACCTCAACTGGCATTACTGCCTCTACTCCAAAGCACAAGCTAAATGGTGTCTCTCCAGTAGCCTTTCTTGGTGTGGTTTTATATGCCCGTAGTATACTTGGGATTTTGCCCGGCCAGTCAGCTTTTCGACCTTCTTTCTGAAGCTCGGTGAGTCTCTTCTTGAGTCCTTCCAATATGGTTCTGTTTGTGACCTTAGCCAAGCTATTAGCTAGGGGATGAACTATAGAGGTCAGTCTCTGTTCAATATTGAGATTTTCGCAGAAGGTCTTGAATGGGTCGCTAATGAACTGTTGCCTATTATCAGATATTATAACTCGAGGAATGCCAAATCTGCAAACGATGTTCCTCCATATGAACGACTGGAGTTTCGGTGATGAGATTACTGCCATGGGTTCTGCTTCAACTCATCGGGTGAAATACTCCATGGTAACTATAAGGAACTTTACACCCTTACCCTTTTTGGGAATTGCCCCAGTGTATCAATGCCCCATATATCGAAAGGTACTGATGTGCTGATTGACTGGTACTTAGAAGGTGGTTTGTTTCCGTGCAATTGGTAGCTCACACATTTCTGTATGACCTCCTCAATGTCTAAAACCATTGAGGGCTAATAATACCCTATCCTCAGGATTTTCTTGGCAGCGGCTTTAGCTCCTAAATGTGATCCACATGTTCCTTTGTGTACCTCTTCAATGACATACTGTCCTTCTCCATTGCTTAAGCATTTAAGTATAGGCCAAGTGTATGATCTTCTATATACTTCGTCATCTCCTATCAAGACGTAATGAGGTGCCCATCTCTGCACTTGGCGAGCTTCTTTTGGATCTTGTGGGAGGTCGCCATGTCTGAGGTATCTGTCGATTGGATACCTCCAGTCCACTCTCAATAACCAAGCTCTCCTCTTGAGCTATGCTGGGAGAGTGCAACTGTTCCACTAGCAGCTCGGCATTCATTCCAATTAAATCTCGGTATACCTCGGACAGTGTGTCTGCTTCTGAATTTTGCTCTCTGAGAATTTGCTCGATCCGGAAGTAATCAAGCTTAGATACCATATCCCTTACTCTTCTGAGATATTTGATCATGTTATCTTCTCTAGCTTTGTATTCTCCAGCAACTTGGCTAGTTATGATATGTGAATCTGTTTTGGCATGTAGTTTCTGCACTCTGAGAGCTCTTATAAGTCTTAGACCTGCTAGGAGAGCTTCATACTCGGATTCGTTGTTCGAGCTCGGGAAGTTGTACTTCACAGAGTAAGAGATTCCCATTCCCTCAGGGCTGATCAGCACAATTCCCACACCTGAATTTTCTTTCTCCGTGGAACCATCTGTGTACATGATCTAGATATTGCCTTCACATGTGCTCGCAAGCTCTAGTGGAATTTTGGTACATTCTTCTACGAAGGCTTGAGCCTTGATGGCCTTTCTTGGCTCAAAATTGATTTGATAAACTAAGAGTTCAAGGGACCAATTCATCGTTCTGCTTGATAATTTAGGCTTCTCCAGAGCTTGCTTCAGTGGTAAATTGGTCAAGACTCTTATCGGGTAAGCTTCAAAATACGACTTTAATTTCCTTGAAGTAATAATGATGAGGTGTAAGAACTTCTCGGGATTTGAATATCTAGTCTTGGGACCTCGAAGCAAACGACTAACATAGTAGATAGGGAACTACTGGCCTGACCTCTCTACTAACAAGACTAAGCTAATTGTTTTCTCGGTCGCAGGTAGGTACATCGTTCTGCTTGATAGTTTAGGCTTCTCCAGAGCTTTGCTTCAGTGGCAAATTGGTCAAGACTCTTATCGGTAAGCTTCAAAATATGACTTTAATTTCCTTGAAGTAATAATGATGAGGTGTAAGAACTTCTCGGGATTCGAATATCTAGTCTTGGGACCTCGAAGCAAACGACTGACATAGTAGATAGGGAACTGCCTACCTGAACTCTCTACTAACAAGACTAAGCTAATTGCTTTCTCGGTCGTAGTTAGGTACATGCAAATTTCCTCACCTAGCCTCAGAGAGACGAGTTGAGGAGGTTTTCTGTGGAGGTCCTTCAATCTGAAAAAAGCAGTTTGGTAGTGTTCGGTCCACTGGAAGTCCTTCGGCTTCTTTATGGTATCATAGAATTTCTTTCCTTTGTCTGCCATTTTTCCTGCTAGGCTCTGTATGTGAGGTTTTTGAGAGGTTCCATATCCAGCAAGGCTTTGATATTTTTTGGGTTGGCATCGATGCCTCTCTTTGAGATCATAAAACTAGGGAATTTGCCTACTAAAACTTTGAAGGTACATTTCTCCTGATTAAGCTTCATGTGTGAAATTATCCGGGTTTGGAAGTTTCCTTGATGTCCTTGATGAAATCTTCTGAGGTCTTGGATTTGATCACTATGCCATCTATATAGACCTCGATGTTCCGCTCGAACTGTTTCTTGAAAACCTTGTGCATTGCTCACTGGAATTCAGCTCTTGCGTTTTTCAATCTGAAGGGCTTCTTGGTGTAACAATAAGTCCTGACCTCTGTGATGAAGAAGGTCTTATCCATGTCCTCAACGACTATCGGGATTTGATGATACCCTTTATAAGCATCTAGAAAGCATAGCCACCGGTATCCGAACACTGAGTCTACCATCTGATCTATGCTCGGAAGGGGGTAGGAGTGCTTCTGGTAGTACTGGTTGAGTGTGGTGATGTCCACTCACATCCTCCATGTCCCTTCCTTCTTCGGGGGTTGGCAAGACATTCAGGGTATACTACTTCCTTTAGAATCCCAGTGTCGAGAAGGGTTTGAACTTCCTGAGCTATGACCTCATTGTGCTCGGGGGTGAAGGTCCTTTTCTTTTGTTTTACCGGTTTGACCCCTAGCTTGAGCCCGACCTGATGTTCAGGAATTGCTCAGTCTACTCCCTTGAGGTAGCTGGGTTGCCAGGCGAAGACCTTCAAGTTTTCTTCAATGGAATCTACCAGTTTCCTTTTGATTCTTAGAGGTAAGAGCTCCCCAATCTTAATCCCCCTTTTTAGGGAATTTGGGGTTGAGGAAGACTTTTTCTTCTCTTCCCACCTCCTGAATTCGGAGGTGATCATCCTCCTTAGGTAGGTCAATGCATTCCTCGTGCATGACCTCTGGCGAGCTTTCTTTGTTACCCTCAGCTAGGTAAAAATCGACAGCAGCTTGTCTATCTCTTTCTAGGACGACCCAGGTGTCTCCGACCTGGATTCAAATATTGTAATTGAGCAGGGAGATTTCTACTCTCAGGTCTATCATCCCTTTTCGGCCAAGGATGGCGTTGTAAATTTTGGGGGCATCCATGACCATCCAGTCAATCATCTCGGCGATTTCTCGATTATCTAAGCGGACCGTGGTTGGGACCCATCGGAATCCATTGTCATAAATTATGTTGCCGTTGAAATTGGTCGAACGTTTTGCGGTACAAGACATTGATAGCACTACTACTGTCCACCAGAATTTTTTCTCACAAGGAAGTCACCAAATTGGAGCGACACTGTCAGGGGTTCTGAATTCCCCCCTCAAGCTTGCTTGGACCTCCTTTCAATGACATTTATCTCACTGATTGGAAGTCTCGGATTGTGCAGTATTGTTGGTGGCGGATGTGCCGGTCCTGCTTTCTTGGCCAAAAACTCTTTTAGGTGACCCTCATTTATCAACCCTTCAATTTCATGTTTGAGGGTGAAACAATCCTCCATGAGGTGGCCATGATCCTTATGGTAGTGGCAAAATTTTGCGGGATCTCTTTTGGCTGCAAGACTCTTGAGAGGCCTGGGTGGCTTCAAGAGGCCTTTTTTCTCCATAACCACCATGATTTCTGCTCGTGGAGCCTTGAGTGAAGTGGTCACAAGGTCGGGAATGGTTTTTCTCCTCTTTTCTAAGGTCCCTCCCTTGGGGTGAGGGTTTTTCCTATCCCCGTTTTGATTTTTGAGGACTCTTCGGATGTCTTGAGTTGCCTTTTTCTGTGGCTGAGGTGAAGCCAGGGATCTTCTTATGGATTGCTGTTTCCTCAGCCTTGATAAGTTTTTCCACGAGCGTTTGCAGCTCCTTGATTGTCTTTACTGGTTCTTTGGCCAATTTGAGGGCCACGTACCCTCCATGTAACCCTTGCTTGAAAGCAGTGATGTATTTGGCATCATTTTTCTGTTCAATCTCCATTGCTTGCTCAGTTAAAACGATTATAGTAGCTTTGGGTGCTTTCCCCAACCTTTTGTTTTATGGTGAATAGGTAGTTGATATCCTTTTCGCACCTCGTGCTGCTTCGGTAATTCTTCAAAAACAGCTCCTTCAGCTGTGTCCAGCTCGAGATGCTTACCTCAAGAATGCCCTTGAACCAAGATTAGGCCTTTTTGGTCAGTCTTGACCGAAATTCTCTACATTTGACGTGGTCAAGGTGTTCATACATCTCCATGTAGGAGACGTATTCATCAATGTGTTGCTGAGGTTCCCCAATACCATAGTATTTTTTCTCCAGTTGTGGAGTTTTGAAGCCTAATGGCATTCTTGTTGTTCGGATGCTGTGGACAAATAGCGAAGGCTCGGTAAGGTCCGTAGTACTCCGTAGTTCTATTTTGCTAAGGGGAGTTGCTCTCCTTGGTGGATTGGAGGCTACCCCCCAAGCATTTTCGCCTGTCATTTCAAACATACTACGACGAGGTGGCATCCTTACTCCAGGAGGAGTTCACAGTGAGCACCTCTGCCCGTCGAAGTTCGTATTCTACTAATGGTTTCGTGAGATGGTTGCTTGATTGAGCCTGTCTCTCAAGTTGTACCCCTTTCATGGTTGAGGGTTTCTCTAAGGTTGGATACAAGTTGAGTTCTCCCTCTCTGTGACCTCACTTCTGCTTGACTTTCTTCTCTACCAGACTCGTTGCCAAGGGGGTCGATTGTCTCCTCGAAAGGCTGAATCTGACTTGGCTGGGGGTATCTTGTTAGGTCTTCGAGTGGCTATGAATCGATTCAGGCAGGCTTCGGAGTGCGCCCATTGGATACATAATCTGTCCTGTTGGAAACTCTTTGTAGGGCCACCACCATTCGTTCCAAGAGAGATGCTGAAACTATCAACCATGTTCTTCCAGATCTCTGCTGTCTAGAATTGTTGTTGTTGCTGATGGGACCAAGGCATCAATCTTGTGGCCTTTCTTGCCCAAGCCAGGAGTTGAGCGTGATCCTCTGGGATGGACCAGACGGTGCTGGCTCTTGGTGTCCCCGTTGTTCTCCAAGCAATGGATTATTATTGACAGCGACATGGACCGGAGGTGGCATTTCGAGCACTGTTTCTCTAGTGCGCAGTTGCACTCTGGCTGGCGGCCTGCTACGGTGTGGCAGTTGAACACGTGAGGGCTGAGACTGAGTCATGAGGATTGTTTTTATTTGTTTGTAGGAAGAAAGGGGCTAGGCTTCTTGTTTCAAGTTCCCACAGACGGTGCCACAAGTGATGGGTCGAAAATGGACTCCGGGTCACTCCATATATCCTAATAGAACTCCACAGTCAGCAGCTTGAGAAAATGAGAAAGAGGGTCACCGGAGGGGGCTGTCACCCAGGGAAGAGCTCCAATGCCTAAGTTAGTATTTTGAGAGAGATAATTCAGGGTAAAAACCGTTCTCTGAAGTTGGTTCAGTGCTTCTTAGTCCTCTGTCCTTGGACTGATTATGTGTTTTGATTAAGTAGTAAAAAGAGAAAGTTTGTTACCTCCTGGATTCAAGTTGTATTCGTTTTGATTAGCTATCCCAGGGAAATGAGTCAGTATTGGCTGTTGGCATGTTCGAGCTAAGATCGGTTGAAGGTCCGGAGACATGAGAAGGTGGTTTACTTACTTTTGTGGTAGCGTGAGCGTACTTGTGTGTTAAGTAAGGTGAAAGCTAGCTACTTGCTTGTTAAAGGTGCTTGCCTGCCGCTATTCGTAGATCTGGAGTTCTATAGCCGATTGTGCTACTTTAATACTTAGTTTCGGGTATTAGGTGGGAGGGGGCGCCTATATCATAGCTGTTACTGTGCTTTCTGGATACCTTTTTATGCTTTAACAAGCCAGCTACGCACCTTGCTCTTCTATTATAAACAAGTAGCTTTGATTTTGGAATAAGCTGGAAGTAAAGTAGTATGTATGAGTTGAAGGGCTCCAGTAAGTAATAATAAGTAGAGTTGAACACTGTTAGCTGAACAAAAGAGGTATGACTTAAGAAAGTAAGATCTCCAATCTGTTGTCGGGAAAAGGAGCTCAAATGGTACTTTAGAATAAGAATAATAGGTCCTTTTAGCCAAATCGAAGTTTTGAGGTTATTTCTAGTTCTGGACCGATGGGAAGTAGCTTCTTAGCTTCCAGCTTATAACACCTTTTGGGACTCTAAGCTAAGTAAGGATCGAAAATCCAGGCTTTTTACTTGTAGCTAGGCAGCTACTCTCTAGCTTCCAGCTATTCTTCCTTCTCTTATGGGACTTGAAGCCAAGTAAAGGTACCTTGCTGTTAAGTTATAATCTTTACTTTAAGATATGGGACTTAGGCGGGGAACCTTAGTTAAACAAACTAATAATCTAATCAGTCATCTAATCTTAGGCTTCGCTACCTGACTTATCATCCAGCAAGTAAACTACCTTAATCCCCTAAAGTAAGGATTTTGAAGCTCAAGAGCAAGAGTCACTTTTATTTATAAAGGCCAGGGGAGCTAGTTTGAGTTCTAGTTCTTTACAAGACAGATGGGAAGGGGGCGTGGACAATCTCTTTTTAAGGATACTGTAGAAGAATGCGAAGGAGAGATAGCAGAGGTCTGGACACTATCTACAACAAAATCACCATCAATAGCAGAAAAGACATGAGATACTGAGGAGAAAGGAGTGGACTCAAAGAAAGTAACATCAGCAGAGATAAGATAACGTCCCAAGTCAGGGGAATAAGAACGATACCCTTTGTGTTGATGAGAATATTCTAAAAAGATAGACTTGAGTGATCGAGGATCTAGAAACTTGAGAACGGGCATCCTAGACAAACAACAAGTTGTGGAAACAGCATCTGCCAAAAAGTGTTTAGGGACTTTCATATGGAAAAGAAGTGCTTGAGCCACTTCCCGTAAGTGAATGTTTTTCCTTTCTTAAGCAAGGGAAAGACTGATCAGCCGAGAAGCAGAATAGAAGTTTGACTCTTGTCGCGATTAACTCACTAGTAAGGATACGCACTATTTGGACTTCCCCACAAGGAGCACCATTTTCAGCACGAACTAAAGGCAGCCAAGTTCTTCCTCATTACCAACTACCTTAACGCGCAATAGCAGGAGCTATAGTTGCTATTCTCTTGCTAAATCATCCTTGCTCCTAACGGCACTCATTGGCGGCTAGAGAAGAACATCCTTGCTTACCAGAGCTTCCTAGCTACCTGGAAGAAAAACCTCGCTAGGACGACAGCCGGAAGGGCAGACCCTTTCTTCGGATAAAAACCTCGCTAGGACGACAGCCGGAAGGGGAGACCCTTTCTTTGGATACTCATTTCCCTTAACTTGGGACCAAAGTTCCCCGATTGACATCAATTCATGAATCATGAACTTTCTTGAATGTAGCATTTATATATAGGCTAGCGCCTTTTTATCCGAGATAACTATCCCCTCAGATCTAAGGATACCCGAAAACCTAGACCTCAAGAAAGACCTGCTTAGGCGCCTCTTACCCAGACCCTTAGTTCTTTATTAGTAAGAGAAGGAACTAGCTTTACTACTTAAGGTCTCCAGCAACAGGTACTTCCACCTAAGGGTTTTAGAGACACTTTTCGCGCTGACCCGACTTCCAGGGAGACTTCCTAGATTGACAAGTCACAATAGGAAAAACGGAAGGACTACTGCAATCACAAAATAGAGGGCAAGTAGAGCAGAAGTAGTTTGCAACAGCAACTATCGATTAGCCAACAACTGGGACAACAGAAAGAGCTGCTGGATTATTTAATAAGTGGGAAGCAACAAAGCTGCATTGACCAAGAATAATAATTGGAGGAAGCATGCCACCAACGCTTGAGACGTGGAACAGCCACCAGATAAAATCTCTTCAAAATGGAACCGCCAAAGGCCAAAGCTGGAATGTCCCCATCAATGCCAAAAAAAAAAGGTGGTGAAACGGTCCATAAGCTTCACTGAAGCGACTACGTTCAACTGTCCATTAATTTGAAATATCCGTCTCTGAATAGGAGTGAATTTGAAGCAAAAATCACTTGAAATTGAAACCTTTATCAATATCACCAGAGTCGTGAACAAAGGAGGAAGGAGTATTTGCAGCAAGACTTCAGTCAATGAAAAGATTGACCACAGACGTTTAAGAATGGATTAGTAGTGCCCAATCAGTGATTTCAGACCATTTTCTATTTAAATAGACCCCCGCTATCTGTAGAAGAAGAAGTTCCTAAAGTCACTACAATCCAGCTTTCCAAAGGCAGGTCCAACGTTATACAGGGCTACAATCTAAGAGGTAACAAACTTCTTCTGACGGTTTAGCGATATACTACAGCTTTCCAAGTAGTATTCTGACGGGACCAAGGCATCAATCTTACGGCCTTTCTTGCCTAGGCCAGGAGTTGAGCGTGGCATTTCGAACACTATGTCTCTAGTGCACAGTTGCACTCTGGCTGGGCGCTTGCCACAGTGTGGCGATTGAACATATGAGGGCTGAGACTGAGTCATGAGGATTGTTTTTATTTGTTTGTAGGAAGAAAGGGGCTAGGCTTCTTATTTCAAGTTCCCACAGATGGCGCCACAAGTGATGGGGTCGAAAATGGACTCTAGGTCACTCCATAGATCCTAATGGAACTCCGCAATCAGCAGCCTGAGAAAATGAGAAAAAAGGTCACCGGAGGGGACTGTCACCTAGGGAAGAGCTCCGATGCCTAAGTTAGTATTTTGAGAGAGATAATTCAGGGTAAAGACCGTTCTGTGAAGTTGGTTCAGAGCTTCTTAGTCCTCTGTCCTTAGTCTGATTGTGTGTTTTGATTAAGTAGTAAAAAGAGAAAGTTTGTTACCTCCTAGATTGTAGCCCCGCATTTCATAACTTTAGGCCATTAGGATAATTGTGGAACTTTATTAAATCCCACCAATCGCTCTTAGAATCATGGAGTTTCCCTGGGATGAGAGATCTTTCCATTCACGTCTCTGTTTGAGAGCCACAAGCTCCCTAACAGACCTTCAGACCATCGTCGCAACCCCCCCCCCCCCCCCGGACTGATTGTGTGTTTTGATTAAGTAGTAAAAAGAGAAGGTTTGTCTACAATCCATACTAATCTATATACACAATTTTCTAGTACACTAAACATGGAAAGTCGACACTAGTTCCCTTAATTTTAGAGACAACTTATTCATCCTGATTTCCTCCACTAATTTACCTAACATATCTAATAAGATTACTCATTCAAGATTCCTACACTCCCCCTCAAGCTGGTGAATATAGATCATCCATTCCAAACTTGACAATACTCTCATGAAACATGTTGCAACACAGTCCCTTTGTCATCACATCTGCAAGCTGAAGTCCTGTTGGAAGATGGTTCCACTGAAAAGGAAAATTTAGGTAAGGGAATTGTATTTAGCAGCCCTGAGGTATTGATCATCGGGTCGAAGGTCATGGTCCGGTGAGACCTTTCCTAAGCTCATTTTAAGGTTGGTGGGGAGAGGTCGCTGCCCACCGTTCCTCTTGACTCGTGAGTCGGACTTTTAAGTATTCGGGTTGGGACTTGAGTCCACTTGGGTCGGTTTGTCCATTTCGTACTCGTTTCTCCCATCATTAGCCTCTTTTAGGTCCAGCGACCTCAAAGGTCCTGGCCCCTAAATTACCATCTTTAAGTCGCGGCGTCTAAAGGGTCTCGCCTTTTT
Organism: Parsonsia alboflavescens; assembly: GCA_028571225.1. NCBI lineage: Eukaryota > Viridiplantae > Streptophyta > Magnoliopsida > Gentianales > Apocynaceae > Parsonsia > Parsonsia alboflavescens. The sequence goes on from JAOXNR010000013.1 coordinate 9,995,457, forward strand.
TTTTTTGTAATGGGTAGTTTTGGAGGTGACGTGCCTCATCAGTTTTAGTAATTGCCTGGTTTCTAGCTTACCGGATCATTTTTAGCAACCCAAAGGACTCTTTCTCACATTTAAATTGGGAAGCTATTGAAGCTTTTACGATTTACCTAAACTCTTTTCTTGCTCACAAAATTCCGTTTCTGCAATATCATCTGCTTCCTTCCCGAACTCCCTTTTTTTCTCTGTCCAACGAGTATCTCAGGGTTCAGAACACCTTCTTTCTTAATCTCCCAAGAATTAACAAGTGAGTTCTCTTTTCTCTTCTTTTTACTATTTTCAGAAAAAATCTCATCTTTTCGTTCTTCTAGAAAATGCCTTCTGTGCCTCTTCCCGAGTCATATTCCTCAACTAGATTTTCCTCAGTTGGGATGCTGGCAGGGAGAAGGCCGCTCAAAGGAGCTGTAGGGTTGCTCAGTGGGACTACACCTGAATTTCCTATTAGACAAGCTAACAACATGGTCAGGTAAAGTATCTTTGGGGGCAAGTAGGAAAACTGGGATAAGGTTCGGTACCTTTCCCGAAATAATCTTACACAAGCTGGGAAAACATCTTGTCAAAAGCATTTGTGCCCAGGAACGAAGGAATGCCTTGAGGAGAAACCATAGTTCAGGATGTGATGTCCAGGACCTCCTCGAACTTGGAAGTGGCCTCAACAGGAGCTTTTCTCTTTCACGTTGGACCTTCATTAGCCTGACCGACCTGGGTCAGGATTTCAACAGCAGCTATCTCATCAGGGGAAACTTTCTTTAGGTTCTCTCGCTGCGAGGGGAGAGGAGCGGCCAACTCCAGGTGATAAAAATTGGCATCAAAATCTGAGTTGGTCCTAATCCCCAGATTGAGCCCCTTAAGGTCATCAACCACCTCGGCATACAGAGAGGTCAGCTGGGGCCTCAATAGATAGAAAGTAGGGACTTCCTTTAGCCTTTCCAACACCAAACTACCTTCCTCATCGCAGCAGAGCCCCTGGAGGTCATCCAACCTGGCCTCTAACGTCTCAATATTCTCCTCCTACTCAGTCGCCTTTTTCGCAACCGTATCCAAAACCTTGGAGATAGCATCATTGGAAGCCTTCGCGTCAGCCATGTCAGTTTGATATGCAACAAGGAGTAGTCTAGAATGCTTGATAAAAGCCTTGGATGACTCGGCAGAGGTAGTGAGCTCGGGGACTTCTTTCTCCAAGCGAACTTTGGCCTTTTGCAGCTCAGAAAGCAAGGAGGCAAACTCTTGATCCTTCTTGGCCCTCACCACCTCCCTTCTTATCCTCTTGCCAAAAACAACATGGCCCTACAAAAGAAGAAGGAAAGGGGTCAAATAACGTGCTCAGAATAGAATGAAGTCAGACATAGGAAGATAGAGAAGGGTACGAAATGCTCACCGCAGCAAGAATGGAGGTGCCAAACCTATCAAGCTCCTCGTTTGACAGTTGTCGAAAAATTTCCCGGTCAACTGACGGGTTGCATTCCATAAAAAAGGATTGAGGGTGGGGTCATTGCAGCAAAGAGTCAGATGCTTCCATGGCAAGATCAGGGACCCACTTTGCAACTACCTTATTGGTGCGAGAAGCCAGGGTAGCACCTCCCAGCTTCTTGAAGGTCTTGGCGAGCTCTTCCATGACACATCTCGGAAATGCTGATGTTGACTGGGAGGTTGCTAAGATTTTTTCCTTCCCAAAAAGGCTTTGAGTAATCTTCTTTACAGGCTGGGAAAAAGGAGAAGATGAGGAAGTCGAAATTTTGATGGGTCTATAAGAAGGCCCTATCCTGGCAGCGATTGAATCTCTTTTGGTTGCCCCTCGAGTCCTCTCAGCTACTGCAACTCTTCCCCTACACCGGGGAATAGGAATCCTGATAGTAGAGGCACGAGCAGGGGGGGTACCGGTAGAGCCCTAACCTCTACCTTCAAACTAGAAGCACAAAGCCACTTCGATGCCTTCATTACTGCAAAATAAAAAAAAAACTATTAAAGCCAGGATGATAAGAGCCAAAGTTCAGTAAACATTGGGAAATTTCCTACCAAAAGAAGATATCCCAACAGTTTTTCTGAGCAAAGGGAGATCACGCTCTGCTGGTTCTCTTGACCCAATAGAGCGAAGAAAGGCCTCAAGCTAAATCGGGGCAGTGCACCTAAACATAGGCTTGCCATAACTGGCCAAATCCAAAAGGAAGTCCCTATGCTCGGCCTAATCAACGGATAGGTCAGGAAGCTCATTGAAAAATGAGTGGCTCAAGTTCCACTCCGAATAAGCCTTAGAACAAACTAAATGGTCAGGAACACGAGCAAAGAAGAAAAAGGATTTCCATTCTCCTACAGAAGACTGGAAAGGGCCAACTAGGTTGTGGCAAGGGGAAAACTGAAGATACCCCTTAGCACCTCTGGACACCGAGGAAACCCCCAACCTATAAAACAATCTGAAAAGCTCTAAAGAGACTGGAACTCGGTAAAGATGACAAGTTATGATGAAAGCAAATACCGTCTGAAAAGAGTTCGGAACAAACTAGGCTAAGGAAAAGCACAAAAAAAAAGACCAGGTCGAAAAATAAGGAATGAATATGAGGTAGGAGAACCCCTCCCCTGAGGCTAGAAGCGTAAAGGACTATGTGTCCGTCACGCTTACTAAAGGCGCTCTCATTTTCTTCGACAGCAACTATTTCGCCCTTTCCTGGTCCCAACTCACTGCAAAGTTCAAAAACATGACCAGTGTTCAAAGAAAGAGATAGAGAATATGCTTCTATTTCAAAGAGCTCAAAGTTTTCGGTTTTTACCAAAGGAGCTCTAGTCAACACTAGAGGAAAATAAAAAACCTTGTTTCCCAAATCGACCGAGGAAGAAGGTGTTGTCTCTCCAGTTTGGAGAGAAGGGGTACTAGATGCAGAAGACGAAGAAAGGGACGCAGTCAACATATCAGAGAAAGAAGAAAGGAACAACTTTTTTGAAAGAGAAAGAAAACTCGATCAATGAAATCTTGAAGAAAGAAAGACTATCCTAGGAAAACCAAATGCCTGCAGGAGGAAGAGAAAAACCCTAAGCAAAAAAGCTCTGTAAAATCCTTGCCTGGTGAATGGAGGTTCAAGTAAATCCTAAATTTGGAGGTATTCAAGTTATATTGAATAAGGAAAAATCAAATTTACTAGAACGGGTCAATCTCCCCAAATCTGAATCGGGTCGTCGGTCCAGAACCCAAAAACACTTTGTTTTCTCTTGAAACAAAGGTGGTTTGTCTCTTCAAGTTTGAAACGGGTCGGATAATACTAAAAGGGACCAACTTTCCCATCTAGACCTATCGTCAATTTCCCAAAACAAAGAGAAAGCATCATCTCTAGAAAAATTGCTACTATAAGAAAATAGCACAACTCTTCAAAGGGAAGCATCCTCAAGATGGTAACTCTCAATACCTGAAGGTCTGCCTCATGAGTGGTTGCAAGAAAACAGTTCGATTTTTCCAGGGTCACACCCTATAGATGGAAACTCTAAATGCCTGAAGGGTAGCCCCATGGCTTGAAGATAGCAACTCTAAATACCTAAAGGTCAGGCCCCCGACCTCAAGATGGCAATCTTCAATGCTAGAGGGTCTAACTCGTGACTTGGAGATGGTAATATTTAATACCTGAAAGTCAAATGGACGAGTCCCGAGGTACGAGTGGGCAGGGACCTAATACCACTGACCTCCCAAGTTACGGACCTAAAGGTCACCGACCTCCAGATGAGCACAACAGAGGCCTCGCAAAACCACGACTCACGACCTTGTGAGGCCCTACCATGCTCATATACCTTCCATGCTGCGACCAAGTGTGCGGAACTCTGCTTGAGGTCGAAAATAATTAGCCAGCTTGCAACTCTCAACCAAAGACGCGAACGGAAAGGTATCCCCAAAGCTAGTCGTTACGAGGAATCGATGACCGCTGAGCTCGTTAGAACTAAAAAGAGGTAATGATGGGTCAAATGGGTACAACCCAAACAAGTCAACATGGACGGGTAGGACCCAGACAAGAGTTAACCCCAAATGGGCCAAAGGCCGCATGCCTTCAATACTAGAAAGCCAGACTCACTGAGTCACCAAGGAAAGGTGGGTAGCGACCTGCTACCATAGACCTCTCTGGTCATCGACCTAAAGGTTACCGACCTCCTGAATGAGCTCGAGAGAGGTACAGCTTGAGCTCGACTTACGACCTAGCAACTCCCAACTCATCACATAAATCTTCCATGCCATGACCAATGGTGCATGACTCCTAATCACTCTCCACGAGCCAAGGACTACTTGGTGTGACCTCACTAGTAGAGATGCTCGAGATACTCGGCGTCCACAGGGGGGGGGGGGTCGGGAAGATGGTTTGAAGGTCAGTTAGCGAGCTCATGGCTCTCAAACAGAGATGTAAATGGCAAAATCTCTTATCCTAGGGAAACTTCACGATTCTAGGAGCGACTGGCAGGATTCAACAAAGTTCCACAACTATCCTAATGGCCTACAGTTACGTAATGCAAGGTTACAATCCAAGAGGTAACAAACTTTCTCTTTTTACTACTTAATCAAAACACACAATCGGTATAAGGATAAAGGACTAAGAAGCTCTAAACCAACTTCAGAAAACGGTCTTTATCCTGAATTAGCTCTCTTAAAACACTAATTTAGGCATCGAAGATCTTCCCTGAACAACAACCCCCTCCGGTGATAGTTTTTCTCATTTTCTCAGGCTACTGATTGCGGAATTCCATCAGAATCTGTGGGGTAACTCAGACTCCATTTTCGATCTCATCAGAAATAATCACGTGTCAAATTGTATCTATAAATCTCCTAATAGAAGTAAAGTAATCATAAAAAAAGATATTTTATGAGAAAAAGACAATTAAACTAAAACCAAAAGTTTTGCATAGCTGTATGCAAATTCAATGAATGTGCTCGTCCATTTCAAAAACTAGACATCTATAATGGTAAATGGATAGACTTTAAAAAAAAAAATTGAAATAAATCCAAAGGCTAATGGTATTTGTTTTTCGGTAGAAAACATGGATGCTACTGTTGTAGGCCTGCTAGGTAGACACCACTAATAACTATAATTTAAACCTTTTTATCCAAACTGAACTGAATGTAACTCTCCCCATGTAAGCACTGAAAATTTATTTCAACTCGGAAGGATACACATTGCATGACTTAACCCAACAATATGGTACTGGGTGCACTGTTCGATGGAGTCAAGTATGCCCCTGACAAAATTTGGACTGAAATTATATTTGGTTCATTTGATTTTATAATCATTCTAATCAAGTCAACACGACCACCGGTAGGCAGAGGTCACTCTGTTTGCCCTTTTGTTGCCACTGGATTCAGGAAAATAGTCCCCTTCACGGGATGGCCAAATTAATTCCTCCTAGCTGCTATATATAAGAAGTTCCCCGCTACATTCCCTGAAGAGAAATTAAGGCGCAGATACAGAGAAACGGCCAATCACACTGTATAACTTCACCCGATAATATTTTAAGGATTTTTGTCTGTAGAACGAAACGAATGGGAAGGAAGAGAGAGAGAAAATGACTGAGTCAAAGGGGGCTTTTGTTTTATTTTACTTTTCAATTTTTTTAAAAAAAATAATTTGGGTTCCTAAACATTAGTGATCTGTTTGAAAAGTAACTCTGGCCTTAAAAAAAAGTGGGCGACCGTACCCACTTCAAACTTACTATATATATAGAAGGGATCCAATTAGATTAATTTAATCACACCAATATCTAAAGATTTATTAGAACAATTAGATCATATTTTATAAAGGTTTTTTTTTAATGTCTCCAGTTCAAATTTTGTTACCTAAAATTTAATTATTAGTTAAAATTAAAACATGATAAATATAATTTTTAATTATTAAATGAATCAATTCAATTATGATCCAATTACATTGAATCGTAAATTAATAACTTTATCAAACTATCGATATTCGATCCGATTATGAAAACATTGCTTTTCACGTCCTTTTTATACATCGATAATATCTTAACTACTAATTAACTCTATTACCACAATAGTGAAACTATTTGCTATTTCATCACACCTCTCTAATCTTGGAATCAGTTTTTTCATCATCAAAAGAAGATCCTGAAGACATATTTAGAACCTTAGACAGCTAAACACAATAATATGATAGGAAGAAAGATCAAGTACCTACATCAGAAGTCATGAATCAGTGTTCTTCAAAAGCACTCGATAAACTTTTGAATACAAATTCGAAAGATTCGAACTTTACGGAAAATACTGCAAACTTACTCTATATGTACCCAGCAATTTAAACAAAATATTGCAAAGAAACAGCGAATATGTTTTGCGATACAGTAGATTTAAGTGCTTAAACCTTGTTCTTCACAATTTTCTCACGGGAGGCAATATTCAAGAGTCGACACCGTTTAGGTCAAATTCTTCTTTTTTTAGTGGAATTCGAAGAGTCAAGAGTTCATATCATCATTCAATTCGCTGGCGTGTTGATTATCCCCTCAGCCCTCTGACAGACTAGTAACCTCAACATACCTATAAGCCTATATAAATACATTTTGAACATGTTTAAATAGATAATCATTCGGTTTTGCATAATTCGTTCTTTTATTCGTATTTTGAAAGGGAAAGCACGAGGATGTATATGAAATGCACAAATCCTTTAACCTGATTGGTTTCATTCTCCGTAAGGGATAATATAAAAAATTCCTTTAACCCGAACATAAAAAGCCTCAATGATTCAATTAAAGACTATTTAATTTTTGAAAAGGCAAATGATATATGTTCCATAAATATTATAATTTGGTAGAAGATAATTATCACTTACTGTCTTCATTTAATTCTTTTACTCGTCACTTTATAATTATAAATACATAGCATCAATTCCTTTGAAGGGTAAATGCTTCTTATGCAAGTTTTCCTCTTTCTATACCTTTTCTAATTCTTCCCTAACTTAGACATCTGGGAGTCATTCCTCTTTGGTCTTCTTTTTAGGTCCTAAAGAAGAACTTTGGTCCCCAACGCAGCCTGGTTCTTGAGTCCCGAACGGTCCTTCAAGAGAGCGGCAACATCAGGAGAATTTAGAGGTTGAGATGGGATCATCAAGAGACACAAGAAGAAATTACAAAGAAGGGGTGATCGTTTTGGCATCATCAAAAATCCTCCAACGTCATTGTGGAGCAACATGTGAGTTTTCCTTCAACAATCTTGACTTCCTTTTATCTTCCCGTATCATTCCTCTATTTTTTTATTTGGAGAATTTCTGAATTTTAGAGATTTCAGAGTCAGAGTCTCTTCTCAATCTCTATTTTCTCAATGTTTCAAATTTATATTCAATACGTTGGGAATTGAATGTTCTATTTAAAAATTTGACTAAGTTAATTTTAAAGTTACAATGTCACTTTTCTTAACAAAAAATTTAACTACATTAGAAAATAAGACATTCAATTTCGGATATAGTATTACGTAAAACTAAATGTAAAATTTTTCAAGTATAGCTTTCCCATTAGAAAGTTTAGGCCTGTAACCAGTAAATTTGTTAAAATGTTTGTTTGGGTCTAATTCAATCTCAAAAGCTAGCTCAAGGGGGTCCAACATTTGCGAAGAAACACGAGCTTGGCTTTGATATCATCTCAAGCTTTTGGAGCAAGTGGAAATTTAACATGGTATCGGTGCAAGAGGTCTTGAGTTCGACTCCTATCCCGAAGCATTTGTTGGATTATTATCCATGTATTGGGCCTATTATTGAAATTTTGTGTTTGTCTCATGATGTTGCGGGAAATTTGATTTGGCTTCCTGCGATGAGAAAGGGTCAGTGAGTTGCAGGTGTGGATCAAATAACTCCTCCAATGCTCGAGTTAGTGAAGGATGTGAGGGTAATGCGGGATTAATAATGTTGGTTGTAAATGTCATGTACCTTTGGTAGTTGGCTATAAATTTCTTTTATAGACGAAGGACTATGCGAGTGAGTCCTTGGAGCTTCAATGTGAGATTGGTGATGAACAATACCAGACTGGTGAACAGTGTTGGTATTTCATGTTGATCAAGTTATCTTTGAGTTTAAGTTTCTCTCTCGTTATTGAGCCTTTTTGTTCATGCGATATATTAAATTGAAGCTCTCATTACTTGGATTAAGCTCCGCATCTAATTTGTCATTGGATACCAATTTATCATGGTGAAAAATGTGATCAAAGTAGTGACGTGGTGTGTGGTATACATCAAATGCCCTTTCAAAAGAATAAAAATATAAAAAGATATAAAAATAAAAAAAAGGTAAGTGTTTTTGCCAATACGGCATATGCCCTTTCAAAAAAATAAAAAGGAGTAAGTGTTTTTGCCAAATTAACACAATGGTGCCTTTGTTCCTGGGGTCTTGTTCCCACTAGAATCGTGATTCGACTCCAGGGAAGGTGACGCGATGTGACAATTGATGAGACCATTGGCTGTCAATTGTTTCAACAGACACATCCACAAGTACAAATGGCATTGGCTCAACTCTTGTGCCATTTGAAAAGGCCCGGTCTTTGGGTTTTTAATAGGTAAAAATTATCTTTTCGCTTTTATCTTAACTGATTTCAGCTTTGAAATTCTCCCTATTCTCTCTGTTGTTCTTCACATTTTTGCAGCAGTAGCAGTTAATTTTGCTATGGGATTCTTGTTGTGCAATTTCCTTTGCAATCTTTGTATTTGTTGATTTGGGGTTTTGATATCCATCCTATAGCTGGGTCTTTTTATGATTTTAGGTGATGAATTTTGGTAAAGTTTCCAGCTTTTGAACTTTTCTTTTCATGTTCTTCATCAAATTGATTTCAATGGCCTCAAATACTCACTTTGATCCTTTTGCCCTTGTTTGTTTTTGTTCCAGGAGTTTATAAGTTCTAAGATGTATGAGTTCAGAACCATATTGAATGAGTATGTTCTGGGGATGAATCGGGAAATATTAGTCATGGGGTTAGGCGCTTGATAGATGATCCGGATGCGGATGTTGGAGATAGCTCTGCTATCATAGTGAATCAATATCGGGTAGAACCCAGGACTAAAGCTCTTGGTGGGGGTGTTTCCAGTTTTAAAGAAATTGTGTCTGATTCTAAGGTTGGTGTTACCGAACCTACTAGGATTGAGGAGTTTACGGATACTGATGGTTTTTTTTATTGTGAAGCATATTATCAAGTATGGAATGGGGGTGGTGTGATGAGAATGATAATAGTTTAGCTAATGAGTATCGAGGTCCTGTTCAGGTAAGGGCAGCGCTGTACACTGGAACGTCAATGTTAGGTTGTGATGAGGGGACTAGCCCTATGACATTGCAATATCAAGAAGCAATTAGTAATTTTGGTGATGTGGGCAACTTTAGGCTGGAATACAAAATTCCAGAAGACTTTGTAATTGAGGTTCCAGATAAGGACGATAGGATTCACCCGTCCCCTCTTAGGTGTATCACCTGTTTTGCAACGTATTTTGGGGCAGGTCTTAGGCGCTTCACCCCCTGTTTCTAGATATCCTTAAATTTTTTTAAGATTCAATTGCGACAACTTAGTCCGAATTTTGTTTGTAGTACAATAGTGCTGATTTTATTTACGAGGGTTTGCGGGGCACCACTTGGCTTAGAGCTATGGAGAGCTTTTTTCTCGATTGGGCAGAAGCAAAAACCTCTGAAAAGGAAGGGCTTTTTTTACACTATTCGGCAGAGAGGTGAACCCCCCATCCCTCCCCCCCCCCCCATCCCTATTTTAATAGAATGCCCAAGTTCCATTCACAAGTGGAAGATCAAGTTTTGCTATGTTAGGCATTCCAGTTTTGGTGATATAAGGTTTCCTTGGTGTCACCTTAAATCTTTGAATAATAAATTGCCCGCTCAAGCTGATAGCTATGATGTGGAGATGAATAAAATTGCCCGGTTTGGTTTTGAGGCAAAGGTGTGTGTGTGTGTGGGGGGGGGGGGGGGCACTGGAGTCCGGACCTTTTGAAGTCCGATGGGATCAATGACTGGACTGAATTTATTGTTGTTGACTTAAGTATGTGTTTCTATTGTGCTTTGCTTGTGTGTCTTGTTATTTTTCTAAGTGTTAAAGTCGAATCTAATAGGTTTTGTTTCTATATTATAGGGAAATCTTTTGCAATGAGCATGGGCCCTTCGCTAGCGAAAGTCAACAAGCCAAAAAAGTCTACTTCGAGTAAGATTCCTGCCTATGAAATTGTAACCAAAGTTCCGACAACAGGTTTTACAACTTTGTAACAAGTATGTAAGGCTTTTTTTATGTTCCAGGTTAATTTGCAGAAAAGGACGATCCAATTGCAAAGGGAGATGCAGCTAAGAAGGCCGCATCAAAAGCTACAGGGTCTAAAGCTGGAGGTGCCAAGGTTGCTTCCCAAAGAAAACAACTTGCAAAATAGTATATCATAGAGAAGAGGCAGCTTCCTCCCAAACCTGCACAAAAAATCCATATTCCCTGACACTCTTTGTGCCGAGGGTTTGGTGATCCTAATTGTTGGGATAGCACCCTAAAAAAGAAGTGGGATCATTTGGAGAATGAGAGGCTTAAGAGATAAAGGAGCGGTGAGGGTGTTTCGGCTTGGGGCACTTGCACTGATATGGAGGTTCTTAGACCTGTGGTCGAATATCTCTAATATCAAGAGGCGGTGTATGTTTCGGGCTGGAATATCTGGGAGAATGACCGAATGTTCAGCAACACCAAAGCTCTAGAGGTATTCCAAAACATGCTGCCTCAATAAGAGCAAGCCCCCTTCCACACTATGCTATTTGATGATGTGAAACAGAACTCATTGCTCCGTAGCTTCCAAGTATTGTAATTTTTTTGTTTTAGTTCTTTGTTTTCTTTCCACACACATATTGTTTACTAGCTTATGAATTAATTGATGTGGCATTTGTTGATAGGCCTCTATGTTCAACTTTGAATTATACCAGCAGATTGAAGAGCTGGAGGTGTAATGCGACTTTTTGAGTGCTGAGAAGAAAGATGCAGAGATAAAGGCTTCTATTGCCGAGGCAAAAGTGTCTGAGAGTGAGGAGGAGGTGAAATCTTTGGAAGATAAAGTTGCGACTAAAGGCACAAAAATCCAGCAGCTAGAGTTGAAAAATAAGGAACTTTCTAAGAAGGTAGCTACTAGAGATAAGGAAAAAGCTAAACTTGAAACAACACATGACGCTCTGAAAAAACGGTATGAGGATGGGGAGGGTAATCTTAATCAGGCTATGGAGTTGGAGGTGTTGGGGGATTTCTTCAAGCATGAAAAATTCAAGAATATGTGGTCAAGAGTGTCCTTCACCATGGCTAAAGTTGCTTTGGAGATGGTGGTGGATGACTTGAACCTTCTGTGCACATTAGCTCTATTCTTGACAAGCCATCCGAGTACCCACGGCCCTGGGATGCGTTCTTTCCTTTCCTATGGATGTTACAAAGGGGGACTGGGGATGGGTTGGATCCCCCTAGTTTCTTAACTTTAAATCCGGTAACACCAACACAACTTGCTCCCAACTTTGAAAATCCAAATCCAATTTAAACTCTGGAACTTTGTAATCTTTGTTTTCTTTTTGGTGGTGCGATACACTTGGTTTTGTTTAGACATGCATCTCTGCACTTTCTTTTGTTAAGATGTACCTTATTCATACTTGTACAATCATTATCGGTATATGGAACAATAGACTTCTTTATAAATTCATGCCTAGCATTTCATATTTTTGGAGTATTTTGATCTGTGTATTTTTACTAACTGTTGTTACCAGAAAATAAGGTAGTACGGGTGATAGTATAACATATAAACAATGTTTGAGGAACTTCATTTCATTAATGATTTGGGTTGTTAGATCCATAAATTACAACAACCGTTCAGGCTTATGTGTCGGAATAAGAAACAAAGAAAAACAAAAATTATACAAAAAATTTCCTCAAGTTCATTGTGTTCCATGTTCTAGCTACTTCATTGCCTTCCTTATCCTGCAACCTATAGCTTCCATTTTGATTGTCTTTCACAATGAGATACGGTCTTTCCCAAGAAGGATCGAATTTCCAGTTTAGATCCTATCGGCTCATTTGGTTTTTCCAGAGAACTAGATCACCGACTTTGAGCTGTTGCTTTGGCACTTTCCTGTTGTAATAGCTAGCCAACTTTCTTTTGTACTCCATTTCTCTGATTGCAACTCAATTTCATGTTCCTTCCTATAAATTGAGGTTTTCAGATAGTTTCTGGTCATTCCATTACGCGTTAAATGAATGGATGCGGGGAGAAGAGCTTTTGATTTCCAGCGGGGTTAGGACATCTATTCTGAAACATAAGTTGAATGGTGACTCCTTGGTCTGAGCATTTGGGGTTGTTTGGTATGACCTGAGAACATTTGAAAACTTATCAACCCATTTCTTTTTTGTTGTATCCAATTTTTTCTTTAATTCTTGGAGTATGATACAGTTGTATATTTCTACTAATCCATTAGTTTGTGAATGGCCAACAGAGGTGAAGTGATGATCAATTTTCAATTCAATGCATAAGTCTAGGAATTCTTTTTGCTTCAAATTATTTTCCATGATCTGTGATAAGTATCTGTGGGATTCTAAATAGGTAATGATTTCATCCCAAAATAATTCTTTCACTTTCATTGCCGTGATGGATGCCAACGCCCTTACTTCAATCCACTTTGTGAAATAATCAACCGCAACAATCAGGAATTCTCTTCCTCCAAACGTTTTAGGAAAGCCCCAAGAAGATCCATGCCCCATTGATGAAACGAAATTGGATTGCTTAAGAAATAGAGCTTGGTTCTGGGCAGGTGTTGTATGTTATCATGAATGTGGCATTTTCGACAAACTTTTACTAGGTTGACTTGATCGTCTTCAAGGGTTGGCTAGAAATATCTAGTTCTCATGATTTTGCTGGCTAAGGACCCAAATCCAATGTGAGCCCTACAAATTCCTTCATGCATTTCTCTTAAGACATAGTTGCCTTCTTCTTGTGTGACGCATTTGTGTAGCATACATGAATATGCCTTTCTGAAAAGTTGATCATCAACAATAACATATCGGGATGAAGTAGTTCTGACTTGCCTAACTTCAATCAGATATTCAAGTAGTGTTCCATCAGATATGTATAAGTAAATTAGGGTCATCCATGTCGTTTCGGTGTCAATGCTCGTAACTTTTGGAAGGTCAATGCTTTTTCTTACTAAAGGGTCTATCCAAGTTCCTTGTATTTGGGTTAATTGTTTCACCTTAGAGAGAAAATCTGCTTTGAAGTTGTATTTGCGTGAGACATGCTCGACCTTGATGCATTTGAATTTATCTAAAAACCTTTGTGATTCGATCAAGTACTTCTACATATTCTTTTCCCTTGAGTTATTCTTTATTGACATGTCCGGCTAGAAGTTGCAAATCGGTTTTAGCAATAAGGTACAAGATTTGGAGGTTTTCTACAACTCTCAATCCTGCAAGTAAAGCTTCATACTCAGACTCATTATTACTTATGGGGAAGTTATACTTTAATGCATAAGCAAACTTGGTACCTTCAGGGCTTATCAAAACAGATCTAGTACCATCTACTGATCCATCTGTATGCAAAATCCAACAATCCTGATAAAGAGTTGTTTCAGAATTTAATTTGGGATTTGGTTTGGATCTTGGTACTATGCATTCAAGAATGAAATCTGAGAAAACCAGATTTTTTATTACTTTTCGATGCAAGTAGTAGATATCAAATTCAGAAAGCTCGATTGCCCATTTCATAAGCCTTCCAGTAGTATCGTGATTGTGTAATATGTGCCTGATAGGAGCATTTGTTTGCACTTGGTAGAATGGGTTTGAAAATATGGTTTTAACTCACGTGAAGTAACCAATAAAGTCAATGCTTGTTTCTCCAAAATGGAGTATCGAGTTTGGGGAACTGTGAGGATATGACTAATATAGTAAACCAGTTTTATAGATGAACCCCTTAAGGCGCATAAAATAGAGCTTACTGCATGTGGTGATATAGATAGATACGTGTATAGTGTTTCACCTTGAATGGGAGAAAGGGGAACAGGGGGAAACCCAAGGACTTTTTGAGTTTCTGGAAGGCTTCATCACATTCTATCCATTTAAAATTCTTTGGGTTATAAAATGGGAATGACTTTTCTCGATCTTTGGATAAGAATCTATTTAACGTTGCAATCCAGCCAATCAACCTCTAGACCTCCTTGACGGATGTAGGAGGTTGCATGTCCACCAGTGCTTGAATCTTTCCTGTGTTTGCTTCAATTCCTTTCCTTGAAACCATGTTACCCAAGAATTTTCTTGCTTCTACCTTGAATCAGCATTTGCTGGGGTTTTAACTTCAGGCCATGTTGTATCATTGTTTTGAAAGTTTCTTCCAAATCTAAAAGGAACCCCTATTGGGTTGTTGACTTCACAAGCAGGTCATCTATATATGCTTCCATGTTGCATCCAAGTTGCTGGGAAAACATCCGATTGATCATGTCTTGGAAATCTGCCCCAACATTTTTCAATCCAAATGGCATCCTCCTATAGCAGAATAAGCCTTGGGGAGTAACATAGGTCGTCTTCTTTTCATCTTCTTTGGCCATCTGGGTATATGAATTCAAAAAGAAAAGGTATGAAAATCCGACCATTGAGTCCACCAGCTAGTCAATTTTGGGGATTGGAAATGGATTTTTGGGTATGGCTTTGTTAAATGAAGGGAAATCAATACAAATTCTCCACGAACCATCTGGTTTTGAAACTGCCATTGGACTGGAAAGCCATTTGGGGAATTGTGCCCTCTGAATAATTTAAGTAGAGAGTAAGTCTGCAACTTTGTCTTTACGGCTTCTCTTTTTTGTGGAGTGTAAAACCATTTGCTTGGCGCACCAGGTCACAAGCATCCGAAATTCCCAAACGATGTTCTACAAATTTTCTTGGGATGATTCCCATGCCTTTTGTTGACCAGGCAAAGACATTCTGATACTTGGCTAACAGGTCTAGGAGTTCCCATTTCATCCGGATAGGGAGTGCTCTTCCAATAGTCACTTTACGTTTCCGATGGGCCACATGTATCTAGTATTCCTCCAACTCTATAGCTGGCTCGATCCAGTTCTCCTCGTCATCCCGGATCACTTTTTCCTTATCCTTCTGTTCCAAAGCTAATTTTGAAATTGCTACCTTGTAGCAAGTGTGAGCAGTCTTGGTGTTTCCTTTCAAGACAAATTGTGTTCCTTCATGTGGTATGAAGACTGAGTTTTGGAAGGTGTTGGCCTATGCTTTCATTACATTCAGCCCTAGCCTTCCCCATATGCTGTTGTATGCGGATGGGTCCATAATGACAAACTCACACACTTGCTTTGCTGGTTTTGTTTCGGGTCCCCATTGGACTTCCAAAGATGCTTTTCCCAATGCATAAGTAGTATCACTAGAGAATCCAACCAGTGTTATATGGTTTGACTTGATGATCTCATCTTTGAGGTCCATTTTCTAAAAAGCTTCGTAATACAGGATGTTGGCCTAACTTCCAGTATCCATGAGGATGCACTTCACTACTCAACCTGCAATCATCATGGAGATTTCAAGTGGGATATCATAATTGACAACAAAAGAAAAAGTAACTTTTAACCTTTTCCCTAGGGGAGCTAAAAAATCAGAACTAATGTTGGATATCATATTGATGATTCTTGGTGCCTGTTGTGGTTAATGCTGTGTAAGTTGTTAGGCAATATTTACAGTGCTCTCTAAATTGTGCTCTCAATTTCCCTCTTCAACTGATGACAGTCATCTGTATAATGGCCAACATCATGGTGAAAATTGCAATAACGGTCTTGTATTCGTTTCTTCTCCATAGAGGGGTTCATGGGTTTTGGGGGAGTCATAATTCCCAAACTTTCTACCTTTTGGAGAATGACGGACCTGGGTATGTTCAGAGGAGTATAATTCGGGTTGTTGGATGGTCCTTTTCCCTGTACTTCAAAGGGTTTTCCTCTGAATGATAGTTATTTGAAAGGTTTGCTTGGGCTTGTTTTCCGAGTAACTTAGCCATTTCTTGTGTTGACTTGTTAGGGGTGGGCCCTGATGTGGGCTATAGTTTCGGTGCCGAATTAGACTTTGGTTCTAGATATGAGGTTCTTGTGGGGTATCTTGAATCATTTCCAAAGTTCTATTATCTATGACCCTGGCTTTGGTATTGCCCATATCTCTACTTTTTATTTCCCCTGTTCTCATAATTCGACTGTGGTTTTTCACCCATTTTGGCCTGCTGAATTGTTCTTATGTTCCTCTTTGAGTCCTCCACCCAATTCCAAATTGTTACAAGCTAAAGGAGGTCCTTACTTGGTTTTGACCTATTTGCAGTGAGCCGTTCAGAATGCTTCCCGGATTTTAGACCATGAAAAAATGCTTCCACATATATGGGTTCCAAACAATCTTTTACTTTTAATGCTTCTTGGTTAAACCTAGTCCAATATTCACTCAAAGTTTCTTCTTTCTTTTGTTGGATATTCAAAAGGTGAGCTTGGGGCAATGAGTGCTAGCTGCTCCCTGCAAAGTTGTTGAGAAATGGGTCACCCAACTGGTTGAGAAATGATATACATGCGGATGGTAGGGCCATGTACCATTTGAGTGCTCTTCCAGAAAGAGTAATGGAGAAGGCCTTGCTTAGCAACACTTCATTCGAGTCATAAAACACCAAGGTGGTGTTAAAAACAAATAGATGTTGGACCGGATCTGTGGTTCCATTGTATTTGTCTATAGTGGGTAGCTGAAAATTCATGGGGATTCTGCTATGCCTGAGCTCTGGGACTAGAAGGCTAAAGTTTCGAATCTGTGATGCGGTGGTAGGCATGAATTCTAACATTTCTACTTCGACTTCGTCCACCCTTTATTCAAACTTGTTCAACTTCGTTTAAAATTCGATGTGGATTCTCTGTGTTGCAATTTGTTTTCTAAGTTGCTTTCGTTATGGAGTGTTTAGTTGGGGGAGGGGATTTTAGGAATTTTTTGAACTTCAGACTCATTTCTTTTGGACTGCACTTTCTCGTGATCCAGCTCCTTACCTCTATTCTAGTTTGATGACCCAACCACTTCATTGCTTTGGTTGGGTAGACAGTTGTTCTATTGTAGGAATAGCTGAAAAGCTTCAAAGTGATCAATTAGCTAATTTTATTTTCTCTATATCCGAAATGGTTTTGAGTTGTGGCCGAACTCCCTTAAGCATGTTTGTCCCCGATCTATGGTTGGAAGTGTTTGTCCCAATTATTGACTTCTATGGGTTTGAGAATTGGGCCAATGCATAAGGCCTATTATAGTCACCAATGAGTGCTTGAAGGGGCTCCACAATTCCCTACCCCGCATCTATGGGTAGCATAAGATCTACTCGGGGTATTTGGCCTGTGGCAGGGATAGTTTCAGTGTTGTTCTAGGGATCTTTAGCATTTTCAAGGCTCATTATGTTCTTGGAAGTGGTAGCTAATCCAAATCATGTTTGCATTTTTGTTGTAAGTTTTCGGGAAATAAAGTTGTTTAAATCATGCCAAGGACATGGAAAGCGCCAAATGTTATTGCAGGAAATCTAATCCGGGTACCTGCAATGAGAAAGGGTGTGAATCCCGTAACTCCTCCAATGCTTCAATTAATGAAGGATGTGAGAGTAATGCAGGAATAATAATGCTGGTAGTAAAAGTCAAGTACCTTTGACAGTTGGATATTAATTTTTTTTTTAGGCGAGGGACTATGCAGGTTAGTCCTTGGAGTTTTAATGTGGGATTGGTGATGAACAGTATTGGACTGGTAAAAAGTATCGATATTTCATATTCAATCAAGCTATCTTTGAGTTTAAGTTTCTCTCTTGTTATTGAGCCTTTTTGTTCATGCTATATATTAGACTAAAGCTCTCATTGCGTAGATTAAAATCACCATCTAATTTGTCATTACATACCAATTTATTATGATAAAAAATATAGTCAAAGTAGTGACGTGATGTGTGGTATATATCAACTCACACGTGAGGAGACATGTTAAGTGTATAAATTCAATTTAACAAAATTCAACAAGAATCAGAATCTGTGGGATTTCTCTTCCTAAGACGGAAATTAGTCAATGCACTGACTTACTACATTTTTCTTTGCTGCGATGGGTTTAGGGTTGAAGAGTTACATGCAAAGGGCGCTTGAGCAGCTCAATGAGCCGGAAAATGTCGGACAGAATTTCACTGTTTTCACACTTTTAGATGTCAAAGAAATTAAATAGATTCTTTGACTCCTTAGCACCACACCAAACTTCTGAATTTCCAGAAGTTTTTTATCATTTCCTAATTGTGGAAAAGAAAATTTAAAACTAAAGCCAAAGAGAGAGAGATAAAAGAAAATAAAAAACACTTAGCTTCACAAAAACTTCAGTTTTCTACTATCTTGAGGTGTCACTTGAAAACAAAATTTTATTATGGTCTTTGTAGATGAGGAAGAATTCTTTGAAATGTTTCTCAATTTGAAAAGTAGACTTTAGTGAAATCATAATTGGAGAAAAGGTGATTGGATGAGAATGGTCAAATTGCAGTATCAAAAGTCAATTTTTAACCCATTAGGTTAAAATTGATTTTTCAAAACTTGTCTCTTGGCACATAGAGTCCACGCAGGCTAAAGTCACTATTCCAAAACTCGACTTTGACGTTGTCAATGTGAGGTCTACTTTTAAAAAGTGACATGGCTCTCTTTTTTTTTTTTTTTCCTACCTCATCCTCTTCTCCAATATTTTAGACAAAAATACATTATTTTGTTACATTCTTCTTTTGAAAAATAATAATATCATAAAGTTTAAATCAACAAATATTACATAATCTATTTTAAAGATTTATTTTTTAATTTGAAATCTAATAGTAAAATAAACTAAAAAAATATATTAATAGATCTACTATAACCAAAAAAAAAATTAAATTAGATGTTTACTTAAATATTATACATGTTATTAATACGATTTGTTTTTTTTTTTTTTGAAATAAATAGTAAAATAAACTACAAAAAGGAATAAATATTAATACATCTACTATAACAATTAGATGTTATATATATAAATTAGATGTTTTATTTAAATATTACACATGTTACTTATTGTATTAGGTTAGGGGCCTCTCAAATAACCTAATTTGAGAAAAAAAAATAGAATTGAGAATATATAATTTATTTTTAATAAAATGTGTAATATTTAAATAAAACATCTAATTTAAAAATTAATTTTTTGTTATAGAAGATGTATTAATATTTATTTTATTATTTTATTTCAAATAAAAAAACAAATCTTCAAAATAGATTGTGTAATATTTATGGGTTTAAACTTCATGATATTATTATTTTTCAAATGAAGAATGTAACAAAATAATGTATTTTTGTAAATTATGTAAAATATTGGAGAAAAGGACCGGTAGAAAAAGAAAGAAAAAAAAAGAGCAAAGTCACTTTATTAAAGGTAGACTTCACTTTAACAAAGTCAAAGTCATGTTTTGGAACATCGACTCTGTATGGATTTTGTGTTAGAAGATGTGTTTTAAAAAATCAACTTTAATTTAATGGGTTAAAGTTGACTTCTAAAATTACGATTTAGCAATTCCCATCCAATCGTGGTTTCTTCAACTGCGATTTCATTAAAGTTAACTTTTCAAACTGCGAAACACGATAGAGAATTCTTTTTCATCTGCAGAAATCATAATAAAATTTTGTTGTCATGTGATACACAAGATTGTCAAAAACTCCAAAAACTTCTCCCAATAAAGTTCTTGTAAAAGAAAATAATATTCATTCACTTTTTTTTTTTGTTGAAAAAAAAAAGTCTAAAGCAATCCTTAAAAAATAAAAGAGGAATAAATTGTCAAGATAAAGCAATCCTGAAATGGAAAAGAAAAGAAAAAGCAAAAAAAGGCTCACAGGACGAAGGAAGATTCGCCGTCGATCACGCAACTTGATTACAATAGTCAATTAGTCAAAGGCACGTGACAATCATGCAACCGCTTTGGCTCAGTCATCCCAACACACAATGGATTGAGGTCAAGGTTCAATGTGTCCCCTCACAGACACAACCACTAATTGGAATTTTGCAGTTTTAATTTTAAATCCAATTTTCTCCCTCTCAAATTAAATGTTTTACTTCTATTTTAATTTATTTAAAATTAAATATCTCATTTAAAAGCTAAATAAATTTTAATATAAAATTTCATTAACCACCTCTTAATTGTAAAGATTACATCCACTTCTCTTGTATAATTTTACCATCACTAATTACATTAATAAAAATAAATAATTAGTAAAATTATGAAAATTAAAAACACTATTTAATTTTTGTCTAAATCAAAATGTGATATTTAATTTTTAATGGAAGAAGGATTATTTACTTTTTTAATGTTTTTTTTTTTTTCAAGGGTTGTGGATCTGTTTTGTTGCCTCTAAATTTTTTAGTGTACAAATATTTTTTATGACACATTCTTCTTTAACATAGTAATAAAAATTTTACAGGTAACTTAAAGAGATCCAATACCTTTAAGGTTTAGTTTATCATTTTAAATTTATAAAATATATTTAAAAATAATTAAAACACATGTATAAATTTTTTATTAATGTATTATGAGTATCAAATAAAAAAATTGATAAGCAAAACCTATTTAAGTAATAAAGCACTCTCAAATCACGTAAATGACAAAGGTTACTGAGAACTTACTGAATTAATGGAGTCAAAATAACCACTTTCAATTTTGAACAACAAGACAAATGGACAAAGATCCAAAGCTGTTAATGTTCTTGGTCGTCATCATATTCTAATAGTACTTCTCTGTAAGTATACATACAGAACTAAAATAATGAATTTGTTTAGAATTAAACTCTATTTTAAGTCATAATTAATTATATACGAACAATTTTTTTTTTTTTTACGTAGTTTTAGATTTAATTGGACGTAAGTTTAAAAAATTCTTCATCAAAGAACTCTGGTGTTTGATTAGAAAACACTCTTCCTGTCAAATCCAATTTAATTTTATTTTTTCGTCTAAAAAATAATTTTCCTTCATAAAAGAAATTAAAAAATATTTCAGGATGGAAAAAGGAATCTCACGGTTTCGCGTTGTGAAGGTAACAAAAGGATATGATTAGCAGAAAGTAGTGTATAAAACAACAGGCATAAATTACTTAGCAAATTTAAACAAAAATAAAAGCAACCTTTAATATGTTGATTAAGGCTTTCAATAATTTAATACCCCTTAGAACTCTTTTATATAAATATATATATTTTTTTCCCTATACAATTGAAAAAAGGGGAAAAGGGCAAAAGAAAAGAAAAGCGTCTATAGAGCGGTCCCATCCTATAACCCCTAAAGGTCTGAAGGTGGACCCACATCCAATGCACTCAATCAAAGAAAAGAAAAGCTGAAGCCTAAAATAAAATAATTAATAAAGCTCTTGCTGAAAAATTAAATTAACATTTGTTAGGTGAAAATCCAATGACAGATTTTCTTAGGTCGAAACTGACACGTGTTCCCTGTTGTTGAATATTCCCAATAATTGACAAGGAAGACGACGTCGGTGCAAACGCAAAACAGTAGGTCCCTGAGGAGTCCACCGGTATCAGATAATTCTTAGCCGGTAAAGCCAGATCCTTTCCGTTGGAGAAGTGAAATGACACCGCAGGAACCTCCACACTCTTCCAAGAGGATAAATTATAACACGTGTCAAATAATGCAACACTGCTAGTTGACGGAAAATTTTTGGTTCCCTTCACAAATGCATCTCGCAGCACATTGTAAGCCTCCGTTTGTAACCTTGTCACCGCCGTACCGGAATCGACGATGACTCCCCCATCACCGTTATCAGTGATTTTGAAAACGGACGACGGAATGGGAAGCAAGTCTCCCGAGACGCTGATCCCCGTTAAATCGACATAGTAAAAGGTGTCCAGCTTCGAATTCCGTTGTAACGGGGCTGTGACGGCGTCAGAAGGAGTAACGGGATCAAATTCGAGCGTTGAGGAAGCGACAGAATCACGATCCACGAGGCAGTACGAAAACGATGTCGCATGGATTTGCGAAGGAAAAGATAACGGTCCACCGCCTAAGCCGATCAATCCAGCGGCTCCAACAAATAAGCCTTCATTATTGTGCCCACACCCGATGGCTATATTGTCCACGGAAGCCGAGCGGCCAAAGGTTAGTGATTCCGTTACAAAATCTCCAACGGTGTAAGAGCCATCTCCGTAGGACACTTCATACAGACACGTGTCGTTGCGGCATTCAGACACGTCGAGTGATCTGCACTGTTTAGTGTTACAAGTGAGCGGCTGGAAAGAAGATGACGAAGTCGGCTCGAAGATGGGGTCGGCTTGCTGATAACAGTCGGCGCAAGGGGCGCATTGGATCCAATTGACATCACTCCCCGTGTCTAGAACCATGTAGACATGAGTCGGTGGCCGACCGATTCCAATTCGGGAGAAATACTCACCGCTCCCCTGACGCGTTCCGGATATCACTGGCCCTTCCAGAGCTTCAACTTCCAACTGGGTCTCCATGGGAGTTAGATCTGACTTAGTAATTCCATGAACCGCCAGATCTAACCGGGTCTGCAGTGCTTTTACACGAGCAGAGTCGCGGCTGAGTCTAGATAGGGTAAGTGACTCGTAGTCCCGGTGTGGAACTTGACGAACGCTCACTCGAGAATGCAGCTGGAGAGTGAGTGAAGACGAAGAAGGGGATGTATTTTCTTGATTTTGAAGTGAGTCGAACGCTTGAAAACTAAGTGAGAACACATCGAGTGTTTTCTGGGTAGTGGAAGTCACATCAAGAAGTGTGGTTCTTGAGCTCAGTGGAAGTGTACGACACAGTGCTGGAGTGCAGATGAGAGAGAAGGAGACGAGGAAGATAAAGCAGAGAAGAACCATTTTGGCCATGGTTGAATGGGAGTGAGAATTCGAGAGAAGAAAGGGAGATACTCTGAGAGTATATATAGGTAGACAGTGGTCACGTTGATGAAATGAGTCAAAGGAGTTAAGTTAAGTGGGCGGAGGAGACAGCTTTGAGTTTTGAATGCTAAAGAGATTTGTGATTTTTACGGCCTACGAGGATAATTGTTTGATTATCTAATGTTAAGTTTAGTTTGGTTTGCATCCTCGTATGCAAATGGTACCTTTCTTACTTTCAAGTTCACAGTTAAGGTAGATTGACATAGGGATATGCTCATTTTTTTATGTAGCAGCACCGAAAAGAACGGGGCGTTTTCATTTTTACCCAAATGAAAATAGTAATTTCTTATTTATCCAATTCTTTACAACATTTCACAATTACTCATATCTAAAACTAACTTTTCATTCTA
>JAOXNR010000013.1:10028101-10046015 GCA_028571225.1 Parsonsia alboflavescens
AAGAGAAACCATGAACTTTGATTTTTAGAACACTAATGAAGTTTTAAATTTTAAACAAGTTTATATAGAGTAGTTAGTCTCTATAAAGACATCTAAGAAACTTTAATTTATAATTTTTATATAGGAGAAATGGGTCTCTAAAGGGCTCGAAATCTCTTGTTACATAATAATTATGTACAAATGGTTTACTTTCTCTCTCTCACACTAGATAGATATTAAAATTAGGGATAGAGATAATTAGGAAGAGAGGACCAATTTAGGCCTTGAAGAGGTAAAGAAAAAATATTAAGCTATACTTATTATGTGTAAAAATTCAATTTAAAATATTTTCAAAAATCCAAGATTATATATATATATATATATTAATATTTAGAAAATTAAATGATTTAAATCTCTAGAAATAAATTATATCCATAAAATTAATTAAATTACTTAAAAAGAAAATAATCATCACATAAATTTAAAAAATAAATTACTTAAAAAGGAAATAATCTTCACATAAATTTAAAAAAAAAATCAAATTTTCATATATGATCTTCAATAAGAATCCTGAATTAAATAATTAGTTAAATTAAACTTAAAACTAGCTTTTGGAAAATATTTATAGTAAATATATTAAAAACAAAACGATTAACTTTTAGAAGATCTTTTTTTTTTTTTTTGTTTCTATTAATGTGTATATGAAATTTTTTTGAATCTATTTAAATCAAAAAATCAAGTAATATATATTATTTTATTGGATGGTGAAGAAGAAGGGATATAAAATCTGGAACCTAATATTTATATTAAAAAATTGAAACAATTTGATTCTGTTAGCTTCCCATTAAAATCATTTAAAACTCTACATTATTAATTATTTTAAAAAAATTATAAGGATACAAAATATTAATCCGAACACTACTAAAAAAATTATATAAAATACTAAACTTAACATACAATATAATTTGAAAATATCTATAATAAACCGTAATGATAAAAATATACATATATATATATGTATACACATACATATTAACTAATACTCCCTCAGTCATTATTTATAAGTCACTAGTAGTCATTTTATAAAATTAAGAAATTTTTTTTTTCTAAAATGCCCTTTATGCAAGATTTGAAGGGAGAAGAGAATTTTGGAAGAAGAGAGTTTTGGAAAGAGAGAGATAAATTACTTAAACACGGGTAACAAGAGAAAAACTTAAAAAACTACCTAATAAATTAATAATAATTACTTATAATTAGTGATAATAAAAATTGACTCTAATGACTTATAAATAGTGTTGTAGAAAGTATAATTTAATTAATTGAGATTTTCTAAAAAATAATTGAAAATTATATATGAATATTTCTCATTTTTTAATTTTAGATAAATTTTATTTTGAACGGATGATAGATGACACATTAAATTATTTTTTAAAAATATATTTTTATTTTTATTTTTATTATTTAATACTTTAAACAACTATTGATGTGACGTCTATACCAGTAATTCGATTATTATGAAGGGGTAATGCCTTACTTAACCAAGTTTAATAACACACCACCGGTACCGTACAAGCCACTAAAATGCACAGTAGTGGCTTATACTGTATATACATCAAATCTTTGATTTGGAATTTAGGAATCGCAGCTAAAACCACCTTCTAACTATAAAACAACGTACACATTCAATAAAAGGTTTACCGGTACTTCTCCATCATTAAATATAAATTATTTAAGTTAATTTTTATTGTTACTAATATAAGTTATTATTGTTTATTTATTAGATATTTTATTAATTTTTCACTATATTACCTTATCCCTTTTTTCTTTTATATATTATTATCAATTTGATTAAAAGATAAATAGAAACATTTTAAAAATATATATATTATTTTAATTCGTCAGTGCTGCTTATAAACCACGCAATCCGTAAATTTGCGGCCACCAAAATTTGCGCCCACCAAAACTTGCGGCTTACCGAGAAGAATTTCTGGGGCCGTCCAAACAAATGATAGTCATGTTTGGCTGAGGGGACCATCATTCGGCCATAGCTTTCTCGTTTCCTAATTTCGTGTTTGCCCTTGTGTTCCACGTCTCCGCACGTAAGCAAATCCAATTTTTCCTTCACCAATATGATTATTATTATTATTATTATTACTTAAATGATAAAATAATCGTATTTAGGAGTTAAAAAATTATAAAATAATAAAAATGACTTAATTAATCATGTGATCATCGAACTTGTCACTTTTTTCATTTTGATCATCAAACTATGAAACTAATTAATTTATCCATTATATTTTGTATTTTGAAACAATTTAACCATTCTATTGTGGTCTAATTGAATAACAATTACAAAAGTAATAAATTTTCATTAATAATATCATATAGTCTACCATGTCACTAAAATTTTTTATTAACTCAACCAAATGTAAAATTTTACTTTATGTCATTCAAATTATATGTTTATCAATAAATAAATAAAAGAAGAAATTGACAAAAATGATAAAAACCGTTTAGTCCACATGAAAAATTCTAATGACATTGAAAGTCACGTGATATTTTCATTAAATATTGATTATATTAGTGACTATTATTCAATCCGATTAACATACAGTGACTAAGTTCTCTAAAAACGTAAAGTATAATGGTTAAATTGTTTAAAAACGTAAACTAAAATGACTAAATTAACTTGTTTTATGGAAAGATTTATATTTTATTCAAATCTTCACAAAATTTCATAACTTATCCAACTCTAAAACTAACTTTTCACTCTATACCTATTTTTGCCTTTCGTATTAAAAAGAAAAAACAAAACTAACTTTTATTCACTTTTAACATATAGTAACTATATTGTCCCTCAACATTCAAAACACCACCAACTACCATTACACTGCCATAAGACAGAATTGAAGACAACAACTACCATCATTGTTGATGTTTCATTCAATGGGAGTCGAGAAAAGTTTCACTTGAAACGAACCCATTCTTCTTGCTGAAACGAACCCATTCGATGGTGCATTAAGTTTGGGAATGTTGTCTTTTGTTTTTTCTTCACAAGACCAAGATAGTGTTCGGAACTGAGAATATCGGTTTAATTTTTGTTGCTATTATGGTGATTGATGCTTGTATTTTGATTCCAAAGTATCTTTGGATACTGGTGTTTGTCTGTTTTGTATTGTTTGTTTAGTGTAAGGAAGGAAAGAAATAAGGTTGCACAGTGTTTCGAGTTGAGTTAAGTTGGATTTGGCTCCAAAACGTCCGACCTTTAGGATTTCGCTTAATTTTTTATTATTATTTTATTTTTTTGTAAGATAAATCGACCTTCCAAAGTTCTCTTCTGACCTTCCAGAGATATGATCCGACTTTTGAGCAATTTTTTTTTAAAGGTTGAACCAACATTCCAAACCAAATTCCGACCTTCTAAAGCTCTGTTCTGACCTTCAAGACCTACGTAGTGACCCTCGAACTTTTATTTTTTTTTTTAAATTTTCTCGACACTTTTTTTTTCAAAAAAAAAGAGAGTTAATTAGACCCTTTTGTCTCTCTATTGTTTCATTAAGTTATTTCTCCCCTTTTTACCTTTTATTTCCTATACATTTTCCTTAATATATTTTTCTTTGGATTCTTACATAAATGGATTACATCAAAATTGTTATTCATGATGGTTCCCTAAGTGGAAGGGCACGTCCAGTGGTCTTACCAAATGACATTAGTTATGAAGATTTTATGAGAATGATGGCAGATTGCATTAAGATTGATTTAAACCAATTCAAAATACAAATTTCAATTGCATCTAGATTATCTGATTTAAGTATAAAATTAATGGAAATTGAAGATATACAAGGAATCATGTATTCGAAGGGGGAAACTGATCACAAAACGGTTGTCATTAACAAAATTGAAAGATTACATCAATGTGGTGGTGATCATGTAAGGGATGATTTTGTTAATGCATATGAAAGGAATCTGGATGGGACATTCGCACCTTTAAACAATGAACTTGGACCATTTGAAAATATTCGCATCAATGATGATGATGATTATTATGAAGAAGAACATATCCGCAGTGTTGATGATGTCGTCCCAGACAACTTCGACGATGGGGTTGAACACTTAGTTCCTTTTGAGTTATTTATACCTGACACTTCTATTTAATTCACCAACAAGGACTAGGGTGAGGATGAAGAGGTTCATTATTTCAAAGATGAAAGCATTCCACTTGTGGGTTCGATAGAAAATGATGCAATTTTTAACAATAAGGATGAATTGAAGACAACAGTAGATCAATATTCACTTGAGAATAGATTTTCCTATCATATGGTATGTTTGGATAAGGCAAGATTCAATGCATGATGTAAGAATCAGAAAGATTGCACTTTCAAGATACTTGCATAGTATAAAGATGGATGCAAGATATGAGTGATTCACAAGTTTATCTCAACTCACATTTGCATTCAAACTGCATAGCAAAACTAAAACAGGGATGTAAGTGTATCAACAATTGGTCATTTGAACATTGGTAAAACCATTGGTGCGAATCACACCCCCCCAAAAATGTGATTCAAGACATATGGGAGAATTATAGGGTGAAGTTAGGATACATCAAAACCTGGAGATCTTTACAGCGTGTAAAGGACATAACTTATGAAAATCCGGAGAACTTATTTAGACAGGTTCCATCATACTTCTACCTCTTGGAGCGAACAATGCCCCGCATAGTGACTAGCATAGCACTGTGGAAGGAGCATTTTCTAAAGTCCTTTTGTGCTTTTGTTCATTCAATCGAGGGTTTCAAGTACATAAGACCTATTATTATCATAGGTGCAACACATTTGAAAAGTGCATATGATGACAAATTTATGTAGCTGTCTGTGCAGATAGAAACAGACAAACTTTTCCTCTTGCATTTCAATTTGGTGCAGAGGAGGGCCATGATTCGTGGGAGTGGTTCTAAAGAAGATTAAGAACTGCATACAGATTGCAAGATGATCTGGTAATTGTATTTAATCGACACAAAGACATACTACATGCAGCGAGAAAAATGTATCTTGAGTTCCACATGCCTTTTTGTTTTTGACAATTGAAAGAAAACTTAAAGACAAAGTCCAGAAGTCTTCATGTTGTAGTGATTTTCAAAAGTGCTGCATATGCCTATAATAAGCAAAAATGCGACTATACTTTGTGGACATTCAATATATACACTCAAGAGTTCATCGTTGGTTGGATGTTGAGGTAAGGCTATGGGGTTGGTCACTTGCTTACTGTCCAAATAATCGATACAACCAAATGATAAGCAATCTTGTGGAGTCCTTCAATGAAGGGATCAAGAAAGGTCAAACGTTGCCTATTACATCTGCTCATGATAGGGGTATGTGTCAGAGTTGGTTCAATAAAAGTTGAGAAGTAATTACAATGCCTGATATTATTACCAAGCATGCTGTGGATTGAGAAGGAAGCTGTGAAGGTTCACCAAGAAAGATTGTATACTACATCCATTCGAGTTAGGGAGAAATATGTCATCGGTAATCCCCCACAAAAAGCAAATGTTGTTGTGGATATCATTCAAAGGACTTGTGGATGTTGGAGATGGGAACTAGAATTAATTCCATGTAAACATGCCATTGTTGTTGCCAGTTATTGAAAAAACTTTGGTATAATTTAAAATGACCTTCCTGAAGATCAAATCGACCTTCAGGATGATCTTTTCTTTATTCTTCGATTGTTTTACATCATAATTGTTAGAAAACAAATTTAAAATCATAATCCCATTTTTTTTATCGTCTTTAACCATGTTAATGTCTTTTATAATGAACTTGGGACTCACAACTACACTCTATGCCGTGGAAATTCATTTGACACAGAAATATTGAGGAAGACATATGCACCTTTGATACAGTTTGTTCTGTTGTGGTCAAATTTGAATAGAATTGCAGGTTTGAAAGATGAGGTTGGCAATGCCCTTTTTGATAAAAGGGAGGTAGGAAGACCATAAGAAGGTCGGTTCCTTTCTCGAAGTGAGTAATACCATCGGAAGAAAGCATGTAAAATATGCAAAAGAAAACAACACAATTGTCTAACTAGTTTGAACACAGTCAGAAGCCCCACCTCCCGAATTAGAGGTTACAATATCCAATGACGAAACTCATGAAGTGCCCATATCTAATCCACTATTTACCCAACAATCTTGAGTTTTTGGAGAAATGTAGTAGGCAACAAATGAAGTAGGAGAGTTTGTCAATGTTAATCTAAGCGTCTTCGATGAGAGTATGGATTTTTTTGAAGATGATATCAGTATTGAGATGATTCATGACTCGTAATTATTTTTTCATATTCTTTTTAATTGTGTAATATAAATAAAACAACAGCATAAATTAATTTTCATTTGTATAATTTACATAGTGTGCAAAATATTTACAAATATAAATAAAAAAGACTATTGGGACTAAAAACTACATCTTGCTGCTCCGTGAAAAAGGTAATCCAAGCCATCTTGTTCCTAATGCGTTGGGATGGATTTGAAATGCCATCCAGTAAGGGCATCTTCTTAAGATGCAGCCTCAGCAGTTGCACCATGTAATATGCAATGTATGCCGCACAGTTAGTCGCATTAGGCTGATTAGGAAGGGATTTAATGCCAATAAAAGAATAACAGAAACTGGCAAGTGGAGTTGCAGCAACTCTCATCATGGAATAATATCCGACCTATACTAGAAGGTGTGGTAGCAACCTACAAACTGAACCCATTAGCTCTTTCTTGCGTGCCCTCACAATTGTATCTAGAGATGGCTTCGGATCCTATAAAATCATCTTCGCCCCCTTAGGCAAGAATAGCAACAATAACTAGTGATTTTTGGTTTTAACATGACATCAAGATCTATAGATACAAAGCAAATATTAAATTAATTAATATAAAATATAACTTACAAAAAAACCTTAAATAATAACTACATTTATTGCCTCCTCGACCTCTCACTGCCTCATCATCTTTTCCAACTCTCGAACCCACCCAATAGAACCATCATCGAGCTTATACGTATCAAGGTTCTTGGCAGCAGAGGTAGAAAGGAAAGCGTTTTGTAGCATGCTTTGCAATTTGAATTAGTTAAAATCTACATTCTATAGTAAGCAGTGAGGTAAATAATTTGATAAAAATAAGTTTTATACTTATATAGAGGTAAGGCGGGGTGATAGCGAACCGGTGCGCCATAGGTTAGGCCTCTAATTGCCCTTTAACTGCTAGTCGGAGCCCTCAGAAATATTGATCGACATGAGGGTTCTCTAGCTTCTGCGTGCAATCCCGAACCTTCTTTAGAAAGTTCCCATCAAAGGAGTGGATTCCTCCCTTTGAGCGTCTGTCACATAAAAAACATAATTGAAAGAAAAAATATCAAATAAATCTAACATACTAAAAAAAGACACATACACTTAATTATGAATTGAGCTATATTATATTAATGGAATTCAAATAAATAAAATCAAATAAAGTCTAACAACTAAAAAAAGGCACATAGTAATTCTAATTTTTATTTAAGTTAAAATTTAATAATAATAATAATATAAAAAATGATAATATTAATTTAGTAAAATATAATATTTATTAATTACATAGGTGGAATTTCGGAATTATATGCCTGAAGATCGCAATTATATGCTCGAAGGTCGATTTAATAGAACATTAACCCGACCTTCGACTATATAATGCCGACTTTTAGGCATATCATTCTGAACTTCCAAAATATTAACCTGACCCTCCACTAATTCAACATAGAAAAATCTTACTTCCTCAATTTTTACTCATTTCAAAGTTCTGCAATCATTTACCAAACCATTTAACATAAAAAGAATCATAATTACTTATTTATGGATTAAACTATATTATACTTAACATGTACATGTCTTAAACAATTATGGATTAAAGTATAAACTTAAACATATATTACATAAATCACATATTATACTTAACATGTACATGAATTAACATAAATCACATCGGCTCCATCATGGAATTAAATTATACTACATTCATAAATTTAAAATAAATAGCTCTTTGATTCCCCCGAAGCTTAGAAAGTATCCAAGAGCATTTGGTTTTCTAGTATGTCCACCAGAAATGCGTCCACTCATATTTTACTCATATGGGAGTAAAATAGTAAGCAAATTGGCATAAAATAACTAGAATTATCAATAAATAGTTCATTAAAAATCATATAAAACTAGTTATTTTATTACCTTAACAAACATTAACCAAATTTCATGAAAAAAAAAAACATATTACATTGTCAAAAAAAAAAAAAAACAAACAAAGAACATAGAGTACATTCTTTGCAAATATCAATCAGCACTCAAACCATAAACAAACAATACAAAAAAATTTTATCAAATGCATAACTGTGATCATCGACCAAAAAAAAAAAAATTGATGAGGAGGAAAACTTACCTGCAAATAGTGGAAATGAAGTGTTGCGACTTGAACAGTTGAGTCGTCCTTGTTGCTTCTTCGACAATGGCAAGGTAGCAGAAGATCCCTGGGATTGGGTTGTTTGAGAGAAGGGTTTGAACTCACAGAAATAAGGGTTTTGACTTTTAACTAGCAACAGGAAGAGGGTAAGTTAATTCTTCGATCATTAATGACTACTAGAAAAGATGTAACTCAGGTGAGTTTGGAGTGGCGGATTGGAACTTTGGAAGTACGGTTGATAATTATTAGTTCGACTTCCAACTTGGTTTTGGAGAGTTGATTTGTCTAAGGGGTATAGGTTTCTTTTCCATAAAGACCGTTTCCTTCAAATTTTAAATTGGATATCTGTACCAACCTGGGTACTCAATGAAAAATCAATTACACATATGGGTATAATTAAAATGATTTAAGAAACCAGATATAATTGTAATGCCTGATTCAACTTGGATATTTTTGGAAATTCCTATTTTTATAATTTGATGGTCAAATTAAAAATAAAAATTGATAAGTTCAATGTCCATATTATTAATTAAGCCAACTAACAAAAATATTATTGGATTGAGATTTATTTTCTAATTATTTCACCTAATTAGTTGGACCTAATTATCCAGAAACCGATTGGAAAAGCAAAAAAATAAAAGAATAAAAAAGGAAAAGAAAAATAAATCACTTTTGCATCACATTTGACAAAAGTCCGACTCCGGGAGCGATGAGATAAGAACAAAGCCTAAGGCTAGGGAGATGGCACAGTTCGTTCGTGGGAGAAAAAAAAAGGAAATTTGACTTTCTCATTTATTCACGATCACGTTATGCAGGTAAAAAATAACTTCCTCATTTGAAAATTAATTAAGTCTAATTTAGGTTGTTATCAAAATATTTAACCCCTTTTTTTATATTGAAAAATATCAACATTTTAGTTTATAAAGTTCAATCCAAAATTCAATTAGGTTAACATATAGAAAAGTTAATATTCCATAATTATTTCCATACGTTTCGAGTTTCGAAAGAACTTGTTTATGAATTTAAAATCATTTTATCTATAATGTCATGTATTTTACCTTTGTAGGTTATTTAGAGACTAGGGTATGGTACTCTTCAATTTATCTCATTTGTGTAATGTTAATTTGTTGAATATTAATGAATTTATTAATTAGAAGGGAAGGGGGGAAAAAACCAAAAACACTCCGCTGATTCGAAGAAAGAGCAAGATCTGTCTGATTCCGTAACAAATTAAATAAAAACGTTTAGACAATTAATGAAATGACGCATCGGTTTCCTCCCCCGCTAAATAAGTAATTGTCTAACGTATGCTCGGTATATTACAAAAGCATCGCTGACCATCTCGCTTCTACTTATCGCTTCTCCACAAATCCAGCGCAGCCTCCCTCACCGTCTCTCCGTAATCGGAAAATGACTCTCTCTGTCGTTCAAGTAATGCTCCAGTTCTCCCTTCCCCTCTCTTTCTCTCTCTCCCTCTCTCTTCTTCTTTCACTTTTCTTTTTTAGTTATTTATTTGTTATATGTCTGCAAATTCAAATTGCCGATGACGAATGAAATGGTTGTACATAAAGGGTTTTACGAAGTCTCTGGCAATGACTGTACTATCAGAGATCGGAGACAAAACCTTTTTTGCAGCTGCAGTAAGTTTTTTCTTGTTTCTTCATTTTTTTCCTTCTCTTCGTATTGTTGTTTTTGGGTGGTATTGGAAATTTTTGCAAATGAGAAGAAAGTGCTTGGTGATTACATATAACATAAGAAAATACTCAATGGATGAATAAATGATTGGATTGTTTAGTTAGATGATAGTTATTAGTTTGGGTTATATTTGAAATCTCGTCCGTGTCCACTTGTTGATCTTCAGGAAATTGAGTTCCTTTGGTCGAGCTGTTGAATTTTATTTTGATTATGTAAAAATAAGCTATTGACAAAATCTGCGGGATGATTAATTACTTACTGGATTGAGTATTAATTAAAATTATAATTGAGATTTCAGCTTGGGTAATTAAAGAGAAGTAGTTCTTGTATAGTTCCTTTCTTTATTCGTTGAAGTCTTTCTTTTTTCCCATTTTTTCTTCCCTGGTTGCTGGAGGTGATAGAATACAAGCATTGTTTTGGCTTTTCTGAGGATCCTCTTCATATGCCTTAGAATATTAATTTTTTTTTCTCTCCCCATTGATTCTAACCATTTTGTATTGGAACCGGCTTCTTCTAACAAGGGGAAGAAATTTGACAAAGCCATTCAGTAATAATTTGCTTTTTGAGTAGCTTCTTTTCTACTCTTACCTAAAAAGTTAAACGAAGAACATTTTCAAGCTAAAAGGTAGAGGAAAAAGGTATATTTAGTTCATGTTCGAAAGAGGAACTAGATTCCTACCCCTATCAGGAATTTGATACTGAAGAGCATTGAGGAATTTTTAAATCTTTTGTTTAGTTGTTTAATATTCTAATATAAAGGATAATTTTGTTTTGTATTTCAAGAATAATTCCTTGTTCTCTTTTCAGTTTCTGATGGGCAGAGTAAATGTCTTGGTATTCAAAGTTGCTCGATCAAGTTGTATTCAAATACATATTTTTCCTTTTGGTTCTAGTACTGCCACCACTTTAATTAATTAATGAGATGACCTTTTAAGTAAAAAAAAAAAAATTCAACATATAACTTATCATCAATTGTTTAAATGAAGTTTTCTTTTGCTGACAATAGAAATCTAGATGGAGTATTGGTAATACTCCTCTTTGATAGACATGAATTGAAGATTATGATTGATAAATCTCCTTAAAAATGACTATCCCTTGGTTCATATACTAATGTGTGAAATGTTCTAACATGTTATATAGTGTTTATTATATAAAGTGGACCTTGTCTCATTTAGGAATAACTGAAGCATATTATTGTTCTAAAACGTTGAATGTGGATTAGTCATTTGGAACTGCTCAACCGATCAATTCACTCCATGCATTTGAGAAAATGTTTTATAGATCAGTGAATTGCTCTTGTCAATAAGTCTGGTGTACTTTTCCTTTTTTAATCAAATAAGGTTAGTTCCATGACTTCAATTGGAACTGAACTTATTTAATTAATCTGAATATGTTTGGCAAAAAAATTTAAGGATCAATGAATTGCTCCTATCAATAGTCTGCTGTACTTTTTCCTTTTTAATCAAGTAATAGGTTAGTTCTACAACTTCTGTTGATTTCCTCCTCAGCGTGCTGATATATCTATACTGGTCACTCCCTTGTGCATGGAAAGCTGGTATTTGTAGCTTGAACTTCTTGTGGAGTAAAAAACTATCTCCTTTTGTAATGCAACCTCCACTTTACCAACTATACTGCTTGAGTTCTGCCCTTTTGTATCAGTACTTGAATTTCATCCTATATCTGCTTATGCTTGTTGTTAGATCTTGGCAATGCGGCATCCCAGAAGACTGGTTTTGTCAGGTTGCCTTGCAGCTCTTACAGTAAGAATTTCTCATTTATTTTCTCTTGAAGTTTCATCATCGTCTAGTTCATTCTTGATCTGGGTTGTATAATCACAAATCATGCTGATAAGACTTTGGTTTCGTGGATGGTTTGCAGGTCATGACCATTTTATCTGCACTTGTTGGATGGGCTGCGCCAAGCCTGGTAAAAATTCATTTAATTTTATTTCCTTAGGAGGAAAAGATGATAAAATGAATTTGGATTAGTGCAATTTCTTTTTATCACCCTGAGATGGCAAATTATTTTTTATGCATAGAGTTTGAAAATTTTATTTTTTATTAGTTAGTTCTTCTCTCATACCCTTTGGGTGGTTGTGTTTGAATTGATCTCTGTGGTTGAAGTCTCGTAACAACTTTTGAATAATATTCGCACTTCTGGATGTGCTTTAATTTCCATACCCTTTGCCTCGTGCTTATGGAGACTCTAAGAAGATTTGAATAAACCTTGTAATTGGCTGCTGTTACTTAAATAGGCAGCTATTTTAGTCTCAAAAATATTAATATTCTGTAAATTAATATTAACGACTTTTTGCATAATCGTCTCTAAATTTTAACAGTAGCTTTTGACTATTTGCTGGGGACCTTTCAACAGTTTGTTTATTTAGAGTCAGATAATAGTATTCAATATGCTAATATTCTTCTCAAGTGTTTCTACAGGATTCCACATGCTTTCTGTGTTTGCCTCTCTTTCTATCTCTCTAGAATGTAAAATTGTAAATGGTTGGGAATCAGGAAAATTGGGAAGATAGTCTTTGTCATTATTCATGATAGGATTGCTACCTATGTGAAGGCAAGCTATAGAAATATTACTTTTCGTTGATCCATTTTGATACTTTTGGAAGGTATTATTTTCTTGAAATACCTTAGGTGAATCCTTTGTCTTCTGTATCACTGTTGGGCCCACCTGGTTAGTTTTTCAATTAACTTTGCAATTTGAACATTACAGATCTCTCGTAAATGGACTCATCATATTACAACTTTACTCTTTCTTGGTTTTGGGCTATGGTCCTTGTGGGATGCATTTACTGATGGGTAAATATCTTATTTTGATTGTATTTCCATTCCTGTCTATTTGAGCGTTGGTATCCTCACCTTCCACATGCATGTTGTGTTTAATGTCACAGGGAGGCTGAAGAATTGGCTGAAGTTGAAGCAAAATTGGTTTGTTCTCTTCCCTGTGGAAGTATTATCTTCTTTTTAGAAATTTGCTTTTTGTTACAAGCTATTTAGTCTAACCTTGAGCTTCTTGATGTCTCTCTGTTATCAGGATGCTGATTTAAAAGCCAATGGTGGCACTGCTAAAGAGAATAATGTAAAGGTTACAATTAAAGCTTTTGGTTCGACTGATACACCATTGTGTATTCTAGTTTTCTTTGTGCATGTGAAATATATAAATGATATTTCGGGCCCTCTCTTACAAAAGTGTAATTTTGTGCTCCACATGTTTTTGTAGTGTTGTATTATTTGACATTTTAAAGGGGGATGTAACACAGAATACTCATGCTTTTGGTACCTTGCAAGTTTAGTTGTTTAGTATTATTCTCATGCCTTTTGAGATTTTGTAGCTGTGGCATGTACATGTTGCAGGATGCTGATGATTCAAAAAAGAAAAAGCAGCCGATTCTTGCTCAATTCTTCTCACCAATCCTTCTAAAGGTTTTCATTCTCTTGTCTGCGTTAACTTCAAGTTTTCAAAGTAGCTTATAATTCCTAATTCAGGGGAATTTTGAAATTCTGCAGGCATTTTCCATTACCTTTTTTGGAGAATGGGGGGACAAGAGTCAGGTATGTGTTCCTGCAGAAATGAATTTACTTGTTTTCTTTTTCCCCTTGTATTGATCACACTTGAGTTCCTTCTTTACTAAACAATGTCTTATCGAACGCTCCTCCAGCTTGCCACCATTGGTTTGGCTGCAGATGAGAATCCATTTGGTGTTGTCCTTGGAGGTATCATGTAAGCACATCTATCTCCCTTATTAATTATACCAGTGTTGTGATTCATTTTCAATATGCCATTGATTTTGTTGTCTTTTCCATCATTTATGGATACTATGAGTTGGCAGCTATTGCGAAGGTTTCAAGCAGATTTTAGTATTTCTTTTTCCTCCATTTTTTTTCCTTTTCTTTTCTTTTCGACTGTTTGAAGAAGTTTCTGCCATGTATTCACTTGCTTTGGGCACTTTGATGATGCCTTTTCTCTATCCCATACTTCATCTTATTTCTTCCATCACTTTATCAATATTCCGAGGCTCTTCAGGCATCACTTCTGATATATCAGTAACAAAATTTTCATGCATTGTCTAATCGTACATTTTGTACTCCATGTTTTTCTGGTTCCCAGTGGACAAGCCTTGTGCACTACTGCTGCAGTTTTGGGGGGGAAGAGCTTAGCAAGTCAAATATCAGAGAAAATAGTAAGTAACTAAGATCTCTAACTTCTTACTCTGATTTTATGTTAGCAACTGAGCTAAAAGCATGCAACATGTAGGTTGCACTCTCTGGTGGAGTTCTTTTCATTGTTTTTGGAATTCAATCTTTCCTTTCAACGGTAGATTCATAATCAGAATAACCTGGGGACTGGTAAGTATATTCCTTTTGGTCTATTAAACAGAGAGACCTCCTAACACATGCCTGACCTCCTGCTTCAGTTACATATAGGATATTTAAATGAGACCTGAAGTCATATTTGTCCTTCCTCCTATCTGCCCTATAAGTTCTCGGTATAACTGAGTACCCTGAAATGATCAAATTAGAATGCTTGCAAATAATATTGTTGTGAATCAGAGACAATAGAATCTTGGTATCAAAGCAAAGCTATTGTTGCCACTTTTTTTTACTGTACTGCATTCTTTCCAATGCAGGAACAAGAGATTATCCAGAAATTCCATTTTATTCTTGAAGGTCTTATGCTCCAGATAATTACAGTACCTTTTGGGCAAGAACTGCCAATATTCGAGGCACTGTGATTATAATATAGCTTGATTCATGGATAGGATTACGACACTGACGTGGTCAACTCTGTATTCAGTGATATCTGACTCTTTGCACACACCAAATGTCAAAGGATACCAGTTATTATCTTAGTTGAGGCATTCAGAACATCTGTATGCTGCCAGACGTGCCACCAATTTAATTTTCCATCCATGCATTACATTAACTTGAGTGATAATTTGGTTGGCAATTTTGATTTAGTAAAATCTTTTACATCTAATAGGGGATGGACCAAATTTTTCTCTCCTTTCCAAGTCCTTTAAATTTGTTTAGGTTGGGGATATTCTACTTTGTCTTCGACATCGTTAATAAAGTAATATATTCTAATTTAGTATTTTTAGGATTTACTATATCAATTTAAAGTTCTAGTAATAAAATATATCAGCAAAAGTTTTCATTAATATTTATTATTGGAGGTGTATAAAATAATATAAAAGAAGAGTTAGAAGATACGAACTTGTTATCAAAATGTTAAGAATAGTGTTAACTTTTGGGTAAAAATCCTCCATGCCATAGGAATTTAATTTTTACTTTCAATTTATTAAATTATTGAAATCAATCCTTTCATCCATTTTAAATGGTATATTTAATGAGGAGTTTATCACAAAAAAAATTAATGAGATTCCTAAGAAAATAAAGCTCTTGTTATTAAACAAAATCAATGTTCAAGTAAAATTATTCCAAATGGGGGATAGATGATAAATGAAGAAGCTCGAGAGGAAATCAAATGAACACGTAAATCTAGAGGGGACAAAGAAAATGACTGTATTATGGATGTAAGAATTTTTCCAAAATTAGATAGAAAATATGACTTCCTTAAATATCACATTTTAAAGCACTCCAAAGGGGCTTCCCGGATTCTATTGCAGGCTTCAAATCAATACATTCAACAATATGACGAGAATCAAATAGCTTATGCAAAAGAGAAGTAACACCATAGTAGTCTCTTACAGGTATTTGGTTCACCTGAATGACTATTCCATTCAGGTCTAATTCTTAAGAATTGGAATTCCATTGTTTGGTTACTTAAAGTTTATCAGAATGGTGATTTCCTTAGAATTAGGGAACTTTACAAAATTGGGAATGAACATTCCATATCAAAACATTACAATTGCAAATACTGTTTGACAAGGAATAGGAATGAACTGATGCACTGTTAAAAAACATCCTCCTCTCCTCTATAGTTTCTCTCTCGTTTATCCTAATTGTTCTCTCTTTGATGGAAATCAAGGAGGAAGGTTAATAATAAATGACTCATGGAAGCAATCAAACGAAGTATTGAAAAATTTCAAGTTGCTTGAAATGAATCTTTATTATAAAGTTATTGATGCTCCTAAAAGAAGACAAATCTTATGAAATGAAGCTCATATACAAAGACATGTTTTCAAGTTCAAGATTCACCAAGAATGTTGCATTTCAAGTTGGGGAGAAAACGGCTTGAAAATGGTAGATGAAGACTTGAAAATGATCTATGGGGTGTCGGAGCTCTCTCCACCTT
This sequence comes from Parsonsia alboflavescens, assembly GCA_028571225.1. Taxonomy (NCBI): domain Eukaryota; kingdom Viridiplantae; phylum Streptophyta; class Magnoliopsida; order Gentianales; family Apocynaceae; genus Parsonsia; species Parsonsia alboflavescens. The sequence goes on from JAOXNR010000013.1 coordinate 10,044,504, forward strand.
GTAGCACTATCAAGTGGCCAAGGTTGATTGGCCATCCCACTTGGTCAGGCTTGCAAGATAGCCCCGTGTGAACAATGCCTTGAACCAACCCAGTCCTTTGGCCTGCTCCTAGCCCATCCGGTTCTAGTTTTTGCCTACCCGCCCCACTCCAAACTAAAGAAATGACCTGCGAACCAACCCATGGACTAGACTGAGCCCAAGAGACCCTGACAGGACCCATTTTGGGCACACAAATCTGGTTATTTTCTAGTTGTTGCTTGAAATGGTTAATTTTTTTTTTAAAAAAATTCTGATTCTTTACTAGAAAATAACCAGAACACACCAACGACAATATTTAAAAATTCTATGAATACCCCTTTTCATACCTTCAAAATTCACCAAAAATTATCAAATTCACTCTCTAATCTCTCCTCTTCACACTACAATCGTCCCAAGCACCAGCCATTTTGGCAAGGAGAAGTTGGCAAAAAAAAAAAAGAAGAAAAAAATGGGTGATTTTAGATAATCAAAGTTTTGGTGTTGTGGAAACTCCCCAATGGCATAAGAATGGTAACTTCATCCTTACAACCAACACTAAATAGGATTCCTAGAACTACAATTAGAAGTGATATTATAAAATATTATCTTTGTATGAAACTAGAACTTGTTGCTACTTTCGATCCTTCTACTACTGATAAAAAGTTATTATGTTGCATTTTTGTGTATTATTTGCCATTGGATTGATGATAATTGGATTCTTAAAAAAGGAATCATAGGTTTTAGACCATCTGAATACCCACATAATGCTATGAATATTTCAAATTCTATTTTTTCTATTTGTCTTCTTGAATTTAAAGTGTTGGACAAAATTTTTACTATTTCTTTTGATAATATAAAAAATAATGATGCTTCTATTCCTATTCTTAAAGATACAATAAAATCCGTTTTAGATGGTAAACTATTTTCATAATATATAGATGTGCATGACATGTGTTGACTTAATTGTTAAAAATAGCTATAGGCATGTAAATGAAGTAGTGTAATGAATTTGTTGTAGAATATAAAGAAAGAAAATAACAAAGAAGTAGGAGAGAATATGTAAATATCTTATTCCATTTTAATGTATGTTACAAATGGTCCATGAGCCCTTTTTTTATAGGGGCACAAAACTTAGCCTCCAAGAATCTCCCAGGGCATATAAGTTGCTATTCATATTTCCAATGAGGATTTCCCTTTTCCAAGGCTAGAACTTGACCTACAATGATCATTCACATTTTACAACACTACACTACAAGTTTCACTGCCTCATTAAAAATAAGGGTGTACAAAATCGATTCAAACTGATCCAATCGAATCAAACTGAACTAATCCAATTCAATTCGATCAAAATCTAATTATTTGAAGGCATTGATTGGATGGAACTTTAAGAAAACCAATATAATTGGATTGATTGATTTTATCTATATTTTTTAATTGGTTATCCAAACTGAACCGATGCATTATTTAATATATATAACATATAACATAACTATT
>JAOXNR010000013.1:10064004-10081642 GCA_028571225.1 Parsonsia alboflavescens
ATCTAAATCAATATTCTTGAATAATTTAATAATTTTATATTTAATAGCATTTTATAGTCGTCATGATTCACTAAGTTAAATAAAATAAATTTTAAATGATATAATATGAATTTAATTAATTAAAAATTCATTAAATAAAAAATATTATTATCAATAGCTTTAATGTATATGTAATGGATTTTTAAGAATTTATATTCAATTAGATGGGTGGTAGATGAATTGAATTACTTTTTAAAAATATATATATTTTTGAAAAAAGATATTAATTTAGATAGATAATGAAAGACAAGTTTAGTATGAATTTAATTAATTCAAAATTCAATAAATCAAGAAAATTAGTATCAATATATATAATATATGAAATAAAGGATTTTCAATAATGTATTTTGATGGGTAACAAGTGAATTGAATTTTTGAAAACGAATATTAATTTAGACGGTAATGATTGACATGTTTAGTTACATTTTTCAACAAGGATTTCTTTTTTTAGAAATATATATATATGTGTGTATGTGTGTATATATATATCTGGATATTAATTTAGACAGAAAGTTGGTGGCAAGTAATATGTTTAACTATTTTTTCTCAGTAAAGGGTTTTTTAGAAAAAAAAAATTAAATTAATTCGATCTAATAACAACTTACATGTTGAGTATCCTTTCTTCCTAATTTCATTGAGTGACAAGTGTCACCAATAAAAACTTAAAAAGTGTAAAAATACCAAGAATTTTTTTTAATATTATTAATTAATTTTTGAAGAAAAATTCAATGTGCTCTTAGTTGTGTGTGAACACGTATATAATATAAAATTATCTAATATTAAGTACCAAGAAAAAAGTATAAAAAATTCAATGAATTGTGAAAAAATAATAAATATAAGATTTTGGAAAATAAATTTATACCCTAACAGAAGCCTGTTTTCTGTCAAGATATTATTCATATTTTGTTTTATAAATATTCAAATTTTCTATCATGAAGTATTGGCAAAAAAAAAAGTTGGTAACATAATGTAAAATAACACATGATGTTTTTTTTTTTTTTCAAAAAGTACACAATAATTTGGGGAAATTGTATTTATTGAGAAGTATTTGTTATATTTATAAGAAATTTTCATTTTTCAATACATCAATTGAATAAATGTGTATTTAATTAAGTGGACATTCATTAAAAAAATATTATCGTCAATATACAATTTAAAAGATAATATACATAGGTACAAAAGATTTGTTTTCCAATGAAAAACATTTATGCATAAGGATTCTTTGATTTTTTTTTCCCCCCAAAACTTAAAAAAGATATTAATCATGGTGAGGTGACACAATGAGGTTTTTTTCAAAATAATAATTTTTAATTTTATTATACACCAATAAAAAAATTTTTTTTAAAAGGAATTATAACTATTTACCCTTGTATAAATATTAATTTTCACTTTTCCATAGATTATTAATAGGAAGTTTTAAATGAATAAAAAATTAAATGACAATAATATTTTTTAAATAAATATTTAATAAATTAAAAATTTTAATTATCTTGAGAATAAAATAAATAGAATATTGACGGGCTAATAAAAAAAATCATATTCTACTCAATTTTTGTAGAATAAAATATATTCAATTTGTTTGAATTTTATAATAATAAAAAAATGCCCATCCAACTTATTTGATTAAATAACAATAATTATTAAAGATTATTAGATACTATTTTAAAATTCAACGATATAAAAACATGAAATTAGCCTAAAATATAATTTATTAGTTAATTTTAAATATCAATAACAAACCCTAATTAAAATATTATTTTAAAGTATTTAATAATTATCATGATTGAATATTAAATATCATATGAACTAATATAAATCAGTTGAAGCCCCATACATAATATTATTTATATGTTAAATTTTAGTTTTTTATTAAAATTTTTTGTATTTGTAATATTTACTTTAATATTATTTTATGATGGTTCAAAAAAAAATTGGATATTAAATCTTTTCTGATTTGATAAGTTTTGTCAATGTATACAATTTTATAAATTAATTGATGATTTAAATTTAATTAATTTAACTTTTTTATGTATGAATATATTAGTTTCATAAATTTTCTTGTGATAACTTTGAGGCAAAAATTTGATTCATCATTATAGGATTGCAAAATATAATTAATAAAAAAACATTATGAACATATTTTATGTATATTCATTTAATAGACAGTTTTTTTAATAAATTCATAAATTGGTAAATAAAATTAAAATCTTATTTATGTATGGCTGTTATTATTTTAATATTCAAAATTTTTTTATATATGATATATAAGAATAGATATTTTAATATTTTTATAGAGAAAGAAAAGAAAAATGAAGATGATATTTTTATTTTATTCGAATAATTATATATAAATAGATTAGAATAAGAATTTAAATATTTTTAAAAAAAATGAATAGTGTGCTTGCAAATCACAGTCATAATCTGATTTGGAATGTGTCATTTTTTCGATGAATGTCTCTACTTTTTTTATATTATAATAGATTTATTAACTGAATATTCACTAAATTAAAAGTATTGTTGAAAACATCACTGTTCATGGAAAATGGGGGCTGGTGGTCTCAAGCCATCCACTCCCATGTGCAAGTTGGTTGATTGAGTTCTACAAAGAGATCTGACTGTTGGATGCCAGCAGCGTGTAAGGGTGACCAGCTTGTTGCCAAGATTTTTAATGTTTATAAATACAAGAGATTTTTATTAAAAAATTATTCAAGATAATAATAATAAAAAAAAAATTGTACAAGTACTTCTTGATTTTTTGAAACTGTTACATTTTAAAAAAGATATATTAATGATGTAGACAAGTGAGATGCTTAGTTGCTTTTTTTAATTATATCTATTGTTTTAATATTATTTTGATTCATTGATTATTAATTATTTTGTGGGTCTTATACTAGTTATTATTATCTATTATCTATCCATCTATCTATGTCTATATATAATAATAGGAAGTAGTTATAGCTTTGATTTTCGACAGGTGTCAAGATATAATTGGAATTGGGCTTCACATTAAAAAAAAAATATTATTAATTTTGTTTGATAATTTTTAATATAATCTTAGTTGGTATTAAATAATTAAGGAATTCATTGTTAAGGACCTAAATATATATTAGTATAATATTGGTTGATATTAAATATTAAGAATAAACAAAGATTCAATGAATTGTTAATTTTTTAATATAATAAAATATTGCTTGGTATTAAATAATAAAGAAAGGTCAACGAATTTTAAAAAAATAACACAGAAAAAATGTTATAGGAAATAAATTCACATCCCAACAAAACCCTTTTAAGTAAACTAAATATATACCAAACTAAATATGTCTGTTGCTGGTATTGTTTTTTATATTTTTATTTGTTTCTCTATATGAACCCTTCAAATTCTTTTTATAAGACCAATGGACAAGAAATAATTAATTGGTGATCTAACAATCTCTTGTTTTCTACAGTCAGCTTGATTGATGGAAGTCTTTCATGACCTTGCCACTAATAACACCTTGTGCAGCTATTGGTGTTTTATGGATCTGAATTTTTTTTTTTTTTTTTAAATATTGCTCAAGGTTGTTAGGTCATGCGAAATATTGAAATGATATTTATACCCTTATTGATTTGTCATGTGATTGGCATATCATTTGTTTCATTGTGTGATTGGTCTAAATTGGATGGTTTGAACTATTGCGACTACAAGTAAAATCATATAAGACTGTTATGATTAGAAAAAAAAAATTATAAAATCATTATATAATTTGTCTCAAATATTTGGGACAACGTAGGTTAATTGTCCTATTTTAATTTTTTAGGCTTCGAAGGCAGCCATTGAGTAGTGTTTCTATCGACCATGTCGGATTTATACTATTCAAAGCAATTCCATTTAAGGTAGATATTAATTTATTAAATTTTCTTTTACGATTCTACAAAATTGATTTGAGTATAATTTGAAATAATCGAATATAAATAAGATATATTATTATACTTATGTAATACTAACTTTAATCAAATATTAAAATTAATCCAAATAAATCATAAAATTATAAAAATTGTAATTACAAATTTTGAAAAACATCCTTAAATACAATATTTGAAGAATCTTTTTCTATTTGTCACTCTAATAAATACAACCATGTATAGTTTGTTTATTATTGGAAAAAAATCTCTTAAGAAAATACGAACATTTAACTTTTATTAATCGCCGTAATATATATATATATATATATATTTTGATTATTGAAAATGGTAATCTTGAACTTGAATGTAAACAATGCCTCATTTATATTTTGAATAGATGGTCGACATCTCTCTGCTACAGCTGCTGCAACCTAACTACAAAGCCAGGTTTTCTACTTTCTGTAGCATATTGATTAGAAAATATTATTAACAATAACATTAATAATGTATTTAATAAAACTTTTTGTTATTTTTTAAACTCTAATATATTATTTAGATTAATGTGTAAAATTATGTAGAAACTAGAAACTACCACAATAAAAAGTAAAATAGTAAAAATAGACACAAGAATTTCAGTAAGGATACCTGAGAAAGGAAAATTCTGGGATCGCCAAACAGGTACCTAAATTCACTAACTTTATAATAATACAACTACTTCCACACACTACAAATAACAACTTAAACCCACTTACAAGTATAGGATTATTATCTCATTGACCATGAAAAAAAAAAAAAAAACTCATCAAAAATTAACCTAGAATTTCTACCCTACTCTAACACCACCTTGATTTTTGAACAATTATATCACCCCTAATTATACTTGTAGAGTAATATAAAACTCTTACATCTAATAACAAGAAAACACACGATATGTCTCTTCAGCGGTTAGCCTTTAAAGACCAAAGATTTCTAATTCGAAATCTCACAAATGTCTTTCTGAATTGAACCTATTAATCTAGAGTCACCTATAAGGTATGGTTTATAGTTCATCTAAGAAGAAAACACCCTATATTATTATTATCAATAATTTTTCTCCTAAATATGACTTCACAATTTTGTGCTAAGATAATATGATAGGTTGAGAATTGAACCCTTTTTTTTTTCCAAACAATAATTTTTTTTCCAAACTCTTATTTGATGGGATTCATCATTTTTTTATATATTTTACTTCTCCATTCTAATTTCTCCTTGATTACTCACTCATTTCCAGCCATTAAAAGACCATTATGTAAATTACATTTAAAATATTCTGAAAAAAAAAATTAAAATAAGTTCCAGCTTTTTCTTATTTTTTAAAGAAAAAGTCTAAAGCATAAAAAATTACTAATATTACAGGATAACTAGGTGTGAAACCGCGGGTCAACTCATCAGTGGTCAAACCCCACTGCACCTTTGCCAGTTTAAGCATTCTTGGCAGGGAAGGAAACTACCAGAAGACTATTTTAATCCTATTTACATCGAAAAACAATCAAATTTGACGGAATATTGATGATTTTTATAATACGTTATGTTCGCACTCACATAAAATTTAATAGGTTATAAATTTATAAGTTCTTCCATATATGCTCGGGAAGACTTTCTTTCAATAGCATAAATTACCATATCAAAATATCAATCATTAGAATGCCCATTCCCAATTCAGTGTGATTTCTGGAAGGTTTCCTGTTTCTTTCAATGAAAGGAGGAAAAAAACCGTTATAAGTTTCATATAAGAAGATTAATTGTGTATAGTGTTCGTGTTGAAAAATTGTTTTATATTATTATATCTTTGTAGCGGGTTTTTGGGATATTGATTCTTGTGAGTTCCTAAGAGACGCGGGCACGAAGAAAACATTGCTTTAAGGGCTTACGTTGAGGTCAAGCAGGAAAAAGACTTTGAAACGTTTGTATTTGGTGGGATTCTGAGGAGGAGCGTGAAAATGATGATTAGTTTTCCGGGCATTTCAAAGCTGAAAACCAAGCAGGTATTTGATGTTTATGATTCATTTTGTTGTTGCACTCACTTTTCTCAAGTAATTTTTATTTGATTTTGGATTCGAATTCGGCATTGCTGGTTGTTATTTCCGTGTTTGTACTTGCAAATGCCAAGAATAGTTTGTAGAGTTTAAAAGATGCGGTTCTTGGAAACAATTCTGAGTATATCTCGAACAATATTTTCAAAATGGCCAATTTGTGAAAAGAAAACTAAGAGAAATAATCAGGAAACGTTATTGAAGATGATATCATTGGATTTTAGAGAAACGCACTTGTTCATCTTGTTACTAATGCTATGTTTCTTATTCAATTTGTTGCAAGAATGTGTATTTTTATTCGATCTGTTTTGTCCATATCCTTTTGCCGTTTAGGAGAATCAGTGATTTATGCTGATTATATCGCACACATTGAAGAAGTGTAGAGCAGGCTCACAAGGTTAAAGAAAATTTACTTATTATACACATTCAGCAATTTGCCCATTTTGCCCTCAGGCATTCACTCTGGGGGTCCAATGCTTCAGATTTTGATCCTTATTCACATTCATTAGAGTTATTTAAATTGCTACAGGTTGTCTTCCAGGATGTTTTCTCAGCATCAGATCCTGGAACACTTGAGCAGCTCAAAGAGTTGAGTTCCAGAAGAAGAGCAATTGAAGAGTCCATTAATGGGAGTAGTTCTATTACAGAAGCCATTGCAAGGGAAATGTCAGGGGGGTTAACCTCCCGTAATGCCCAGGTGATTAATTTATACATTTTAAACAGACCATGGGAAATCGTGGTTATGCAACTGCTAGCCATTTTTTCCCTTCCAATTGATATCTGGTTTACAATAATATTTTGTTTGGAAGCATAGTTGTGTAAATCACTGTTGTAGAAAAGTTGATCAATAGTGTGAAATATGTTGTATAAATCTTGTATAATTGAATAGGTGTGACCCAATGTGCTTGCCTGTTTATGGAAGTTATGTTTCTAAGTTAGAATCTGGTTTCTGAACTGCCATATTTTTTTAAAGTTAAATTGTTGGAAATCCCTTGGTAATCTTTTTTTTCCATCCTATAATACACCACTTACCTGTGTGCCATGTTCTCTCTGATTGATAAGAACATCAGAATACAATAACTTATATTTACTAGGCTTTAACACAAAAATCTTGCATTGTTTGGTTCATGATTATCACCCAATTTAAACTGTACTTACAATGGAAGATAATTTATTTGTTCATAACTCTATTAGTTTTAACCTGTAGTTCTTATTCCCCTCTGTCATAGGACATTCAGAAATTGGACAGGTATTTGCCATTACTGGAAAACTTGGTGTGCCATGTCGATTTGGTTTCTGATAACTCTCGTGTGGCTAACTGGATATCAGACTTAAAAATTACATGGAGTAGTGTTCTTGCATCATCAAGTGTCTTCAGTTTTAAAGGGACAAAGTATTATGAGATTGATGATTTGCGGTTTGAGCTTGGAATGATCCTTTTCCTTTATGGTGCAATGCTTCGAGCACGGGCACTAGAAATTCTTAAAACCGGTATATTTTGGTTTTTGTCCTCATACTTATTACTGGAATCTATTTCTAAATTCTGAAATTTAGTTCTCATTATTTATTGCAGATCTGGTGCAATCTGCAACTCTTTTCAGAAAAGCTGCTGGAGTCTACATGCATTTAGCTCAGGAGGTTCTTCCCCTTTTACAACCTAAACTAGCTCCAGAAAGGCCTCCTGAATCTTTTTTTAAGGTGTCTTCTGCGGTGAGCCTGCTTTGCTTGGCAGATGCCCAGGTTAGTGTTCTTTATTGGAAAGTGTTGTTGCACTGAGATCTATTTTGAGTGTTGCTGATTAGGCTTTACCTGCTCCTGTTGTCATTCCCTATTTCTCTCCATAATAGCAGATTTCCTTCTCTTGCTGTTGATGATTTGGATGTTCTGAAATTTTGTAGGCTGTGACTGCAAGGAGGGCAGAAGAAAAAGGAAACAACAAAAGTCTTTTGGCTAAACTGCACTATGGTGTCAGAGACTTTCTTGATGAAGCTCTCAGTGTTCTATATTCAACCAAGGAACACAAAGATATTTCTTCAAGATTAATGGTATGCGCTGTTTCTGATTTTAACACCTGCTTCTTAGTATTTTATTGGTATGGCAGGCTCAGATAAATGAACACTCCAATTTTTGTCCTGTCAGTGTCTTTTGCCATGATACTTAATTGTTAAATTGTAATTAAGTCATAATTCATATGCATTGGTTTACAGCTCTAGTTTAACCCTGTAACTTAACCTTTTTGGGACCTGTTAGAGGTTACCTAATTGATATTTATCCTGAACCCAATGGAAGTGTTCATGGCGCTTCTTTATTCCTAGACCTGAACTGAATTCCTTCTATTATGTGCCAACACTTCGGTTCTTTCTCTCAAGTTGGACTAACCGTTTTGTATAGCTTTTAGAAGCTAACAGATTTGTATGGTGATTCAAAATATCAAACACTGACGTAAAATGATGATTAGTTATCCACAGAAGGGGAATGAAGAAGATGTGGCATCGTGAGGCGCTGACATTGGCATGTGTGTTTTTGTCGATTTTACCAGAAGATGAATAAATCTTTTCTGCACAAGCAATTTTCTTTTCTGTTCCCGAAGAACGTATATTTTCTATAGATGGAAACTTGGAAGTAAAAAAATTGATGGAAACATAATTCTATACCATTATAACTTCCATTACCTGAAGTACAAAGAAATGACAGAATCAATCCCAATGTATAAATAACCTTGGGAAATTAAGACATTGCTAGGTCTAATTTGAGACTTATTCGTTGTAATTTTAACACCTCCTGCTTTAGTGGCAATGGTCTGAAGAAAAAATGCTGCTATGACTTTGGAGTTAATATTATCAGGTGCACAGAACCATGGAATCATATATCACATGAGCACATTTTAGAGTGGATAAATTGATCATTTAGCTCCTTATAATATCATTCATTATTTTTCCTTAAGGAGGTTCGTGAGTGGTCCATTTGTTGACTTTCTTTTGGATAATGTTTTCTTGTCTTTTCAGGATTTCATTGCAAGTAGTAGAATGCTTCATGAGTTAATGGGTTACAAGCATCTTGCAGAAAGCCTAATGCCTGACGGTAAGATTGGTGCTGCAGTTGGAGTTCTTCGTCATGTATTAACCAATTTAGAGATCAGTTCCAAGGAAGAATCATGGAGATCAGTTTTTAAGCAGGTAAAGGAGGAGTTAACAAGGTTACTCCAGAAATGTGAACGTGAGAACGACTTTGTCTGGCACGAGAAAATTCCCCATCATCAAGATTTGCCGTGTCCTGAAGGTGTAAAAATTGTCAGTTCTATACCTCATCATCCCCATAGGAGTGGAACAACACTAGTTTTCAAGATATAAACCACAAACTGTACAGAACTCTTTTTTTTTTTTTTTTTTTTTTTTTTTTGGAGTATGGGGTGGAGCTATTGTGAATCATTCTGAGCTTCCTCTGCCCATTGTTAGTTTGCTAGGGGGTGGACTATACAATCTATTGTAAACCATTTTCCTCCCAAACCTGTTCCGACACCTGTTCGTTGATTAGAGTGGCTGCTGCATTCTCAAAAGTGTATAAACTGAAGTTTGGTCATAAATCTGAAGATTGAAAACTCTGGTCTCTCAAATGTTTTTATATTGGATATTACTGTTCCTCCTTACAGTGAAAGTTGTTTTTAGCAGATACCCACAAATTTGCTAAAGGATTAAGATGTGGTTCCTCTGGTGGGTGGCTTTGGCAAATTGTGTGATGCTACCCATTTAAAATTGAAGATTATATCTTGAACTGAGACTTGACTTGATTGAAGTGTGTGTCTTAGTTAATTTATAACAATATCAATTCTTTTTTAAAATTTTAATTCATATTTAATTTTGGACGATTAAGAACGGAAATAGGAATAGTTAATCTTGAGGGAGAAAGTATAACATTAATGTAGAAATTTCAATAAATTAACCCTTTAAACTTTCGTTATTCAACTGCAAATATGAAATGCTCGAACCATTTGCCAGCGAAACCACATATTTCTAAAGTATGAAGAGAAAAGAATTTTTTAAACAAAAAATCTCTCATCTTTCTATAATTTTTTCTAAAAAACAGGAAGAAAAAGATGTAAATGATTTTTTTATATATATTTTTTTGTAATTTTATCACCAAAATGGACAGATGTAATCATGAAAATACTCAAGGAAAACGTATGGCCAGTATTTTCAGTCGCTGAATTGGGTGGTTACTAAACCGTGGAGAGCATGATGGTGTTCGCGGGAACAAGAAGATTCAGACGACATCGTTGGACTTCACAAATCCACGACTAAACGAAAGACAAATATTATCCCCAAGAATCTCCTGTTTGCAACCAAAGTAATCTTTTGATACTTTCTATGGTCGAGCATTCTTGATTCTTGATTACACATCCATGTCTATTCAATGCAACTTTACTTCGCAGTTTACTGTGAGGCCAAATGCAAGAGAACCCATACTTCCATTTCCATTTACCCATTTCAGTTCATCTAAACTGAGCCCACTTTGTGTTTATTCCAATTCAGTGAAGCTTTCAAACCCTAGGTAAATTAAGGATGCATTTTATTTCCATTTTGGTTATTTTCCCCATTTCAAGAATTTATTGATCGTGAGATTGGTGTTCCAGGTTGAGTAGAGGTTTTTCTGCTGTTGTTTCTGATCAAAGTGCTGTTGAATCAGGGTACAGTGGCACTGATGTCTTCAGACTGACCTATTTGGAGGTGGGGTTCTGATTTCTTGGTATGGGATTTTTCTATTCTCAATTAGTGGATTTCTTGATGAGTTATATTGTTGAATTCTTTGTTTAGGGAAATAGTTGGCTGTGGGAAGTGGGTGGAGTGAAAATTTTGGTCGATCCAATCTTAGTAGGGAACTTGGATTTTGGAATTCCTTTGCTTTTTGATGGTGCTAAGAAGTTCTTGAAGAATTTCAAGGTTCCTCAAGGAATATAATCTCTTCTTAGCTTTTGTTTCCGTTATTACCTTATAGTTTAAACTGAGGAAATTTCTCTAATTATGTAGTCTTAAATGCAGCTAGATGACCTTCCTCAGATCGACTGCTTATTAATAACACAAAATTTTGATGATCACTGTCACTTGAAGACTTTAAAGCCTCTCTCGCAGAGGTTGCCGAGTCTCAGAGTCATTGCAACTCCCAATGCTAAAACTCTATTGGATCCCCTTTTCAACAGTGTAAGTAAATATGTTTAAATTTTAAACTTTATTATACACGTGCTGAATCAAGGTGTTTGTTGAGAAATACTCTTGTATCACTGGGTGTACTTTGCTGTGTTCATTATCATACATATAACTGCACGAGAACTCGAATGTTATTTTTCCTTCAGTAGTATTCCTAAGTACATTTCATTTTCTCAGCCCTATATTGATGTCTGCAATTTAATATGGCATATCAGCCATGCTTATTGTGTCAACAAAAACTCTAGATGGATCTCTAGAGATGACTCTGAAGGTATTGCATAGTCCTGCAACAAAAATTAGGTATGTTTGTAGATGTATTGTTATTCAGAAACAATAGTAGGATACTCTTTCCTAGCCTGTGTTGAATTCAATTTCTTTCTCGGTCCAATGGCCCTTTTTATGTGAAATTTTATTAATGAGATAAAGATACTGGGAGAACTTCGTTCATTACTTTCTGTCAAAGAGAAGACATATCTTAGAAATTGATTATTCAGTATGTTTGTTTTGTATAGAATATTGGAAATTCTTGGCATGTTGTTCCGACATCTCATAAACTAAGGAATGTTGTTTATGCCAATAAAGGATTGTCTCTTCAATTTGAATTCTGATAATCAGGCTCTCATGGTTTTGTTATCTCTTTACAGTTCCAAATGATGAATACAATCACTATTTCGTAGTTTTTCTTGGCACAAAAACCATGTCTGTCACCCTTTTCTAGTTACTGGTGAATTTTAACGTGCAACAGTTTCCAGATTTCCTGATCATGTTCTTCAACGTACTGACATGATTTATGCAAGGAGTCATACTTGGTTTGGAAATGTCATTCTTGTTTTTCTGCATGTCTTCAGTGATTATGCTACATGAAAAACTAACCTTCACTCTAATTTGGAAACTTCCTAGGTCACTTACCTGGAACCCGGTGAGTGCACAGAAATTGAAGCAGAAAACAGGTCTTTGGTTAAAGTATGTGCTACTGCAGGGCCAGTTTTGGGTCCTCCTTGGCAGCGCCCTGAGAATGGGTATTTCCTTGAGTAATTAATGTTTTATCTTATTAATAAATTTTGCAAATTTAACCATTTACTCATTTTATGTTCCAGCTATCTGGTCACTTCTCCGCAAGGCCAGTTGACTCTCTATTATGAGCCCCATTGTGTGTACAACAAGAGCTTTCTAGAAAAAGAGCAGGCTGACATTGTCATTACGCCTGTTATAAAGCAGCTGCTACCAAATTTCACGTTGGTTTCTGGGCAGGAGGATGCTGTTCAGCTTGCAAAACTACTTAATGCAAGGTATAGAACTCATAATCATATTTCTGTAGTGCAAACTAACCTTTACTTTTCTTTTCTTTTTTGGTTTTGGGGTTCTAACTAAAATCCTTACTGTTCAGAAAAAAGGAGAAACATGTTTTCTAACAAGCTTTGTTCTAGAAACTCCAAAACTAGGAATAGAAAAGAAAAATGCAAGAAATAAAGAACTTAAAGTCAGTCTCTCAATAATTTTTTTTTTTTCCCCACAAATCATTACAATTTCGTTTTTCCTTCGATGTCATAGGTTTATTGTGCCTATGAAAAATGGTGACCTTGATACCAAAGGATTGCTTGCTGGTATAATCCGAAAAGAGGGAACAACAGAATCATTCAAGGTATTATTACTTTTAGCTCCTCAGTCAATTGTTACTGTCACTATGTGGGTTATTGAATGAACATCTCTATCTCTATCTTTCTCTTGTTTATTTGAGTTATGCTAAAGAATAAGAAAACGGGAATTTTTCATAGCTCATCTGATTTGTGTAAATATATATGTAAGGTTTTGTTCAGTTATATCTCTTTGAGTCAAATTATGTGATGAGTTCCTGCAAATTGGATCCTTTCTGGTGCAGGACATTCTGTCCAGGGAACTACCAGAATCGAAGGTTCTTGAGCCGACTCCAGGCGTGCCACTGGATATTTCAAGCCCTGTCAAACTTCCATAGTTGCCAATGCTTTCAAGTTTGAGGTTGATGAGACTGAGATTCTGTACATCTGTATAGCATTTTACTTTTGATGGTCGCATAAATGTCATGTCTCAGTAAATATTACAGAGGAGAGTTTCACAGGAATGTTTTTTAACACTTGAATATGCCAAAACTATAGTGGCATGGTAAATAAAGATTTGTAAGGCTATATCTCAACCCCCCCACAAGAGAAAAAGTGAAAAGATTTTACCTGGATGAATCTGGAAGGCTGATTTTTCTTTTCTTTTTTTGTTAAAAAGAAAGAAAAAAAGTTATATGCATATCTGACCATAATTTTATGCCCTTCTAGGAACTTTTTGAGAGAATCTGCACAAGAGGACATCAACTTGTATCCAAAAAAGGCCTTGGCAGAATTGGAGGAAAAGAAAAATAAGAAACGAAAGTATAGGCATTTGATGTAATGTGACGACGTATTATGAAAATCTTCCAGTTGCATTCAATAAGAAATATCTATGCATAATTCTTCAGAAGTCTGGAAACGAGAGAATGGTTTATTCCTCTCCAGGTTTTTTTTTCTTCAGTTCTTTCTTTTTTTCTTTTCTCTACAGCCTTTTTTTTCCTCTAAAAAGTTCTTTCTCTCTCTTTGTTCTTCAGTTTTTTCTTTTTTCTGTCGTGCTTCAATTTTTTTTTGGCTATCTTGAGTTCATGTAATTTCTTTTGTTTATATAGAAGAATTTAGTACATACTATATTAGTATGATTTATGTCAGTGATAAATTTTTATTTTATTTAAATATATTAAATATCAATACTTAATATATCATAGTTAGGTAATAAAAATTGTTTTAAAAAATCCTATAAAAATTTTAAAAGTACCTTTTCATCCAAACAACTTTTTATTTTGAAAAGCACTCTTAGATAGTTGCATTCAAACACAAAATAAGGTGACTTATAAAAAAAAAAACACTTCTAGAAAAAATAAAATTTTTAAAGCAGTTTTTTTTTGTAAATCCATATCCAAACGAGCCTATTTAAATATAAATAAGGCAAAACTTTGTCCCAAAATTTTACTCTTTGGACATGTTAGTAAAGCTTTTACCATCTGATCTTGACCCTTCTTCCCAACTTGTGTTGCTTTTCACTATGGTACCTTGATGATGTTGGCCAAATCTGTGTACTTGGAATATTCGCATGTAGTGAAATTTTTCATAGACCATTTCCCCAGAGAGAAGCGATTTTTCTTGCTACCCTAATGTTCCTGCACGGGTTGGTGGTTAGTACAAAGGGAAATTCATATTTGATCTCATACACATATAATGCTTGTACTAATTGGTTGTGGTACAGTACTGGCAAAACATGTTAGTACACCAAATACTCATAGTAACAAGTGCATTAAAATCAGGTAAGACGATATATTATTATAATGTTAATTTACTTATATTAATAAAATATAGAAATGTAGTCACTTTTATTCTTTGCATATAACAATAATTGGTTATTCCAATAACAAAAACAAAATGATCTGACCAATGTTGAGATAAGATTTGTTTGGCACATCACTGGGGTAACCACTAGGCCTAAGCATCTGCGGCTATCTCATATGGATGAATTCATTCTTGCCCATTGATAATGCTGAAGGGTCTTTCGATATCTTTTATAGTCTATTCTATTGACGTTTAAAGATAACAAGTTGTTATATAATTTAAAAGTTAATAAAAAAAAAAGATAACTAATAAAGTTATTCTTCTTATCGATTCTAATTATAATCATCTATGTCCTCAAAAGTATTTGTAAACGTTTTCACATTTGACTTTTGAAACATCGAAAGGTTTGGATTAAAGATGTTATAAACCGTTTCCTCGAAAACCCTTTCACAACATCACCACGGCTTGAACTCTTCAAAATCTCCAATCTTGTTAACATAAGTTTATCTTAAAGTATTGATGAATTGCTAGGGCAAAAGTTGCCCATTTACCAGTATCTAATTTGAAGTATATTGGGGAGAATAATAATAGAGCAAACTTGATATGAACTGAGGAGTCATTTTTTCCATAGCCTATCTTTATGAGAATTATTACATACATATATACTTTTGGTACCTGAAAATGAAACACTAAATTGAATATACTTTGCAATAAAAATATTTAACATTTTGTTAGTATCAATTATTACGCGTGAGGTTTTTACTGCTTATTGATAGATTTTATTTTTGTTTCTTTTTTGTCAAATATTTTTCATGCTTATTGAAGTATCTATATAAATCAGCAATTTGGGTTTGGCATCTTCTTTGGTAAAATGGGATCGATATATTCAAAGATTTTTTTTTTTCTTTTTTTTACATCCACTCCTTCCCTAATCTTCCTTGACCTCTCCTCTCGAGGATCAATTGTGATCCCTCACCTACCCTTGACATATTTCGAAATCGAAATCTCTCGATCCCAAATGTTGTTATTTACCAATAAGATAGCAAGATTTGATGAATATACAGACCTTAATTATTGATCAGATATATTTATAAATTATGAAGTGACAACTTTATTGTGACCTTATAAACAACGAAATAACAAATTAAAAATTCTTGATAAGGTTTACCAAAAGTTGAATATTCATTTTATAATATGCCTCGGTTGTAAGATTAGATCTAGAGCATGCTAATCCTCAACAAGGAAACATAACAACAATTAATATATCCTTCTTAGATGGCACTATGAGAGCATATTCCCTAAACAAATGAGCAGGAATTTGAAGGAAGCCCATTATAGTAAGAATATACCTTAGAATTTTGGAATCCTTCGTTGATTTTAATTTCTTAGTCTTTTTACTTTATTTATTTTTAGCATTGTCCAGACCATCTCTCGCTCATCTTAACATTCCTCTAATTCAATAGAGTGTTGGTGGGATTCGAAGTCCAAATCTATGTTTTTACTCTAGCCATTCCACTTAATGGAAAGTCCTTGAAGGGACCATTATTTTTTACTTTTAATGATCTTAAAATTTAAAAATAAAATCATTAACATATACTATAATTTAATGATTAATATTACTAGATGCAATCGAAATAGAACCAAAATACATTGAACTTTATGTAAATTATTATATATAGTACGCACTATAATATATACGATGCATCAATATATGCATAATTTGCTTGGTCAGACAGAAGAATATCCCAATGTACGGGAAGAACCCTAAAAATAATTAATTTTTGTTGATGTTTAAAAGTGTATTTGCAGTTTTAGGGTACCTGCAAGAGACAAATGGCTTCCCGATTCACTGAAAGGCCGGATTTGTAATTCTCTCTCTCTAGATTCTTTTTTTTTTTTTCTTGTATTTTTGTTTTTTAACACGTTTCATTGTCTATCCTTTAACAGTCCAGTCAAGGTTTGTATTAAAATATTATTATAGTAACCTAATAATAATAATAAAATCCCCATGGCTTGTCCAAACCTAAAACTAATTCCTACATCTTTAATTAAAATGGATCTTTGTCGGCTATGGAACACGATTCCCTCACTCACGAATCATGTGCTTGGGTAGATCATTGACATTTAAGGCCGACCCAATTGGTTAAGGGTATAATTGTCAAATGAAAATTAAATAATATGGGTATTTATCAATTGAGTTGGAAAGTACAAATAATGAAATAAATTTGAAGTTTCGATACGATTAGAATAGAATTTTTATTAGTTTTATAACAACAAATATTGATTCATTTATGAAAATTTATTTTATGCTTCTAAGCAAATCTATTCAGTAAACTTATTTAATTATGCATACATAGAGACATTATTAATTATCCATTTTTATCCTGAGGAATTTGAAACTTTTAGTTCAGAAAATTAATTAAAATTTTACTTCAAATGGACCTATAAAATTTTTTCAATTCTTTCATCGCTACATTTATTTATTCTTCCCTTAAATTTTAATACAAGCAAAATTAGTAAATTAACAAGTCAATTTTGTTTAAAACAAGAAAAAAAAAAAACAATATTCAATTATAGATGGAATCTGTATTATTTTGTAACCCATGTATTATTAGCTAACCATACTCATCTTTTCAATCATTAAAGTCTAATAAACTAATTCACATAAATCTTATCTTAGAAATATTATAAGTAGGGTTTAAATATATGAATTCTATTTAATATATATTTCTTTTATACTTTTCCTATATTTAATAGAATAAGGAATTACCAATTGAAATATAATAAGAAATCATACATCAATCCCACATTGGATTATACATAAAAGACTTTTTATACGATTGTCTACAAAAGGGTTTGCAATAAACATAATAGGTACCTTCTCAGATCTTCTTTCTTTCTCTCTTCTTGTCTTTTAATATCACGCTTTCTCTCTTTGTATCTAACTTCCCTCACTGTTCCTTATCCAAATCTCATGAGTTATAACAAGAGGCGTTTTCATTTTTACCCAAATTAAAACAATAATTTCTTATTTACCCAATTCTTCACAACATTTCACAATTACTCA
>JAOXNR010000013.1:10088085-10103457 GCA_028571225.1 Parsonsia alboflavescens
AAAATGTTTAAATTGACTTTTGGGTATAGGTTGAAACTTTGGCAACCCAATTGGGTAGAATTGAAATATTTTTAGAACTTGGATAAAATTGAAATTTGGTCAACTCATCTGGGTATATTTGGGAATTTACTGGTTATAACACTCATGCATGTCGAATCACATAGGCCCCACACTCACACATGGCCAAATCATCAGGTAGCACACGTACATATGGTTGAATCATGTGTTACTACACTCATGCAGCCGAACCACATAGGCTAAATCATGAGTTACAACACTCACAAATAGTTGAATCATGAGTTATCACACTCACACATTTTCGAATCATATAGGTCCAATCATGAGTTACCACATTTACACATGGTCGAATCATAAGTTACCACACTCACACGTGGTCGAATCACATAGGCCAAATCACACAGGTCAAATCATGCCAAATCATGAGTTACCACACTCAAACATGATCGAATCATGAGTTACAACACTCACACATAGTCGAATCACATAGGCCAAATCATGTTGAATCATGAGTTACTACATTTAAACATGGTCAAATCATGAGTTACCATACTCACACATTGTTGAATCACATAAGTCGCATCATGAGTTATCAAATTCACACTGGGACA
Organism: Parsonsia alboflavescens; assembly: GCA_028571225.1. NCBI lineage: Eukaryota > Viridiplantae > Streptophyta > Magnoliopsida > Gentianales > Apocynaceae > Parsonsia > Parsonsia alboflavescens. The sequence goes on from JAOXNR010000013.1 coordinate 10,088,715, forward strand.
CAATATAAGCTTAAAGGCCACAACAAGCATGGCAAACCATGAGACAACACAAACCATGTAGCCATAAAATTATGACATCATACCTTTTCACATTTCTCGCTCCGTACACATACAAACAATTGTAGCATAAATAATTTTTGTTCCCTTTTAACTGAATTACCGATTATGATCGATCATAATATTATTTCTTTAATTAATTTTTAGAGAACGCTTATAGTGCATAATATACTATTCCCTTTTTCATTATTTCTTTTTATTAATTTTTAGGGAACGCTTATTGTGTATAAAAATACACTAATCCCTTTTCATTAGTTATTTTTATTACTTTTTAGGAAATACTTCTCAGGTATAAATACACTAATTCTATTTAATATATATATATTTTTTCTTTTAATATATGTAATAAAATAAGGAATTACCAATTGAAATATAATAAAGAGTCATAAATCAATCCCATATAGGATTAAACACAAAGGACTCTCAATACGATTGTCTATAAAAGGGATCATAATCAACATAACAGGTACCCTCTCGGATCTTCTTTGTTTCTCTCTCTTCCTATATTTTAACGTCACACTTTCTCTCTATATCTAACTTTAGCACTGGAATGGGATATTAAAAGACATTCCCTCCCATGAGACTTCTACTCCTTGCAGGTTTCTTGGATGGTTCACATAATAATTTAGTTAGAGTTCGATTCGACCCCCATCGACAGAGTTTCGGCTATCTATAAGAATAAAAAATTAAAATGTTGCACAAAAATATTGAATCTTTTAAAGCAAAAGATTTCTTGAAATCTCTTAACCAATGATAATATAAAAAATGAAAGACATACACATCATCACATTATTAAAGATAAGAAAGGAAAACCCTTAACTTAGAAATATTATAAAGAACAAAAATGAAAATGTTGGATACAACAAGAAAAAAAAAAAGAAAGAAATCAAGCAAAAGATGTCTCAAAATCTTGTAATCAATGCATGGTAATCTTAAAATAATAATAATAATAATAAATAAATAAATTTTTTAAAAAAATGGAAAAGACATACCACCACCACATCATTAAAGATAAAATTCCTTCTTTCTCCTCCACAATTTGTTTCTTAGTGCCCACAAGTATATATGCTAACATGACATGTTGGTTGGTTGACATTTGATACACCAACCAAAATAACATTTCCATCTACTTTGCAAAAATAATCAAATTCTTGACAGCCAAAATATAATAAGCATTAGATGCAATTTGGAATCTTGGAGAAATCAAGATTCTCATGTGGATCCGAATATCCTTCCCCCTCCTATGTTGCTTCGGAAAGAGATAAACAAAAACTATTGAGGAGGAATATACTTGGCCACTGAATTCTTAACTCTCTGTTATGTCCAATAATATTGGTTGCCCTTAAAATTTATTGATCTTAAAAATTGATTTATAAAAGATCATGCAATGATATGCATATGCGAAGAATATTCCAATGAGGGGACCGTCACGTTAAGACACCATAGAAATCCATTTTCTTCCACAAAAGCTACTAAACCCATAATTTTTTTGTCTGTTTTTGATCAGCTGTAGTGGCAACATTGGATTGGTTGTTCTTAGATAGAGTAAATTAAACTGCTAATTGTCCAAATTAGAGTACGGATTTGGCAGCGAAAAGGACTTGATTAATTGCTAGTTATCTAAACTATGATTAGGAGAGATTAATTAGCTTTGTTAATCATCATTCGTATCACCATCTATGTAGGTAAGCCTTTTACTATATTTACATTTTTTTCTCTTGTGATGTCGACTCTAAATTTGATATTTATTCGATTATAAATTAAAATAATTGAATTGACACTTTAGGATAATTTTATATTTAAAAAGAAAATCTAAATATAGGCAATCATAATTGTGTCCAAATTTCTCAACTCGAACATGACTTATTTTGATCGATGCAATAAGAAAAATAAACAAATCATGATTTATAAAATTATAAATATACTACTTCATTACTTCCTACCTTGTCAACCTCCAAATTTACCTCTTGACCCTGTTAACCAAAATAACCTTGCAATGCAATCCTCCAACCTACTTGTTTAACCTTCTACCTTACAAAACACACGAATTTACGTATTACTATTATTATTATTATTAAATAAATCAAAACAAAAGGTAAGAGAACAATAAACATAATCTAACACACAAAAATTGTAAATAATTATGTCAACAAAACTTAAAATTTCTCAATATTTATACTACATTCTTGATGTAACATTTTTGTTTCACTAACGATCTTATTTTGCAAAACTTCGGACATTTATTTTTTATTTTTTATTTTTTAAAAAATTGGCTGTTGGATTAATTATAGAAACTGGTTGTGAGAGTCAGCTATTTATACAAATAGAACAAATTAATTTTTTATTAAATGGATTAAACCGTTTCAATCTGAGCCCATAAACATTTAAGCCTTACTCTATGGTATTGTTAATTTCAAGTATATGTATCTTTACTTTTAATTCTTGATATATTAAAGCATCCCTTACTTTCTATTATTTGTCTAGCTTTTGTCACCATAGAAAAAATGCTTATCAGGTATCCAAATGAAGGTTCTATAGGAGGAGCCATATGAATGTTTTGCATGTTTATCGGCATTATTCATGTAAAGGATGCATATAGATCTGATTTTGGGAGAGGAGAGGGAGGTTATTTTTGGAATTAACTATATTTTCTAATGGAATCCACTTGAGAGCTGAGGTCAATGAAGTTGATTATGATGGAAAACCCATAGCTTTTTCATATTATATATGTATGCTTGTAATTGTGGGGGATTATCTTATATCAATTATTTGCTCAGGCATTTTCAAGGCTTTTTTAGATTCTATAGATCGAAGTTCGAACTATTCAAGGGAAGCGCAACAAGAACAAACTATAACAATTTGCTTGGGACAACTTTATAGGACCATTGCTCAAGAGGAAATAGAAAATCTCATGTACAAAAAGTTGCAGGTAAAGGGAGGCCATTGAAATTTATTTGCATTGGACACCGAATGAAATGGTAGGTAAACTTCATAATCATCAAACTAAAGAGAGAGAAGAAGAAAAAATTCATCAAAATAAAGTAAGAGGTACTTATTGATCACGATCCTATTTAAACTGCCTTTCCCTAAAGTACTACCTCCTTGTTGCCAGATAGATTCAGAGGTGAAGCTTGCATAATATAGATCGTGAGTTCGACTCTCTCTTACTGCATATTTTAGTCTCAATAAATTGCGACTCCTAACAAAACAATTGAAATACGTACGAATTGGTCTGAATAGTACTAATTAAAAAAAAAAATACTACCTCCTTTCTACAATAATAATGATGATAATATAATTGTGGTGGTCACACTCCATATTTACACAAGTATTAAGCAAATGATTATATTGTTTCAATTAATAGCATAAAATTAGGAATCTATTAATGTATATCAATAAAGAATAGGTACATTCTTGATTCTCTAAATGTAACAAATAATCTAGAATAAATCAAATTTTCAAATGAAACCATTATTACTTTTCTTGCTCGCCAAAGGTACTTACTTACCTTCTCATATACTCTTCCCACAGAAAAATATAATACTTTTTCCAGATTCCAAAATAAAAGTTTTTATGGAATTATAATATAGATATATAGACCATAAAATTTTAAGGGTATTATATGTTTAGTAAAGTTGCATTTAATTATATATGTAAAACAATATGTCAAGTCTTGCTTAGCTTCGTGATAAATGGCAGTGCTTAAAGATCGAGAAGTCTCTAAGTTAGAGACATGAACAAGGTAAGTGGGGAACTATCGTTGATCCTTGAGGAATAGGGGTATAGGAATGACTAGTGAGAGGCTGAGTATAAAAAAAATTAAGAAAAAAAATGTGTAAAAAGTTAACGATTAACAATTAGAAATATTAAAATAAAGTTTTAAAGGTATTTTGATACTCTTTCAAGTAATTTATAATTATCAATTCATATTTATGGGGTTTTTTTTAGTTTTACCCTCTATTTAATATATTTTTCTCTTTTATTGTGAAAAAATGGAATGATAATTGTAAATGAGATCAATTAAAATTACTTTAGACAAAATAAAGATATATATAAAAATTTTAATACACGACTTATATTTTTAAAATGAAAAGTACAATATAATTATATTTAAGTACTTTATAATATGCATAAAACAATATTAACCATTTGAGACGTTTAGAAGTTAATATTTCACAAGACAAGATTTATCCAATACTAATAGCAATTATGCCAATAAAAAAAGCTTAATCAATCATATAAATAATTTTGATATTTATAATAATGCTGTTTTACTATCCAATGGATGGAATCCCGGATAAACACTCCAAAGGCAAGGAAAGATTCTTCTATCTGATCTTTTCTTTTCTTGGGGGCTCCTGAATATGATGAACACATGAACTATACAAAGCTGAACTTTTTTTTGGCTTCCCATTTGCTTAAGGCCCTGTAACTCTTCCACATGAACGGTTCAGAAGAAGAGAGAAACTTCTCGTCTCGTGAACGAACAGTGGGAATTGCTGTACTAATACTTTATGAGCATTGACTACGACTAATGATATTTTACCTAATATACGAATCTTAGAACCATTTCATACTAGTAACGTTTTTTACCCAATATATTATCATTCCAGTTTGCCTTTTCTACTCGAGTAAAATTCCATTTTTTCCTCAGTAAATATTTGTATCCCTTGTGTTGCGTAAAGTTTCTTCCTTCGGTTGCTGTTATTGATTGATGATAAGCAGTTGCCATTAAGAATCATGAGCCATGTCCACTGCCACAGCTGTAAATCTTAAGCAAGATAACTACTCAAGAATGTTGTTGTGCTCGCAAACGTGTTTTCATTCAAGGAAAGGGCACTCATTTCATTATCCTTGTAGAATTTTTTTTATTTTATTTAAAAAATAAAAAAAAAATCAAATCAAAGCATTCTGGATTTCTGAATAATAATATATGGGTGGAACTTTTGCCAGATTCTCAGGATGATGAAATTAGAATATGTATATTGAATGAAGATGAACAACAATGGTCATCATCTAACAATATACTAAAGAGTGATTAATAATTGCTTAACCAATATTGAATTTCAATGTGATCCTAAAAGAAAAGCTAAAATCAAAAGGGCTTTCTTCAATTCAAACCTCCTGCATAATGGGATCAAAATTTATGTTTATTCAATTTACTGTCACTGTCAAAAGGTATTTAAGATCCTCCAAAAGAAGAAAAACATTACACACAAAAAAAAAAACAAATGTAACAATGTCAAAATATGGTAGAAAATGACCCCAAAACAACTCTATGGTTTTCCTATATACCGGGCTGTGTATTGGAACATTACAGAAGGGCTTTTTGTTACAAAACTTTTCCAGTGTTAAAGAACAACATCAATAGGTGGGTGAAGCTGTGGTGGTATCAGTAGACGAAGACCTTACAGGAGAATTATGGAAACGATGAACACCACCGCTATGGCTGCCTCGATCATCCTCCGAGTGTGATTGCTTACTGTCATTATTATTATTATGTTGTTGTTGTTGTTGTTGTCTCTGTTTTATCGATAAAGATCCATCTTGAGGAGGAGATGCTAATGTAGCAACTGGAGCATAGATTCCATTAGAATTTGCCCCTCCAGATGCTTCCCCTGAACCAGTAGTAGTTGTGACCATTGCAGCATATTCTGGTGGTGGCACCCATATTCCTCCCACCACCACAAACTGTGCACCTTGTGGGTTATCATTGTTGTGGATTGACGAACTTGGTCTTCTATTGTGCAAACGATATTTCTGTAATCAATCATTTATAAGGAACACTTTTAGGCATCCTATTAATTGGAGAAGGAAATGATACAGTAATTCAAATTCCAAATCGGTGGAATAGGGAATCTTGTTATGGATGGCTTAAGATGTATGGACTAAGGTATGGGTAGAACAAAGAAAGATGTGATCTTGAAGGCAAGATTTAAACAAACTACAAGTTGCAGATTCTTCAATAGTACGAGGTAGCCACTTTTGTAAGACATAACTCAAAAGAATGTCATTTTCTGAAACTGAAATTTCTACCCCATGATCAAGAGATGATGCTCCACCACATTCATCAAGAACATGTAACGCTAGTTAGTCCTAATTTCAATTTCAAAAATACAGTAAGAACTTTATCCGATAAGTCTTAGTGGAAAGATAGAAACGACACGCATGTACAAATTCTAGGGACATCCTGATGAACCCGGAAATAAATTAGAGTATATATCTATATCATCTTAATCTAAAAAGGAAAATTTGATGAAAATAATAGAGAGGAGGAGAACATCAGCAAACCTGCAAATGACTTTTAACTTCATCGTTGGTAAGGCCGTCTACCTTCATTAATTCCCTAATTTGTTTTGGTGTAGCGACTGCAAAGAAAATTCAATCGAAATTAAGAATTTTTTAACTCGAAATCAATTTAATTTAATTTTTAGCTGATATATACCATGTGAACCACCAAGTTGTTGAAGGGCCATCAAAAACCTCTTGTGTAATTCAGGTGACCAACACCGCCTTGTCTTTCTGTGGGATTGTCCTTCCTTTTCCTTATCTTCTTTCTTGCAACCACCACCACCACTTCCACCACCATTACTGCCACCTGTCTCTGCCGTGGAACTGGCAGCAGCTGCCGGGCCAGATGACCTACCACCAGTCATTGGCAGTTGTGATGCTGCTGCAGCAGCAGCACTGGTCCCAACGCTCTTATCTTTCTTAAATGGATGAAAAGCCCCACCATGTCCATTACTCTTCACCTCCACAACTTGAACCTTTCTAGGTGATTCCTAAACCAAAAGAAAAAAATCCCATAAAGCTTTAATCTTTATCCAAATAAACAAAAACCCAGATGCCAAAACTTAAAAAAAGTCTGATAATTTTGAGAAAAGGAACCTCTTTTGGCGGTGGATCTGGGGTCTGATTCCATAACTGAACAGATCTAAGCCAGTCAGACTTTTTCGACGACGCTTTATCATTATTTTTGCTATCCAGCCTATCCTTGCTGTTACTGTTCCTCTTTGTCTTATGAGATTGTAGTTCATCCTCATCAGACGACGAATTCCTCTTCAGAGGAATAAACTCCTCCAAAACAGGCCCTTCAGTGGACGTCTGCTCTGAGCATTCAGATTGGCCATGAAAATGATATACATTTGTTCCCGATAACTGCTGTTTGCATGTTTCAATAGCTGCACACACAAAACAAAAGAAAACCATATAAGAAAAGGAAATCAAAATTTAATCCTTCAAAGTACCATGAGAGTGAATGAAGATACCTTGAGTGACGAGCTCCAGACAAAGTGGAAGTTCGCGTTGGAAAACTTGAATCTTTCGACGTTCTTCTTCCAGAGCTTCAATATATTCCTGAGTTCTCTGCATTCTCTCGCTCAAATCACCACTGTTATGATGGTTGATCATATTTATCATCTTCTCCTTTTTCCTCTAATTTTCTCTTTTTTTTCTTTATCAAGAAATCTCTCAACCCTTTTAAAGGGATGGGACCAATCTTAAATGCGAAACCGTTGGTCTGTGACTCCGTGGTTTGTCCTAGAGCATAGAGAGATCCGGATGCGAAAGGAGCATAAAGGGATCTAAGCAGAATCAAGAAATGGAATAATCTTAGGTGTACAAGAAACTAAATGAAATCTTCTACTCCTATATCTATACTTAGCTTTCTCTATTAGTCTAAGAAGAGGCTTTTTCCCTTATATTTTTTTCCCCATGTCTTCATTTCTTCTTCCATTTTCTATCGTACTGTATTTTTTTTCTAGAGAGAGAGAGAGGAGGAGATTGAGAGTGCGTGGTGTCGAGGTCGGGGCGTCGCATACGAAACGAATCTTTGATTAGGGAAGAAAAAACTGAAAAAGTAAAGCGTGTGAGTGTGTGAGAGAGAAAGAGAAAGAGATGGAGTTTTGAATATTCGATGGTGTGATTCTTTGAATATGGGCTGGCATTGACGTAACACATGTATTTGTGTATGGCCGTTTAGATAAGATCAAAGACCCACTGTTTCAAAATTCTTCTTTGCCTCTTGAAATAATTATGGCTCCAGAAGACGAGCTCGGGAACAGAACAATGAATACATTTTAGGTTTTGCCCCTAAAATTTTTCTTGGCTTTTGGGTTTGCGTCTTGCCATGCTTTGCTTTAGATCTTATCCACTATTGAGGTTAAGATAAGGTGGCAATTTGCTTAATTAAAATAGATTGGTTTAATGGATGGTAATTATCAATCTATTTTTCAATTTTATTCATTTGCATTTATTTTTACTATCAATTTTCACCTTCTTATTATAAATTCAACCACAAACTTTGAAAGTTGTCTGTTGAATCCTTCGTAGAGTTTGTTTTCTGCTGCTGTTTTATTTTTTCCTTTTCCCTCTCTTTTCTTCCTTTATTTTTTTTTATTTCTTTTTCTTTTTCCCTTTAATATCAATGGTTTTTTTTTTTTGTCAATTTCAGTATTTGTTTTATTTCTAAATTTCAGGTTTTATTTTATTCAAATGAAAGAGAAAAAAAAAAAATTGATAATGAAGATAAAATTTAATAGTGAATGTGAAGGGCAGAGGCTTTGAAGGTATGGGGAGCAGAATGACACTGAGCCCCTTGTCCATGTTTTACTTTAAATTTAATACTAATCATTTTGATTCATGGTTTTTTGATTAACTTTCTTAAGTGAAGATTTATTGAATATAGAAAATGTATTCATTAAATTTATTTTATATAAGTAATATTTATTTATATCTATTTAATTTGAGTAAGCTATTCATATTCATATGCACTTATTATATAATATATTTGGATATTGACTAAAAAGTTAATCAAACTGCCCACTCCTACAACATACTAGTTGGCATATGCACTTTAATGATGTTAATATGAATTCCATTCATGCCAAAAAACTTAATATGTTTTGGTTTCCAAACTTCTATCACATTTTTTATATCATTTTCTACACCATCAATAATAAATTTACATGTATGCTTTGCGAGATATATTTTATTAATAAACCTCTATATATTTCGCTAATTCAAGAGGATGTTGATAAAATTTGAACTTGAAACTTATAATCTATGCCTAGAGATATCAATTGGGACTGCCCTTGCCGCACCCCCAAAGGCTTGAAAATTTAAAAGGTCTGGATGGGCTGATCTCATTTTCTGAAGGGCCATCGAAATAATAACCCAGCCCAACCCCACAAGGGTTGATCCGGTTCAATCCAGCCTTTTATATATATGTTTCTTAATTTTAAAAATATTTAAAATAAAACAATTCAATGTTCACATCACTTTAAAAAAACAAAAAATAGTAAAAAAAAAAGTGAATAGAAAATTAGAGAAAAATGTAGAAAATTTTATACAATCAAAAGTTAAAATGAAAAACTCAATTTTAGCATTTAATATTCATTACAATCCCCCCCCCCCCCCCCCCAAAAAAAAAAAAATTAAAATTGTAAGTGTGTGTAAGAAAAGAAATCATGATTCTTTCTAGGCATAGAAAAAAAATGTCAGAAATGAGACAACCAAACTTTAGAAAATAGGTAATAAAAGTTATAACATAAATTTTTTTATTTCTTTTTTAATATCTTTAGCCTCAAGTTATGGGTCCAATCCAACCCTTAAGGGCAAGGCTAAAAAACCCCTGTTGCAATTGGGGTAAGGTTTTTTAATCCAATAACTAAAAATGTGAGGTAGGATCAGTCTGGCTCCAAAGACTCAATCTATTTTGATAGCTCTATTTGTGCGCTAGTCACTTCACTCATTGGGATGTCCTCGAAGGGACTCGTTAGAAGAACTTAATACATCTCACATCACCTATGTAATATTCTTGGATGGTTTTATTACTGACTCCTTCTGTTTAAAAAAGAATGTCGTTTAATAATTTTTTATTTAAATTAAGGTAATCATAATATTACTCATTTGAGACAAGTTTGTCAATTTTTAATTTACCTCGAATTGCATCCTCAAATCCTCTTTCCTTCTCTCTGCTTTCTCTTTTATTTGATTGGTTAGTTTAAAAATTGGGATATGTAGTATAGTTAATTGCATTAAAAAATATTAAAAGGGAGTTTGATAAAAAAAGGATAAAATATATAATTTAGTTATACCTTTTATTTTAAATTATATAAACGACAATCATTTTTAAATAAGGTTCTTTTTCTAAAAGGAAATTTTTTTTAAACAAAGTATCATATATAAGCATTCCTATAGTATAGAAAGTTTTTTACTCCTTTTAATATTAGAGTTTTTTATAAATCACATTTACCTCGAAATTCTTCCTTTTAGTTATGTGCTTGCATAGGTATTGTCTCGAACCCCAACGTCAATCCAAAGGTCCCTCCAAGTCATTTTTTCCAACGATATCACTAGTCTTAATATACAAAACCATTGGTTCCATAAAATGTTAAGAAATTTACACAACCGAAATGGGATAGGGATTGGAGCAAATAAAAAATACGCTAAGGGGTTGAATAAAAATAAAATTAATGGGGCAAAAGTGTAATTACATGAAAACTATTTCCTTTCTAGACTAATCTAAATTTTTGCTTCGAATGTACTTCTTGGGTCTCGGCCGTTGAGGAATCATGAAAAAATATTGGTGCATAGAGAATCTTGCAAGGAGGGAGTGAGAAACAAGTCCAATGATGGCGCGTAGACTATAATGACATTTCCCCAGGGCAGAGCTCCCTCAAAATGATGTTGGCTTTTCATGCGCCTAAAGAGCCACCCGCTAAACGCTCGCAGTTTGACTCCTAATCACTTCAGTTAGTGCGTGCGGTGTACAACCTAATCACCTTCTGACACCGAGGCCTATTCGGTGGGCTCCATTCTGAGTTGATATAGTCTGGATCACTGGAATATTCCTCCTTTTATTGGGTGTTTGGTTACCGGATAAGTTAAGTTATTCTAGTAATTTTCTTTGTTTTTTATCTCTCTTAGAAAATGAAATTATTTAATCCATTGCCCAACTCATCAATATACAATCTCGAAACCTTTTTTTTTCCCTATCCTTCCATTTTACAATTATCAATATATAAAAATATATATTATTTATTATTCTCTTTATACAGAATTAAATATATATGTTGAATATTTCACTTTCTAAATCAATTAAGAATTTAAAGAAAAAAATTGACTGGTTACTTTAAATTAAATTATCAAAATCTTCTGTAAATTTTGGCCAAAGCAAAATAAAAAATTCTATTTTGGATAGAGAAGGTTTTTTTCTTTTTTTAATTTTATCTTTCATTTAATATTGCCTCATATTTATTATAAATAAATATAATTATAGTTATGAACAATAGAAATAAAATGTATTTTAGATATAAAGATTTTTACTTCACCGTGAAATGATGAATAAAATGTGCTAATTTACTTATAATTAAAAGGTTGTGAATTCAACCCAATGAAAGTAACAAATATCATAAGTCAAAACTTATCCTCTAACCATTCTATCATATGAATTGGATCGATTTATTTTATTTTATTTTTTTAAAAAAGCTATAAATAAAAACTTTTTTTCTTCTTTTGTTATAAAACTTATGTGGGAAAACGTAGAGTCATAAAAGTGGGAGTAGAATCGAAACCTTAAGTAGCACATGAAAAGTGAACTCTCCAATTTTCATGAGGATTTGAGAAAACAACACATTAGTACAATGGGTGGAAAAGTAGATGGTAATTTTAGATTTGATCAACGTGTTGCTAAGGAAGAAGTAGCTATGTGAGTGATTTTAGATAATCAAAGTTCGGGTGTAAGAAACCCCTAAATAGGATTCCTAAATTTACACTTAGAAGTGATCCTAAAATATTATCATTGTATGAACAAGAACTTGTTGCCACTTTTGAGTCTTCTACTAATGTTAAATTTTCTATTACTTGTGATTCATGAGAAGCAATTACTATGTTGCATTTTTTGTTCGTTACTTGCCCTTAGATTGATGGTAATTAATTCTTCAAAAAAGAATCATAGGTTTTAGACCATTTGAACATCCTCATAATGCTATGAATATTGTACAATATATTTTTTCTATTTGTTGTGAATTTAAAGTTTCGTATAAAAATTTTACTATTTCTTTGGATAATGTCAAAAATAATGATGCTTCTAGTCCTATTCTTAAAGATACAATAAGAGATGAAAAACTTTTTCTTAATAGATGTGCATGTCATACGTTGAATTAATTATTAAAAATGGATATAGACATGTAAATGAAGTTGTTAATACTATTTGTGATATTATATTATTTATTAAAATTTCAACCGTTAGATCACAACAATTTAAATATTTATGTAGTGAGCGAGGTTTAAGTGTAGAAAAAAGAGAGGGGTTAGATGTTAACACTAGATAGAACTCCACCGTGATAGGTTAAAGTGTTATCTATATTTATATTATACTAAAAGAAAGACAGTTCATGTTAATAACTGCCATGTGTCAACCTTGATTATAAATAAAATAAAATGGGGGAGACAAATGGTCATTACCGAGGAAGGGAAGTCATAGGGTCATAGTCAAATTAGTACAATGCCTATGGTTAAGATGGAAAAAAGAGAGAAATGTCAATAGATTGTTGTATAACTAGGACGGAGTTAAGCCAAAAAAAAAAAAACCCCATTCATCTACATGTTTAGCTCCAGAGGGATGAGAGAGAGAGAGTAGGGAGAGAAAGGAAACAGTCATGGAAAACACTTCGAGTCGTAGTTCCAGTTCCAGTTCTAGTTCCCAGCTCGTTAGTATTTCCAGTTCTTTATCTTTACCTAAACGTTCTTTACATTCTGCAAATATAGGAAGTCAAGAAGAATACGCTACTATCCCAAAGTCAGTCTCTGTAGAGGAATCAGTCCCTTCTCTTATGAGTCCATATAATATTTACAAAAAGAGAGGATCTTTTCCTCCAGGTATTAGATCTATCCGGTAGTTACTCAGATCTACAGTTCCAAAGACTAAGGAGTATGTCCAGTCCTCAAAACTTGATCAATGCGACATTTCGTACTCCTACAAAGAGCAGTATGTTACCCTTAACATACTCCCAAAGATGATAGCACAATGGAGAGTCGAAGGATACACACACCTTCACCTTGGTGGCCTCAGACTTGTAATCACCTATGGCGGTAGGAAGGGCCATCCAGTCATTGCTGGAATTGCACTCCTGGATTCGAGATTACTCAGCTACGAGCTGGCAGTTATTGGCATGGTAATCACTACACTCAACTCGAGAAGTGTTGTCTTAGCACTGTTCGCAAACTATGACATATCTCTCCAAGATCTAAACTTGTGCACAGCTTTGAAGGTTCAACTTCAACTCATCGGCACATCTCTTACTCCCATCTCGATGATGGCGACTTTGCATCATCAGACGGTTTATCGACTCCAGAATCATGCCTTAGATCTATAGAACAGTGGATCTCCAGATGCTTTAATGATCTTGGCAGATTCAGCCACTGAAGTCCCCGCCTTGGTCGAAATTCCAAGTCAAATCAGAAGGGAAATTCTCCAGAAGCTCATGCCTATAGAATGGATTACCAACTACGAGAATCTTCACCGACAATAGGAACCAGTCCAAGCCACAGTCTAGGCCTTTCAAAGGCTACCTGACGGACGTGTCCAAACTTCTTTCAAAGTTCCTCAGAAGAAAGAATCCGGACAGATCTTCACACAATTGATGCTTAGACCATATGATCCAAGAGACCAAAGCATGTAAAAGAGGGTATCGATATCCTCTTTCAACCACTTGGCTGAACCTAGCGACACATCTCACATCAACGACCATTTCATATGGGATGTCCCTAGCTCTGGTCTTTATGATCCAAAATGATCGTGTGAAGAAGATAACTCGGAAGAGGAAGATGAGGTTCCAAAGGGAAAGAGGCGGTCTAAAAAGAAATCTTGAGGATGTTCAACCAGATGACCTCCACTTGATGATGATGAAGGCAAACTGGCGGCAATACCAGTTCCAAGGCCTTCTATTGGATTTGAAGATTTTTATAACCATCATCCTAGAAGATCAGCCTTACTACCGATGGTTAAAGAAAATCCTCCATCCATCTATCTGTCCATCAAGAAGATCCTAAGAAAGACGATGGAATATCACGAGCCATCCTCTTGCTGCCAGAAGTCAGCAAAAACTACTCCAAGCAGGTCAACTTGTATCCCATGCATTATGAACCGACCTTCAAGGAGTACCTATGCTTCAAACTTTCCACCTTTGGAAAAAAGAGAGAACGAGCCAGAAAGACGAACCTCCCGACCTTACATATCTCAGAAAACAGTCAATGAATGCAAGAGACATGTTCCTCTCAATCAAGCATAAGAAGTCCTCAACTGGCAGACTGACAATGCCATCGCCCAGAATCGTGTCCTAACACGAATTGATGATAGAATCAACCAAGTTGAGAAGAAGATTGACCACGTAGAGAAGCTCTATCTCGACATGGTGAATAGATACAACACCCTTGATCGAGACCTCAAAGAGATGATTTGGACCGGCACCACTTACTGCAGTGAATTTGACAAGAAACGACATGAGATCCGAGACTTGAAGAGACAACTTGAAAATTATGAGTTAAGAAAGTCTCAGGTAGCCCCGGCTCCATTATCTCCGTCACAATTCTTCTCTATGCTCGGTATTCCCAACAATCGTCCGACCTTTCACATGCCAACTCCACTCTTTGGTGGACCATGAAGCTCTGTTCTACCTAGAGC
>JAOXNR010000013.1:10110202-10126768 GCA_028571225.1 Parsonsia alboflavescens
ATATATATATATATATATATATATATATTGTTTTTTTGTCAATTAAAATACAAGAGAATTGAGCATTAAAAAAGGGATAAGTGTTTCTTAAAATGTAATTGATCCATATTTTAGTGTGAGTAATAAAAAACTATTAGATTAACAATAAATAAATATATATATATATAATGAGAAAATTTTAATATTTAAATTATAATAATTTATGATATATTAACAACTCCATTTTTTAAAATCAAATTTAAAATCTATTGAGCCCTTCAATCAATTGTTTGATACAAATTCCCTTAAGACATTTAATTTTTACTCATTGAAACTTTTGTTGCATATCTCAAATCATTCACAAGATAATTTTTTTTAAAAAAACTTTACTTCTTTTTTTTTTTTTGAACTCACCCCTCCCCTAACTCTCTCTATATCTTTCCCATTGAGGATCAACAGTGACACTCCATCTACCCTCGGTATGTCTCGAACTCGAAACTTTTTGATCGCAAGTGTTGTTGCTTACCATTAAGTTAGTAAGATTTGACAAAATGCTTATAATTTGAAGGATATTTTTATAACCATTGTTCAAGTAATAAGATGAAATTAATTACTTTATTGTCCATCCTTTTTTAATTTCTTCACCCTTGAATGGTTTAGGATTTCAATCCTTTTTCTTTGTTTAGTTTGTTTGGTTTAGGGAAGTTAATGTTTGTTTTTACAAAACTTTCTAATTAAATTGAGCTACTGTGTAGAAAGTGTACAAATATTAATGATTTGAGTTACATTAACTAAGGGTTCAAAAAGTTAAAATAAAAATTTAAGCACGTACGTAATAGAAAAGTTATATATCAAGTCGAAGCAAAGATTCAAAGATTTAATGAAAAGAGAGTGTGTGAAGTTAAAGAGAATTTCTTTTTTTATTTTTCAACTAATGTTGCGGAGGTGCATGGGGTCCGACTCTCTTATACATCCTGGTTGTTCCTCAAAGAGTTGTAACTCGTCAAAATTAGAGTATAAAAGATAAACTAAGGGCTGAAAAAGTTAAAATAAAAATTTAATAGTTGAAGCAAAGGTTCACAGATTTGAAGAAAAGAGAATTTGTTTTCTTATTTTTTTACTAATGTTGTCCAGGTCAAGCTCTCGCACTCAACCCAATTGTTCCGCTGGGAGCTCCAACTCACCAAGACTAAAATATAAAAGATTATCTAAGGGCTCAAAAAGTTAAAATAAAAATTTAAGCTTGTACGTAATAGAAAAGTTATATATGAAGTTGAAGCAAAGGTTCAAAAATTTAATGAAAAGAGAATGTGTGAAGTTACAGAGAATTTCTTTTTTATTTGTTTTTTACTTATGTTGTTCGGGTCAAGTTTTTGCACACATCTCGATTGTTCTGTTAGAAATTGTAACTTACTAAAATTAGAATATGAAAAAAGATCGAGTACTTGCTTATTAAATTTAATAATGTATTAACCTATCAAAATTTTCTACACATTATTGAAAAGATAATGCTCAAAATGATCTACATTTGCATAGGAGTCAACATGTAATAAATTACATATATTTTTATGAAATATCATGAATAATTTTTCACTTCATTTGGGAACTCATTAAAAAGAAAGTTGGGGCGGGGGAGTAAAAGCAGTATATGTATGCATGCAAAAGATTTTGAAGATAAGTTGTTGTGATGAAAGAAGCAAACAATAGAAAGCTTAAGGAAAAGGCAGAGAGCTCTATAGCCAAATAATTAATAAAAGATATTGGACATGCATGGAAGAGTCCAGAGATGATGATGCAGGCATTGATGATGAAAGGTACATGTATTTGGTTTTGCAATATATATAAATAAATATATATGTATATATCAGATCAATCCGTGACCATTGATGGAGGAAGGAAATTAAGATGGAATTGAAGATGCATGATTGATTTGAGAGTGAGAAAGAAAGGAAAGGAGAGGGTAAATAAAAAGGTGGCAAGTGTTGAATGCATATTTGGGGGAAGATGAGTTCCCTTGTTTGGTCACTGCTGTGAAACATCTTCCAACTTTATACAATATTCAAACACATCTCTCTCTATCATTTTCCTTCCTTTAATAACAAAAGTAGAAGAGAGAGAGAGATCAGAGACAGTGAGAGATGTGCATTCCTCACTCTCTACAGTTAACTTTGCTCCCCCCCTCCCTCTCCCTTTACCCTTTACATATAACATCTCCCATATCATCACTTTTCTTGGCCTGCCAGACGAAGAGAGAGAAAGAGAGACCGGCAGAGTAAACATATAAGAAATTTTTTATATGGATCCGATACATATTGTTCAAAGGTATTATTTATTTCCTTCATTTAAAAATGAATGTTGAATTTTTTAAATTAGTAAAAACTTTATCAAGAAAATAGACAATGTAACGTATTAATGAACTAAGTCAAATTTTTTTATTAAAATAAATGCAAGTCAAACTTAAACATTCAATTTTAGATGGATGGAATATTTTTTTTACCACATATAACCTAATACTTTGTAAGAAAAATGTATAATGTGACTTAGTGATCCAATGGACGAAATCCATAATAAAATTATATTCTCCAAAACCCTTTCTTGCAAATCTACGGCCTCACTAGCTAGTTTTATATATGTGGTCGATCGGCATTCAGTTTACACACAACCAGCATAATCAAATTCGTTACACACATTGGAATTAATGGAATGCAGAATTAAAAAAGAAAAGTATAAAATAATTAATTGATTAGGCATTAATTAAAGGATAAGATATTATATACTTTGAGAAACATTTAGCTCTAATCAAAATGTTACCAAGGGCACTACTAGAGCTCAATGGTACGTGTAGTAAACTTTACGTGAATATATACATGTAGAACTCCATCATATATAAGATGATGATGAGTTTCAGTGTCCATATATTGTTGTTGGGTTGGGGTGGATCAGCTTTGTCCCTATACATACTATAGCCTAATCAACCTAAGGTTAAAACCTAAGATGGATAATAATATTGAACATTTAATGTGTAAACTGAAATGGTTAATTGACGAGGTCCCTTATGTTTTCTCTGACCAAATTAGGTGACAAAATGTTGACAGACACACATTAATGAACTGAATAGAATTTTTACAAAGATTTTGTGTGAGAGAGAGAGAGAGGGGGGTAGGAGTAAGAGGGAGCTTGAGCTGCTGAAGTAGGGAGTCAGTCTCTGGGCAAATACTTGGGCCCCTCCCTCCCATTGTGGGTTACTGTATATATATATATATATTATATAAATCTAAATAAATAATAAATACAATGTTATTCCTCCCCAGTCCACGTGCACAAAGGACAAGTTATAAGTGGCATTTTCATTTTCATTTTCATTTTTACCCCTTTAAATATTGATGCTCCCCCAACACCAGTCTCAAGCTCCAATTTACCCAACCCTAAAAACCCTAATTTTGGAACTCAAAGAAAAATCTAAAGACTGCTCACTCATATATAAGAAATTATTCTGGAAGAGACAGAGAGAGATTGAGATCCATATCGATCTTCTTCTTCCCATGCAAACTCATAACATGATTTCCTCCCCTGGGGAGAGCGGTGCTTGTATTGATGAAGATATTGAGGAATATTCTTCCACAGCACTCTCTCTTGCTCCTCCTGGCCAAAATAATCATTTTCCCAGGAAGAATAATTTTAGGTATAAGTACTCCTCCTCCACCATTCATCAGCAGCAGAATTACTTCTATAGCACTAGCGATCAGCAGAATGCCGTGACGGTAGCACTTCATCTTGGCCTAACTTCAGGAGGAGGAACTGGAACTGGAATTAGTAGCTCAATATCAGCTGGTCATGAAGCTACTCGTGCAATCATCAATGGCGGCCTTTCCCAAGGACAATACTGGATTCCTACCCCAGCTCAGATCCTTGTCGGTCCCACTCAGTTCTCTTGCTCAGTCTGCAACAAAACCTTCAATCGTTACAACAACATGCAGGTATAACTTTATTAACTTTAAATTAATTAACTTAATATTGATGCAATATATATTTTTGGTTAGTTATTAAAGATGATCTTTTTTGTTTTACATCCCTCTCCCTATAAATATATATATATTTATATTTATATTTATATTTTTATAGAAGCATGCATACGAATAATTTGATTAATTTGTTACAATTTCTAGATTTTGCCAACTTTTTGAAAAATCCAGTTAATTATTTCAAGAAATTAACAAAAGCTCTTTTTTTTTCTTTTAATTGCCAAAAGGAAACCTAATGGGAATTAAGAAATTTAATTTCTTGAACTATACATGATAGATGCATATGTGGGGGCATGGATCACAATACCGAAAAGGGCCAGAGTCATTGAGAGGGACAAAACCAGCCTCATCCATGCTCAAACTTCCATGTTATTGCTGCGCCGAGGGTTGCAAGAACAACATAGAGCATCCGAGATCGAGACCATTGAAGGACTTCAGAACTCTTCAGACGCATTACAAGAGAAAGCACGGGACAAAGCCCTTCCAATGTCGCAAGTGCGGGAAACCATTTGCGGTGAGAGGGGACTGGAGGACTCACGAGAAGAATTGTGGGAGGCTTTGGTTTTGCATATGCGGTTCGGATTTCAAGCACAAGAGATCGCTCAAAGATCACGTCCGAGCATTTGGAGATGGCCATGCACCCCACAGTGAGAATTTGTATGAGATTACAGAGGTATTAGAAGATGAATTAGATGATGATGATGATGAAGAAGAAGAAGAAGACGACGAAAATGATGATGAAGAACAAAGAAATGGAGGACGACATAATTCTGCCATGTATTGATTACATGTGAACCCTTATGTTGTTGCAGCTTCTGAGATTGATTTGTGACTGTCTGGCTCTTTGCATGTGTATATGTAATGTGTATGATCTATCTATCTAATATGTGTCCGTCAGTGAGAGAGAGAGAGAAATGGGAGACAGAGAGAGAAAAAGAGAGAGAGGATGAGGACAAACAGTGTAGTGAAAGCCACGGTTCTATGCAGTAATGTTCGAAGTGGCAGTTCTGTTCGATTAATTAAAGCCTCTTTTCTTTCGCTATTTTAACCTTTTTTGGCCGCAGGCTGCACATTGCTTTCAATTTTTTCTTTTCTTATTGGATCATCAGGAAAGCCCGTAACCTCTATTAAAGAATATATTTTAGGTGAACTATGTCCCGTGAATTCAAAAAAATCATAAGGCAAAATTATAACTCGGCGTTTGTGAAATTTTTAACTTTGGGATCGTTTAGTCTCCATGCTCACTTGACTATTCTAGAATGGACTTCCATCTTCTACTTGTTAATGTCAAATATAGATGATCCTGTACAATTCCACTATTTTTTCAAAATGACACCGTTTTGTTTTTCTCTCATTCATTAGGCCTCTCACTTGGAGTGGTCAACAGTCATGACAAGTGCATCCAGCCACTTACTCTGCAAAATAAGCACAGATTGAGTACAGTTTTCATTTACAGAAACGACTATTCATTACCTTTATAAGCATTTTGTTTTGACAAATATTATTGCCCTGGATAACGCGTACTCTTTTTTTCTTTCTTTCTTTCTCTCTCTCGGAGTCTCTGTGTTTCTCACTTTTTTTTTTTCTTTTTGGTTTTGCAGAAGACACAGAACTGAGTGAGTAATTAGTCGGGGCTTCGACTAGCACTACTAACACTTTGATAGAGGCTTTTGTCAGAAGGTAACAATGGACCACTGGAAGTTTCTGTTTTTGGGGTTTCACCCAAAGTATTACCTTTCCACCTTTCGGGACGAAACAAACAGATCACTACATGATATGTGCCAGAGCACCTGTTCTCTTGCCCTTCTCTTCTCTTTCTTCCTTTCTTTTATCTTTATAACAATAATGTTCTATATGGCCCTCATGGATGGATGGATGAATATTGGATTACACTTGTACAGTTTCACTATCTCATCAAGACATCAACTGTTTTTTTTTTCTGCCCTTTTAACTTTCTCTATTTCGTCTTGATGCTGCTGTGTATTCAATTTGTGTTGATATTGATCAATATGTGTCTTCATCAAGGAGCTAGGCTAAGCACTAATTAAATTCTGACTTTTCTTGCAGGACTTCATGAATTTCCTACTGTCATATCAAACTTGACTTTATTTTAGATTTTTGTCATCGTAGATAGAGATATGTTGACACTTAAGAGACTACATATATATATATATATATATATATGTATATATATATACACACCATCTTCTTGAATCGGGATCAATCAAGTTCTTGAAAGGAGTTGCATTCACTTTTTCTCTGTTCAACTTCTGAAGTTTTCTTGCTGCATTAATCTTTCCAATTAGCCTTCCAAATGGTGGGCAGATATTTTTGCTTTCTAATATTTTGGTCTAAATTATGCCTGTGTTAACTTACTATTACTTATGAAAGTCGATATTGATCGGAACATATATTTAACTCTGAAAAGCTAACTTCTTTTCCTGGACAGAGTAATTTATATCAATACACTTCTTTTGGACATTTTGTCAAATGCATCAAGCTCAGCACAACCCCAGATAAAAGATAGAAATTTCTTACTGGTTATGGATTTTTAAACCATTAGGCTAAGCCCTTTTCCACAGTAAAAGTTTGGAAGGAAGCCATATATTTGCCAATGATTTTCCATAAAGGGATTATATCCTGCAAGAGTTTGTCATTCAAGTTTGAAATGATAGGAAGAGCAGGCTGAACCACTCTACAAATTTATAGAG
Source organism: Parsonsia alboflavescens (assembly GCA_028571225.1). Taxonomy (NCBI): domain Eukaryota; kingdom Viridiplantae; phylum Streptophyta; class Magnoliopsida; order Gentianales; family Apocynaceae; genus Parsonsia; species Parsonsia alboflavescens. Next base: position 10,116,915 of record JAOXNR010000013.1, read on the forward strand.
TTACCACACTTAAAATTATTATTTTGCAGCTACTTACATTTTCCAATATTCAGCCCACCACCCTTCCCTTGCCGAAAATTCTGATCACAAATATCATTCATTAGGTAGCAAATGGTAACACAATTCTTGCAGAACATGGACTAGTGTATTTAGGGTATAGTTACAGCCTCAGTCCTCATCAATCAAAAAGAACAAGGAGAAAAGAAGCAATGTATAATGTTCATTTTGAATATTATTGATTCTTCCCAGCCCAATTGCAAGTTGTAATATCAGAATAAGTACAAAACCTGCAACTCAGTTCTTTTCTCTGCTTGCCATCTTGCTAATTATAATAGTAAAAGAAAAGATAAACCTCAGTGACTAAAAATGTGAGAGACTACATAGAGATCAAATGTGATGATGGTGATACATCAAGTTTTTAGAGCTTCAGATTTTTGCCACTCTGAAGATTCCCAAAAAGTACAAACTCAAGCAGTTCACTAAATAGTTTCAAGGAAATATGGATCAGATAAAGTTCAATTGTCAGTGGAAAACCACAGCTCCACGGAATTTACTTTCCAACACCATATGTGTCTCCACAACAATTACAATTCCAAGAACTCAATGCATTCATTGAGCTATCACTTTCAACTGCATTTCAAAATTTGATAAAAATTTACTTCCAAGATCTTGAATTAACACTGACACAGATAAAGCCAAAGGAAGAACTGAGTTTTAGGCCTTTAGTACTTTCAGTTAGTGAAGTTGGGAATAGTTGCGTGAGGCTTAGTAGCTTTTGCAGCTGCTGATGGCTCAACTGAAGGCGTTGGCTCCACTGGTTTGACCACTAGCTCAGCTGGCAGATCCTTAATTCCCTTCAAGTAAAATGTGTAAAATAGCTTAAATGGGAACACAATCTGCTGAAGCTTCACCACCCCTTGTGCTCCGTCGAATATTCCTGAGCCACCGGTCACCGCCAGATAGGTATCCTCATATGTCAGGTATGCCCCCTGAACAGAGATGTGGCCGTAGTCCCCAAAGTAGAAACTGTAGATGGCCTCATACCGATCGCCTTTTTTCTCAGGTACGTGTTGGATCAACACACATAAACCTGCTGTGATGCCATATCGCTTCTGCAAGTCACCACTGTAAAGTTTATTGCTGAATGGAACTAAATCACCCAGAGAATTGACCTCTTTCTTGCTGAGTCTCAAATACGCTGGGCTGCCCCTGTCTCTCTCGTTGATTTCATACACATAAAGTTCTTGAACTTTAGCTGAAATCACAGCATCAAAAAAATTTTTTGGTTTATGTACACAGCAACCGATATCAAAAATAAAAACTTTTACTTGTCATACTAATCATAATAATGTCAAGGAAATACTCACTTGGTTTTAAAGATTCAGTCTTTTCTTTGCCCCAGTTGAAGAAGAATGCTTTGGTTGGGGACCCTTTTGATGTTCTTCTGGTGGAGAAATCTTGGTGGGTTGTTGAGATCTCGAAATTCCTGAATGGAAGCGGAGGTGAGAGATTCAGGCCAAGCCGTTCGTGGGATTGAAAACTGGGAAGTGAATTAAGACTGCAAACTTTTGGAGAAGAAATTGGTTTAAGAGAGCTTGAAGCAGCCATTTCTGCTGATATATTATGATAGGATGCCTATAGCAGAGAAAGGAGATGCAACTACAAGGGCCAATCCATCTAGGGCTTTAAAAGGCCAAAGCTACTAGAAGGAGAAGGACCCCTCTAAAACCATAAAGTAATGAATAATGATGCATCTGTTCCACGATTGTGAACCTGTGAATTGCTCTAATATGCTAAAGAAATGCTTTTGCAGTCAAGTCTCGCTACCTACCATGGTGAGTTCGATAACTAAAAAATTCAAAGGAATACAATTCTACAGTTTTTTTTAAGGTGGAAAATTAAGAGAAGAATGGCCGAAGTTGAGGGTGTTGATCTTACGATGGTCAATTATTTGCATTTGCACGTGTAGCAGCCGGCTTAATACACTTAAAAAAAAGGTGGGTTAGTACACTATAAACAATATGAAAATGGGAAACGAGGGATCTATTCACCTTGCATGAAACACCAAAGATATTTCCGAAAGAAACATCAATCTTTCTCATTGTAATAAACTTGAAACGTGACATTATGAATAATGCAGCAAGGAACATTTCTAAACATAAAATGGATACAGTACACAGCTGTCGATAGAAAAATGATAAGAATTCTAGACAAGAGTCTGCTGTTCCAGATCAAACAAGTTCAACTTCTACATCGGAATGGGTCCCTGCAACAAAATGTATCATTAGTTGCATTTTCATGAACAACCAGCCTGGCATAGCTAACGCAAATAGATTCCATCCGGTGATACCGTTGCGTCTCTAAGTAATGCTTGACCATCTTTGAGAAAATGGCTCCAAGATTTGATGGAGACTTTGATCTTTCGCCAGTATATGTACAGAAGCTAGGAATAATGAATCTACTAATTCTAACATTTTGTTAAAATCTCTGCACCAGTTTTTGTGATCAAAATTGTATGCTCAAACTGTGCAGCTGGACTGCCATCCGCTGTCAAGGTTGTCCAGTTATCCTCCCATGATACGCACTCTGTGCTTCCCAATGTAAGAATCGGTTCTGAAAAGAATGAAATCAATTAGATACTGTTATATCCATGAAGATTTAGAGACCGAAATTCACCATATGAAAAGAAAATGTCATCCAAGAAAACAACCATGTTAGTCGAAAGTCAAGTTGAGAGGATGACAATGCAGTCAGTTAGAATGACGGAACTTTTTATGGATGAGAATGCTAAACTGATTTTTTGCATAGATGCTAAATTGTACATCCCAACTCTAATGGGTCATTTAACCCCTTTCTTGCACAAGTTGCTTAAAGTAATGGGAAGGATGGGGATACAATAATGCCCTCTTTTATCCAAAAAAAAAAAAAGTCAAGTTGAGGACGTTTCTTTGAATAAAAAAGTAAAGAAACGAAACTGCCAACTCTAGTCCCTTTGGAAGTTGATATGGCTAAAGTCACATTCACGAGCTAGCTTCCCCTTTTTTAGGTACTAGTAAAAGTTTGCATAGAACTTTTGACTCATAATTGCCATTACTATCCTGTACCTAATTAGATTAAGGGAAAGCTGAATAACAAATTAAAATAATTATCTAGTTAAGGGACCATCTTATGACAGTTAATAACCAGTATTTTGTCATGTATATGCTCCATTGATCACAGAATGCCCCACAGCAGGAATACACATTTCACATCCTAAATGTCACATTTTGATAAACTAGGATTTTCTCATTTAAAAATATGAATAATGCGAAACTCCGTAAGCAGAAGACCAGAAAAGGTGTCACACATCAGAACTCCCAAGATCATGAAGCCCAAAACACATGTGATCAGTGGATCAATTTCACTTGATGACCAAGCATGCTCTGCTTTAACAATTGTAGAACCAGTGGGCAATGGTAAAATAAGGTAGAGTGAAACTATACTTACCCATAAAATTTTGCCTCTAAATCTCTGCAACTACATTTAGACCATGGCTAAATGCAGCATGCAAATTAAACAAAACAATGTTACTGACTACATGTATTTTAGGTGCAAGGCTCTCACCAATTGTAAATGTCTGCCCCTCAACCATGAAACCTGACTCATCATTACCTGTCAAAAACCACCAAAACAGAATAAATGATTACAAGTTACAAGAATGACTTCCAAGCAAAACAGGATAAATCCGCAGCATCAGTAAGAAGAAAATAGGGTCTTTTTCCATTCCATGTGTGAATGCAAGTACAGTATGGAACAACATGGGCATCCACATTCACAAATTTTGGTGAGTTTATAACTAAACATCAGGAATAAGGTCATGTATGCATATTAGAGTAAAATAATACCACATGTTATCCACTCTTCAGTATCACCTTAATGAAAGGATAGTTTTTACAGAATATAGGTATATGAAGATGGCATTTATTATGGTTTCTCAAAGATGTCAGTGCTTTTTCCTGTTTCCCCTGGGATGGGTGACAATGCCCAAATTCAGAAAGAAAGCCTTGTGCCAGGGCATCTTTCACCATCCCATGTCAATGTCTTCTCCAAATACAAATTTTAGTGATTTATAAACAAAAAATGTAGTTGGATCCAGCCATAATGGTTTTGACCTGTATACATAAAATAATACATAATAGATCCTATTCTTACAGTGATTAGCAAAATAATACTCTGTATACATGAAGGCGACGAAGAAAATCTGATAATTGACTACAGATATTACTTAGAACTTGTGTTGTACGGTCCATCTATTTCTGCCTTCACAAAAATCATTATAATTATGCCAGTCAGAACTTTGACAACATCATAAATTTCAAAGGATCTGGATTCATTGGATATGAGACTACATATAACAACAAGACCAACAAGATCCCAAAAAATGACACAGACGACTAGCAGTACCCATTAATTGTGGGGGAATAACTTTTGCAGAGTCTATGTAGCAAATATAAAGAAAATATTAGCACAGCTGATACTCACGGTGGTGAAGTATAAGTGGTTCAGAATGGAACACCGTTCCAATGCCATGCCCAACAAAACGATCCACAACACCATAACCAAATTTCTCAGCATGCTCACTGAAAGAATAATAGGGGAGTTTTTTCAGAACAAGACAATTGCAAAGCCAAAATAAATATTCACGGCATGTTCATTGGTCAACTTTTTTGAATAAAATACATGGGATCACATAGTACTAGTTTGTCCAATTCAATATAAAGACAGTAGGCAGCAGGACAAAATTCTGTAAGAAATGAACTAGGTTAGGTCACAATCATTTGGGAAAGTTAACAATAATTTGTGGGTGACACAAAACTTCATGGTAGTCCTTCCACTTAATTCATAACCCTTCCTGGAACTATACAGCAAAACAATGTGTTATCCCTTTCGCACAATGCACCTCTTATACAAGAAAGTTCTACACCTTTCAGACAATGAACCAATCCGTCTCTCAGCCAGACTCAAACATAATATTGATACTGTGCAAAAGCATAGAATCTTACATGTTCTATTCTTTAAGACACATCTGTTAATAAAAAAGTATTAACAAATATATATATTTCACGGTCTAATAATACCTGATCTGTTTTCCAATTTTCCGGAAAAGAGCACCATCTTTGCAAACAGCAATGCCTTTATACATGCACTCCTCAGTTACCTGGCATGAAAGGAGGGAATCACTACCCAGTAGAAGCACTGGGAGGGAAAGTGGAGTTCTCCTTTATGGCCTAACATTAATATTTTTTGTCAAGAGATATGATGCTTGCCCCTGGAAGTGCAAACTGGATAGTGTAAGTGGAATATTTCTTCTTTTACCGTCAATGAAATCCTACCTTCACAAGCCGTTTCATTGCATCACTGACATTGCCACAAAAGAAAGTCTTTGATGTATCCCCATGATAACCCTGGCAAAGAGGCCGAGCATATGTTTCTAGGTTCATCTCTCATGCTTAAGACCGGAGAAATAATCATAATATATAAAAGACTGGAACCAGAGAGAAAGGGTCACTACTCCACTGGACAAAAACGGTGTGTCTCCAACAAGAGAAGACTCCCATTTAGCAAAAATGAAGAGGCATAGATACTGAAAGAGATTCCGATCAGGGAAAAAGTCATTTTTACTTTTACAATGAAACTGCACGGAACATATGTGAACCATTCAGAGCTGATATTTAATATTCACAATTGATACAGTTATCATGTTTTGTTTTCATTTCTTTTTTTCTGTGGGATTATGAATCTACAAAGTCCTAATTCTCAGACCCCAACTAGATCTACAATACCATGTTACGATAGTGTTTTACTTTTTTATTTCCCAATGTGAAGAGCAACTACTTTTATGCTCTTCTTCTCCCCAGAGATGGAAAGCAAAATGAGGACAATTGCAAATGCAACAAAAGAACAAAGGAAAAATAAGGACATACATGACTTACATTCAAGAAAATGGTAACATCAATATTTATTATGTCACCATCCTGCAATGAAGAAATCATTTTCTGGTTCAGAAGATTCTACAACAGTATTGGCAAAACTTGTGAAGATCATATGGATAAACAACCTGTATCTGACGAGAATCAGGTATTCCATGGCACATACATTCATTGACTGACGTGCATACACTTTTCGGGAAACCCCCATAGCCTAGAGGTGAAGGATAAGCACCAGCATCAATGATCATTTGATGCACTGCCTTGTCAATTTCATCTGTTGTCACTGATGGCTGGTCAAAGTAAAATAAATGGAATTAATATGCCACATGAGATGGCCAGAGGTATGGAACTCAAAACATAAGAAAGCTCAAAAACATAGTCAAAACAGAACATGCAAATGTAGAGTGGAGATAGATTAAGAACTATTTACATATATTTACAATTACAACAAAAAGTTGGGAAACAAATAGCCCAAGACAAGAAGACAGTGACTGAATTCCTTGGTAGACAAGAAAAAGAGACTTTAAGATGATTGAGCTTTTGGGGGGAGGGGGGGGGGGGGGAAAAAGGGAAGAAATGCTTCTGCTCGTACATGATTGGGCATATGTTTTTAAGCCTAAAGCATGTAAATTGTGCAGATATTTTTCATTACTCCAGACTATTCTAGAACTAATCTTTTCAAGGTTCTGCAATCAAAAATCAGAATTTTGAAAAAAAAAGCATTCTGTTTCCATCATCCAGCATTCTAAGCAAACCTTCGATACCTTCAAATTTACAGAATAAAAAATGAAAATAAAACAAAAATTGATATATTAAGTTAGTTTTAGATTTTTTTAGTAAAATTTATAGCTTTTAAACAAAGGTGCAATTAGCTTTTGGATGTTAATTAACCTAAAGAAAGTAACATTGGTTCTGATTTGCTACATATCTAGATACACGTTTATTGTTAAAGTACAAATACTGAATGATAATAATGAAGCTGAACAATGAGATATAGTTGCAACATTTGTATAAGTCACGAGGTTTCGAAATGAAAGGAAAAGCCTACTCTAAACATCTTAAACCAGTATGTATTTTAAAATTCTCACCCCAATCAGTGTTCCGGCATAATCAACCACCCGAGCAGCAAGTTCACAGGCAGCCCTCATGCGAGAAATACCTTCAGAATCATGTATTTGATGTTCTTTTGAAATTTCTGGTAATATATTTGATCCCACATAAGGAGGTTTTGGGATGTGTTCAGGGACAGGGAGCCGTTGTGATACTTTTCCACGTCTCAAAGGTTGCCTTCTTTTAGGATTTGTTGAAGTTCGAAGCTCTCGCTCTCTTTTCTCAGTGTGAACAAAAAAATTAAATAAAACTCGAGGACAAACCAGAGAATCTTCAGGGAACAAGTGCAGTTCCACAAATCATTTAACATATTATAGTTATTTAACTCTATTTTGTGTAGTGAGCATGCTATCCAACATTTCAAATGATACAACCAGCACGTATTGCCGCTTCTTCATAAAACAAACAATAACCGTAAAAGTTTAGAAATGCTAATTATTGAGGTGAAACATAAATTTTTCACTTTACTTTTGAAGAGAAAATAGAATTTTCAGGCCATAACTCTGATCGGATCGCATAAGTAATAGTCTTTCTGTCCCATATTTCCATTTTAGATTGCCCACAACTGGATATCCACTTGGCTAAATAAGCATATCTATAATTTAAAGTTCCACTAATAACCTCCTTACTTTAATGGATTTATATTCCACTAATGACTAACCCATTGGACACCCCACAAACATCGGACATAGCTCTTCACAAAACTGTGGCATGGGACATTTTGGCTCAGTGAACCTGGCAATGAGAATGAGAACATGGAGCCATTCCATTTTTAAATTCTTTAACTTGCCAACTCGTTTCCTCTCCCTCCAGTAAATTCAAATAACACCATTCAATTTTTAGATTAAGTCAAAGGTAAACATTCAATGCCAAACAAGGGAGTACATGTTGCAGGAATTGGCATAAAAAATGTTACAATCAAGATGACACATTCTATTTGTAAAAAATGTGGACAAACAATGCCTTGATAGACAAATAAATGAATTTTTATAGAGTACAATTATCATCCTGCATATTCATGAAGAACTTCTATATCACTTCATACAGCTCCAAAATGTTATTAACAACAGAAGCACATCAGATAATTTAAAAACATCATGCGATGAATCATTTTTTGAGGCTCTTACACGGACGAAAACAGTCACTGTAAAAGCCGTATCTACAGATATATAATCCACATTTATTACTAACTCAGCTATCATCAAAAAACAGAAACTGAAACATGTAACTTCGGCAAGAAATCAACGTAGTCTCTCCAGAGCAAAGACTGCTCCTGATAGACTCCACTCCTTCCAGGACTCAAACTGCATCTTCCATCAGTGAAAACTAGAATAGTATAATTCTTGCATTTGACCACACTACCACACCCTCTTCCCCAAAAGAAGACGAAGAAGAAGAAAAAGAAAAGCCACAGTAAATAGTAAAATCCCAGGAGAAACATTGTACAAGACAGAACTTCACAAACCAAGATAAAATCAGTACCTTCTTATTCTGATAGCCTCCTCTAAGCCCGAAATTCTTTTTGCATAAACAACAAAGCCCTTCGTAGAGTGCAACTCTTTATCTATGTTAGGCACAAAGTCAAGAAAAAAGAATCAAATCCTAAATTCAAGAATTATCTAGAACAATTCCCTATAAATAAAAGCACAAAGATTTGCCAACTTAAATTAGCGCAAAAATATTAATTAACTGGAAAATGGCGTTCAAAAGTGACCACATATAAATGGGATAAAATACTATATTTAGCCATTCAAGAGTATCATGACATACTGCAGAAAGTTGCAGAGTAAGGAGACAATGGGGATCTCATGAAAAGAGAGGATGAAGATGATGAAAGGCTTGGTTCACCATGGAAAGAATTTGAGAGCAGAAGAGTGGCAACAGCTTGAGACACGGGGTTCACAAAAGCCATTTCATTCACAGGAAAAAAAAATTTCTGAGAGACGAAAACGTTTTGAATGGGATAAGGAAAGATGGAAGAATTTGGGCCGGATGGAAAAGAAAGGCTGAGTTAAAAACAAACAAGGGCCTCCTGGTACAATGGTATGAACAATTGGTTCACATAAAGTTGAAGCCTTAAATATGAAAATCCAATGGACTTAAAACGGTACATTTTGGATTGGAATATTGCTGGGAGTCTGGACTCAACCACTCGTGTAGAATCGCTTACCTTACCCATATATAATGCTGTTCAGAAAAGAAAATGAAAAAACCGATTCCATCGATCAAACTAAATCAAAATTTGATTTTGGAGTGAAAAATTTTAAGACTGTTTTTGTTTTTTTAATTCGATTAGCAATATTGATAGTTTCCAAATCAAATTCCAATTTTTAGTATTTGTTCTAATCTCCCACGGTCACGGTAATCATGTTATGAATTTTTTTTTATTGATGGGTTTTTACGCATTCTATTATAAAATATTATGTTCGTGTAATGTACATTCTTCGTACACAATTTGATTCGAGTTTTTCTAATTTTCTTTCTTTTTTCCTTTTTTTTTTTTTGGGATTTTTTGGTGCTTTCCCCCACTTGTCATTCCTTCAATAGAATAAAAATTAGTGAAATAAAACTTGATATCGTTCCCTTGTAATTTTTTACATTCTTTGAATACTTATATCTCATTAAGTTGCATAGAAAACTTAAGTATTTACTTGTTTCTTTGATCTAGCTCTTTATAGGTTGCTTTATTGAGGGTCTTAATTGTTGTGGAATTCGGGTTGATTTCCACCAATAAACAAATAGTGTGAAAACGATTGTACTAAAAAATCACCCCAA
>JAOXNR010000013.1:10126868-10143200 GCA_028571225.1 Parsonsia alboflavescens
TTGAGACATTTGGATTTTAGTTCATCTAGAAGTTGGGTAATTTCGGTTACCCATTGGATAACCGAATAAAAACCAAAACCGAACATGAAAAACCGAAACCGAACCAACCATAGGTAGGGTTGGATTTGGATTTTCTCCTCTGGAAAAAAAAAAACGACTTTAAAAACCGAAACCGATCCAATCTCACCCCTAGACGTGATTGACTTGGTGAGGCTCCAGAGGGTAGAGGAGCAAATTAGGAGGGATCCTTTTGGATGTTGGAGCTACCTTGTTATTCAAGACATTTTTAGGCTCGTGCTGCATTCATAGGTTTAGACGGGAGGTTCATTTTCGTGATACTCGTCCCGATGAGATGTGGTTCCACATTAAAGGTAGATTACATCGATTATTGCCTCAAGAGTATGCCCTAATTACTAAACTTTGATTTGGCCCAGTGGATGTTAAGATTATAGAGTGGGAGTTGACGAGCAGTTCATCATATGAACGGTTATTGGGAAACCATCTCCTAACCTCGACATGGGCATTGGATAAGTTTAAGGAGATGGAAGAGGGATCTCTGGAGCAGGATGATGTCCTCAGGCTCGCTCATGGTATCATCATCGGATACTAGATGTTGACACGTGAGTCTTTAGAAGTGATTTCGTATTACGTGTGGAGCATCTTCAAGGATTTGCCTGCAGTTGAGATATTTACTTCGGACACCACCGGGTGGAGCATGACATAGCATTGCCTCTAGAGAGCTGTTGATGATGAGTCTCGAGCGTAGAAGAGACATTTATACGGCAATGATACTGATAAGAAATCAAATATCAATTATATTCGAATAACAATGACTTTTTCAAAATTAATTGATGTTTTTTCTTCTAATTTAGTGATGGATGTACACCCACTTCCCATCCTTACTCCCGTATTTATGTGCTGATGCTCGACCCGAAGCTTTTACATTCAGTGCTACATGGCACCCTAGATGCCTTCTTCTCCGGAATCCAATTTAGTCCATTTCCAAAGTGAAGTGACATGTGTTATTGGATACGGTAAACAATCAACCTTTTTTACTTGTGTTTTTTATTTTATGAAATCAACCTTTCATAAATTAAATTACCATGTACACAAGCATCTATTTCATCGTCATACATTAAGTTAGATGAGCACGAGCGACACATGCCATATTGGACTGATTTTGACGACCTCAATTATATTCCACCTGTTTGTTGGGGCCTTTGAAGCCCAACTCATACTGGGAGGTCGTCCGACATTAGCCAACTCCCTTTTCCATCATAGAGGTCAGTCTAATGATATTTGAATTAGTCTAATTTATTGTGCTAATGTTTTATATATATTTTTTTAATCACCTGATCTTATGGTTAAAGATGACAAGATCCTCGAGGATGAAGAGGAGCATTTCGAGGAGCATCCTCCCTCTCTTATGAGATTGGAGGGTCATGGTGCGAAGGAGGACTGCCACTAAGTATGTATCTCTTCCTATTTTATTAAATCAAGCATGATATCTCAATAGGTAGCTAATATAATTTTTTGTTTAAAATTATAGTATGCTCCCAGGTGTGTTGAGAGGCCCTCTCATTCTGGTCCTAGTACCGACGACATGATGTCCCAACTCAGGATTCTTTTGACAAAGTATGAGGAGTAGGTCAAAGCCCAATTTATCAAGCACCAAAAGTGGGTCAGTGCTTGATGAGCCAGCAAAAGTAGTTGACCTTTGCTCGACACATTGCTATCCTACAACGCTTCTTCGAGCTCGAGAAGCGATTGGATTAGCTGGAAGAGCGTCGACAGAGCATCGCCCAGGATTGTCAGACACCTAATCTTTCACACCAAGTTAGTCTATGCTCTATAATCTAAATTATTTAAATAGAGCATTAGTTATTGATTATATTCTAACCATATTTTTTAAAAAAAAATTAGCAAGAGCAAATGACGGGTGGTAGGCAAGATGCAGATCCATCTGTTCCGGTTGTGGTTGACCCTACCCCGAGGTTAGTTCAAACATCTCTCTATTTTTTAAAATTTCATATTTACACAAATTTTCGTAGTTAATTATATTAATTATAAATGGTTAATTTATCTTAACTAACAGACAGAGGAGAATGTTAATGAGAGGGAGGATTTAGATCCACTTGCTCCGGTTGTGGTCAACACTACCCCCTAAATTAGTTTAAACATCTCTCTATTTTTTAATGTTTCATATATTACATTGATTTTCGTATTTAGTTATGTTAATTAAAAATGGTTAATTTATTTTGAAAAACAGACGAAGGGGGATGTTAGTAAGAGGGAGGGTACATTAACCCCACAGAGTATTATTGTATCCAACCTTCTTATTCAGGTTAGTTGCAACATTATTTGTTAAGTTAATTAGTATTTTTTTTATTTCATATTTATATGTCTTCTTCAATTGTTTTTAATTTATTTTTATTATGTTTTAAGTATCCATAGAGTATTGGCAGTTCGGACTAAGGTCTGGGCTACAAGCCCCTTCAAGGACCCCTCTCATCACATGGATTTCGGGATTCCAAAGAAGAAGCCCATAACAACAAAGGGGAGAGAGTCAGGTCTGGTAGCGGTGCCATAGAAGGGCTTCGAAGCATTTCTAGTAGACACCCCAGAAAATCGGATACTTTTGGATACTTTTTACTCTTCAGGGAAATCGAAGAGGTATTTATTTTAAATCCATGAAAATATAGTATAGTTTATTCCATGATGGAGCCGATGTGATTTATGTTAATTCATGTACATGTTAAGTATAATATGTGATTTTTGTAATATATGATTAACTTTATAGTTTAATCCATAATTTTTTTAGTATGTCACACTTATTTGATTTTATTTATTTTAATTCCATTAATATAGCATAGCTTAATTCATAATTAAGTTTATGCATCTTTTTTTGGTATGTCAAACTTATTTGATTTTATTTATTTTAATTCCATTAATTCAAAATTAAGTTTATGTGTCTTTTTTAGTATTTTAGACTTATTTGATGTTTTTTCTTTCAATTATGTTTTTCATGCGGCAGCCACTTGATGGGGGGAATCCTCTCCTTTGACGGGAACTTTTTGAAGAAGGTTCGGGATTGCACACGGGAGGTGGAGGACTCTTATATCGATCAGTTCATCTGAGGGCTCCAACTAGTAGCTAGAGGGCAATTGGAGGCCTATCCTATGGCGCACTGGTTCTCCATCACCGCTCCTTAACTGTATGTAAGTATAAAATTTATTTTTATCAAATTATTTACCTTGTTGCTTATTATAAAATAACTTACTCAAATTGCAGCATATGCTCCAAGACGCTTTTCTTTCGACCTCTGCTGCCGGGAACCTTGATACGTATAAGATCGATGATGGTTCTATCGAGTGGGTTAGGGGAGTTGGAAAAGATGATGAGGTCACATGGTGGGAGGTCGAAGAGGTAATAAATATAGTTATTATTTAAGGTTTTTTTTGTAAGTTATATTTTATATTAGTTAATTTAATATTTGCGTTGTATTTGGAGGTTCTGATACCATGTTGCTACCAGAATCATTGGACATTGCTATGGATCTTGCCAAAGGGGGTAAAGATCATTATATATGACCCGAAGCCATTTCTAGATGCAGTTGTGATTGCGCACAGGAAAGAGCAGATGGAATCGATCTATAGGATGTTGCCACACCTTCCAGTACAGGCCGGATATTATTCCATGATGGGAGTTGTTGCAGGTCCACCTGCCAGGTTCGACTATTCTTTTATTAATATTAAATCCCTTCCTAATCAACCTAATTAGACTAGCTGTGCGACTTACATTGTATGTTATATGGCACAGCTGTTGAGGAAGCAACCTTGGAAGATGCCCTTACGGGATGGTATTTCAGATGCACCCTAGCGCATTAGGGACTAGATGGTTTGGATCACGCTTTCATGGAGTAGCAGACTGTAGTTTTTAGTCCCGATAGTCTTTCTTATTTATATTTGTAAATATTTTACACACACTGTAAATTATATAAATGAAAATGAATAGTGTAGTTGTTTTATTTATATTATGTAATTAAAAAAATATGAAAATAATTACAAGTCATGAATCATTTCAATACCGACATCACCTTAAAAAAAATCCACACTCTCATCAAAGACGCTTACATTAACATTAACAAACTCTCTCGCTTCATTTGTCTCCTTCGATGTTTCTCCACAAACTCAAGATTGTTGGGTAGATGCTGGATAAGATATGGGCATTTCATGAGTCCATCATTTGATATTGTAGCCTCTACATCTGGAGGTGGGGCTTCTGTATTAATTGAGTTCGAACAAGTTAAACGATTGTATCCATTTCTTTTGCATGTTTTGCACATTTTCTTCCGACGGTGTTGTTCACTTCGAGAGAAAAACCGACCTTTTTGTGGTCTTTTTACCTCCCTTTTATTAAAAGGGGCATTGACAATCGTATTTTCCAAACCTGCAATTCCATTTAAATTTCGACCTCAATGGAACAGGTTGTGTCAAAAGTGCATTTGTCATCCTCAATATTTCTATGTCAAATGAATTTTCACGGCATAAAGTGTGGTAGTGAGCCTTAATTTCCCTATAAAAGAAATTAATATGTTTAACGATGAAAAAAAAAGAAAGGGATTAGGCTTTTAAATTTATTTTCTAAAAATCATAATGTAAACAATATGGAGAAAATAGAAGAGATTGTCTTGAAGGTCACACTAATCTTCTGGAAGGTCATTTTAAATTATACTAACGTTTTTTCATTACCCAATGACAACAATGGTATGTTTACAAGGTTTTTTCCTTATAGTTTCCATCAAAGACATCCACAAGCCCTCTAAACGATATCCACAACAACAATTGCTTATTGCAGGGAACTACCGATGACATATTCCTCCCTAACTCAAATGGATATAATATACAGTCTTGGTCAACCTTAACAACTTCCTTCTCATTTCGTACCAAACACATTTGGTAATAATAGTAGGCATTTTAGCTGCTGCTTCTCGATGTTTATTGAATCAACTCTGACACATATCCTTATAAAACTCATGAACAGATATAATAGGCAACTTCCGAACTTTCTTGATCGCTTTATTGAAAGACTTCACAAGATTGCTTGTCATTTGGTTGTATCAATTATTCGGACGGTAAGCACTTGACCAATTCGATCGTCTTACCTCAACGTCCAATCCACGATGAACTCTAGGATGCATATGTTGAATGTCTCCAAAGTAATAGTAGCATTTTTGCTGATCATAGGTATATGATGCACTTTTGAAAATCACTGTAACACAAGGACCTTTGTACTTTGTCTTTAAGTTTTCCTTCAAATGTCGAAAATAAAAAGTATGTGAAACCTTGGGATACATTTTTCTCACTTAGTGTAGTATGCCTTTCCGTCGATCAGATACAATTACCAAATCATTCCGCAATTCGTATGCAGTTCTTACTTTTTTTAAGAATCACTACTATGAATCATTGCCCTCCTTTTCACCAAATCCAAATGCAAAGGGAAAAGTTTGTCCATTTTCATTCGCACGAACAGCGTATAAATTTTGCACTCATATGCACCTTTTAAATATGTTGCATCTATGTACTGACGGGACTTATGTACTTGAAACCCTCGATCAAATTATCTAGTGCACAAAATGACCTCAGAAAATGCTCCTCCTGCAGTGCTATGCTAGTCACCGTGCCAGACAGTGTAAGCTCCAAAAGGTAGAAGTATAATGGAACTTGTCTACATGAGTCCTTTGGAGTTCAATAAGCTATGCCCTTTGCACGCTATAAAGATCTCCAGGATTTGGTATGTCCTGGCTTCACCCCATAATTCTCCAACATGTCTTAAATCACATTTTGGGGTTTATTCGCATCGACAATTTTACCAATGTACAAATGACCAATTGTTGATGCACTTACATTCCGATTTTGGCTTTGTTGTACAATTCGAATGCAAGTGTGAGTTCGGACAAACTTGTGAATCACCTATATTTGACATCTAGCTCTACACTGTGCACTTATCATGAAAATGCAATCTCTCTGATTCTTGCATCATGCCTCAAATTTTACCATATCCAAACGTATCACATGATAGGAAAATCTGTTCTCGAGTGAATATTGATCGACCGTTGCCGTCAATTCATCTTTACTATTAAAAATTGCATCATTCCTTATCGAACTCACAAGTGGAATGCTTTCATCTTCAGAATAATTCACATTTTCATCCTTTCCCCAGTCCATGTTTGTGAATTGAGTAGAAGGATCCAACATAAATTACTCAAAAGGAATGAAGTGTCTGAAACCATCTTCGAAGTTGTCATGGATGTCATCATCAACACTGCAGATATGTTCTTCTTCATAATCATCATTGATGCAAATATTTTCGGATAGTCCAGGTTCATCATTTAGAGGTGAGAATGTCCCATCTGAATTCGGTTCATATGCATTAACAAAATCATCCCTTACATGATCACCACCATATTGATGTAATCTTTCAATTTTGTTAATGACCACCATTTTATCAACTTCCCCGTTCCAATACATGATTTAGTATATGTCTTCAATTTCATTAATTTAATACTTCCATCAGATAATGTGGATGTAATTGAAATTTATATGTTGAATTAGTTTAAATCAATCTTCATACAATTTGCCATAGTTCCCCTAAAATCTTCATAACTGATGTCTGTTTGGTACAACTATCGAACGTGCAATTCCACTTAGAGAACTATCGTAAATAGCAATTCTATTGTAATCCATTTGTGCAAGAATCCAAAGAAAAATATATTAAGGAAAATGTATAGATAATAATATGTTAAAAAGGGGGAGAAATAACTTAATAAAACAATAGAGAGAGAGAGAACTGTCTAATTATATTCTTTTTTTTTTTTTGAAAAAAAGGTGTCGAGAAAATTTTTTTAAAAAAATTTCGATGGTCGGAAGGTTGGAATTTGGTCGGGAAGGTCAGTTTAACCTAAAAAAAAATTGTTCGAAGGTTGGTCTAATAGTTCGAATGTCGAATCATACCTCTTGAAGGTCGATTTATCTTAAAAGAAAAAAAAAGGGGAAGCGAAATCCTAAAGTTTGGAATTGAAGGTTGGACTTGAACTCTTGAGGTCGATCCAACCTTCAAAACTTCGAGAGGCAAATTTAGCTTAACTCAACTCGAAACACTTTGCAACCTCCTTTCTTTTCTTCATTACACCAAACAAACAATACAAAACAAATAAACATCAATACCCAAAGACACTTCGAAATCAAAACATAAGCATCAATCACCATAACAGCAAAAAAAAAAAAAATTAAACCTATCTTCTCAATTTCAAACACTACCTTGATGTTGTGAAGAAGAAAAAAACAACTTTACCAAACTCAACGTACCATTGAATGGGTTCTTTTCAAGTGAAGCTTTTCTTGACTTTCACCGAATGAAACATCATCAATGATGGTAATTGTTGTCTTCAATTCAATTTTATAGCAATTCAATGATAATTGGGGGTGTCTTGGATGTTGAGAGGCAATATAGTAACTACAAATTAAAAGTGAATAAAGGTTAGTTTTGTTTTTTCTTTTTATTAGGAAAAGTCAAAATGAATATATGGTGAAAAGTTAATTTTAGAGTTGGATAAGTTATGAAATTTTGTGAAGATTTGGACAAAATAGAAATCTTTCTATCCAAATTGGGTAAGATAAGAAAACAACCCTTCTTGAAGAAATTCCCAAATATAACCTATTTTTAGATTTAGAAGTTCCACTTCTAAAATTACTCATTTTTCAAAAAGAACTTAAGTAATATTCCTTACTTAATTACCATCGTCATCTCTCACAAGCTACATCTCCGAATTACAGGTCTCAAATGTTATATGCAAGTTATATCTCTAAACTAATCTCTCACTTGCTACTACTAAGTTAACAAAACTTTCACAAAATAACAATTACTTGTATATTTACACTCTCTATAAAAATAAAATAAAATTACAAAGAAAATAAAGGTTAGAGTTAAGACACTCGAAACATAAACAATACCTTACGTTTAATATCAAATTAAAACGTCCCTTGGAAGGACGCAGAAATAACCTAACGAATTCATATGCCAATACAATAGGTAGAATCATGAGCTACATATATATAGAACAGCTAAAGCATCTGCTTGATTAAGGATTGCAAAATATATATATATATATGTATAGATGGCCAGGTTTACTGTCACACTGTTTCTCGTTTCGAATGGCTAGGAAGGGAAAGTGGGTGATCCTCTTCAGATAAAGTTCGTAATTGTCGCTGAAATATTTAACACTAATAATAATAGAATTCAAATCCTTTTGTCCAATTGAACCTGAAAAAAGATAAAAGTTTGGCATATATATATATATATATATATATATATATATATATATGGACAAACTGTGGGATCAAAATAATGCAAACATTTAAAGTCATGGGACCGCAAGAATGGATCCATCATATTCATATATAGAATAGAATATGAATATCCATTTCAATTCACATCATATAGTCATCAAATGCCGAAAATTGGGTATGATACATTGGGGAGGCATTTGCTTTCAATCTTCCTTTTCCGTTTCTACTAAATTAAGTTGTTAATGGAAAAAGAAAAAAAGAAAGAAGAAGATACATTGCACTCTACAAACAATGTGGTTTTTCCAGGACCCCATTTTCATACAATTTGTTGAGGAAAAAGCCAAAAAGAAAGTCACATCTTTCTTCCACGAGCCCCTTCTGTACCTCAAAGCTCAAATCATTTCCTCGGCACTTTTGTATTGGCATAATATCAGAGGTCCCCTTGATGTGCCCCCTCCTGGCTGGCTGGCTGGCTGCTACCGGAAGTACTCCATCAAAATCTATGCACTCACTCTCTAAGTTATTTCTTCCCTTTGTTTTTTTTTTGTCAATTTGAGTTGTAAGTCGGTATGAATCCTTTGGCATGTTGGCTCTCCAATTCAAGAGCCATCAAAGACTTCTGCCTCTGGTACCGGTTTCTCTTTGCTGCTAGTGCTGCAAAATCAAATTAACAACTCAATTTCAGAATCCAATGCAGAAAGTCGACACGCTATTGCTGCAGTACAAATACTACAAGACTGACATTGACTAAGTAATGTTCAATTAAAAAAGCATATATAAGCAATTATTCGGGTGAGGCAAAGTACCTCCTATTCCCACAGAAAGCCTCAAAGCAAAAGTTTCTTCAAATGTTCAACTTTTATGGAAGAAATATCAACAGTAAATGTATCTATCAAGATATGAGTAAAAAAATTCATCCATCGGCAAGTTGAAGCTAAATAAGGACAAAAATTGGGAAAATAGGCAATGCATTCCTTGGGAAGACTTGACAAGCTTTTCAAAGTCGGATGATTATTGTAAAACTAATGACAGAGTACACAGATTTCAATTTTCAAAAGCCATCACCAACAGTTAAATGGAATTCAAATATGCCATCCATGAAAAATAATTGATCGTCAACAAATCAGCATATAAAGACAAAATAACAGAACTTGATCTGAGCAACCTCAAGTCTTGAAAGGAGTTCAATATTGAACAAAGATCCCATAGATTAAGACATTTTTACTAAAAAAAGATTTCTCAGCAAGGGCAAAATTTACTACATCCACCATAAATGATGATCAATGCCCCGGTCAGACTAGTTAATCAACAAACTTACCTAAACTATGCAATACAAATTAGGAAAACGTTACCGGAAATGGAAACCAATTTTGAAATCATCCGGATGAGGAACCAGAATGCTTCGAGCACAGAAAGTCATAAGTTGGGCCGGAAAAAAAAAATAGTATATTATTTTTAGGAGGAAACAGCAAAAGAGGTTTTGGACATGAAAATAAGCTCCCTGCTCCATATAATTAAATCTTAACCCACAAATTCTTTGTACTGTCTTTTCTCCCTTATTTTCTGTGGATAAAACTAATATTCCCTTTATTTCAAATTGTATATCTGCATTTCTATTTCATCTAAAATTCTATTAACAACTGCCTTAATTTAAGGGAGAAGGGATTCTACTAACGTATATAATCACATTAATAATAAGGATAATGTGGTAACTTTCACATGTGGTTGTATCAGTTTTTCCACAATTGTGATACTTTCTATCTTTAAACTAGTTCTTGCAGAGACATTATTGATCCTAGAAACTTTAGGAGGGGCTAAATCCACAACCAATTGTTTAATTTAATAAAGCAAGACAAACTTACTACTTATCTCCCTTTCCCCTCATTTCCCTTTGATTTCTTCTACATAGAAATATGAACTTTCCTTAAAAGTATTAAACCCAATAGAATCATTCTATCTCATTAGCATCTTTTAACCCTTCATTTGTGAAGGAAAAAGCTTTCCCATACGAGTTTTCCGATGCTGGTTCACTGTTCTGTTGGTAAAATTTGTAATGCTATTACAGAATAATGGAAGCTTAAGGCTTTGTTTGGAAAGTAAATGGGAAGGGAAAATAAATATGGACACTTGTTTGGTTGAACAGAGATTTGGAGGGGAAGCAAATTAAGAAGAGTACCATCCTCCACCACATCAAAATTTCCTCACCTAGAAAGTTAGAAGGATTAGGAGAGAATAATTGGAACCCATAAATGACAATATTAACCAAACTTCTAGCATTAAAAATAAAATAAAATAGAGAATGGTGAACATGAAAGGTAGAATAAATGAATGTACCTCTCTTTTCCAATCTCACTCTACCTCTTCTTTCCTTCCTACCGAACAAGATAGGCGTACATAGTTACTTTCCTAGCAAAAGTAAAAGTGGCCAATCATTCGCCCCTCCACTACCCAACCTTTCCCCCGACTAATTATTTATCAACAAAAAATACCTAAGGTCTTAGCCTGGCCTGCAATTATCAAGTTGTTTAACATCAGCCTCTTGAGTATCGCTCTTGTAAAATTGAAGCACCAAATGCAATACCATTACCCTCATATTCACTTTCAACTATTTGTGCTAACGAGTTTCTATACTATCTACAATTTTTTTCATCACAAGTATGCATTTGAAATTGATAAAGGACAAAGTACTGGAGAAAAAAGTGATTGGTTTCTTCAGCTAAGAGGATGGTTTAATTGTCAGTGGAGATCCAAGGGCATTTAAATCAGCCCTGAACTGCAAAACACTTTCATGGCCACTCTCCATCACCAGCTTGATACTTATTATATCAAACTAATGTTTGGGCCTTGCATTTCAACTAGAGAGCAAATTCTCTAAAAACTTCATTGTCATTATAGTTCAAAGACTTAAAACAAGGTACACAAAAATAACCAGCAAAATGTATCCCTTCCAAGAACGAGAAAACAGAACTATATCAGCCAGCATCTGTAAGTAGTATCTAAGTATAAATATTTTTTGAAAAAAATCTGAAAGAACCACCACTTGATAATGGATTGGGAAACTTATTAATCATCAGAGATCTTAGTCTGAACCTGAAAATTACTCTGCCCACCTCATATAACAACATAAGGAATTATTTTTTCGTGTTTGAGCAAATAGCAAAATCAAAGTACTCAAGAGAATGTAGTTCTAATTCTTTAGGTGTTGAATCAATTAACCTTGCCCCTTTCTTGTTTCATTCAAGAGAAACAAAACTTTCATAGAAGGACAATAACATTTAGTAAAGCAGAAAAATTTTAGAAATATTACTAACCCATCAACTCGCTTGGTAATCCAAAGTCATAATCATTCTGCCGCCTCTTGATGCATATGTATATCACAAAGAGCAACACACAAAAGACAAAAACGCATGCCAGACCAATGGCAACTTTACCGCCAGTGGATAAGCCATCCTTTCCCCAAAATAAGGGACAGTCAGGCAGAGATGGTACACCACACAATCCCTTGTTACCAGATAAGCTGACAAAGAGATATAGAAACAAGATAAGCAAAAGATTGTTCTACTGCATATATAAGCCAGTATGTATGAATTCTGGATACCTTCCCAGTTATAAAAATTATCATGCTATAGGAGTCTCGGTGCTCATGCCACTCTCACACTTACCCACAATCTCTAATGAATGTCTGTGTAGCATGTCAATTCAAAAAAATAATTTGATAATCAACTCAATATCCCGAAGAAATGGATTGTGATTTAAGACGCTAAGATAATACACTTTAAGCCTTGTTACATAATTAGAAAAATGAGCATCTTTGACCTTAAGCTAAATATTGTACTCAAAAACACAATTCTCCAAATGCAGCAACCCATGTTTTCACCCATGTGGCCAATCCCTCCCCAGCTACCCACGAGATACTAATTTCTAGTGTTCACGCCAATGACAGAACAAAGAAAAAATGAAAAATAGAAAACAATGATTGCGTATAGAAGATTGGTGGAGAAATAGTAAATAGGAAAATGAGTTCCCCTCTGATTATGAGGACTGGCAACCAAATACTATGGTCCATGGTGCTGGATCATTAACATCATGTGACTATGAGTGCATCAAACCTATTGGAGTTTTTACCAAAGATGGGGTGTATGAGGAAAACGATTTTATTTTGGGGTTTGTACAGAGGTGTTGGAAAATTTTGGGATGTCTTGCTATGTCAGATAGCGAAATGGGACCATTCCACAACGTCACTGACTTTTTCATTCCGCCATCTGACAAGACACCCCAAAATTTTCTAACCCTTCCGCACGAACCCCAAAATAAAATCAATTTCCTCATACACCCCATCTTTGGTAAAAACTCAAGCTATTGAAATGCCATAACTTCTATACTACAACGACATGATGAAAGAAACCACTTTACGAGAATAGTTTCACATAATACACAAGTAAGAAGATATCCTGCCCCAGCAAACTTACAAGATTTCTTGGAAAGGTTGTCAGAGTTGAATTTTGTACATTTAAGTGATAATGTACAAAAAAATGCAGGAGAGAAAAATAAATAAAAAAATAAAAGGTCAGATAAATAGAAAACATACTCAATAGCGCCACCATGAACACCAATAGAATACAGGTCCAGTGGGACTTGCCCTTCAAGTTGGTTACCATTCAAAAGCCTGTCCCAAAGTACAGAAAAAGAATGTTGATTCTATTATTGCAGCGTGAAAAATAGATAATATTTTACTTGTGCAACCAAGATGTATGACTAAGAATGCTTGTCCAAGTTTCAGACAATCAATTTCTGAAATCTATCAAAGAGAGGATGACATGATAAAACTAGTGACATTAAACTGTAATGCTGAAAACAAATAATGCATTGTACGTCTGCCCCTTTTGTTGCAATTTTTCTTTTTTGGTTGATAAAAGAACCAAAAAGGAAAAGATAAAATGAAAAATCAGACTACAGAAAAAATAAGCAATTGAATTTGCATTTAAAATGGATTCACAAAAAAATTACCACCATATAACTAGTGGGATGAGTATGAATTAGAATTTAAATTATACAATTTCAATCTACAAGAAACAGGAAGGTGAATGAGGACTAGAAAAAATATGAATAGAAGTGAAACTTACACAAGTTGTAATTTAGAAGAAGTTAAAGTATCTGGTATAGGTCCAGTAAACATATTATTTGACAGATCCCTGCAGAACAAGTAATGCATCAATGATTAATGATAAATGAATTCTGGATGACAATTAAATCAATGCCAGCACACTAGCATATAAAGAATTTTTTTTTCAAGACTGCATATTGAAATCAATTTCTTGACTAAATTGCTTGCTACCACCTTTTAGCATTAATGCCTAAAATATTTTCCAGGAAGCAAAATTATGAAAGGGATAATAATCCAATAAAACTTCTATATCTGATAGAAAATTGTTGCAAGCAATACATACACGTAATAGACTGAAAATCCTATAATATAAGGTCATACAGCCAATTAAGCAGTTGTGCACTTCCACAGGCCTCTTGTATTCAAGGACAATAATAAGAACAAGACAATGCAAATCAAGAACACAGAGAAAAAAACCATTATTGATAACAATGTGGGGACTAAAGGTTAATGTTTTCATTGGACATACAACCATGGAGTACGAGAGGCCAGTAATGGCTTTTGCTAGCTACTGAGTTTGGGCTCTGAATTCTTCCTCGCACATGCTTGGCAGCAAAAAACTAGAATTTTAGTAATTTAATTTACCAAATGCCAAAAACCAATTTTAAGAATAATTAATGGGATTTCATCAACTTTCAAAAAGCTGATTAACCAAAGTAGATGATTCCATTGTGATGCTTTTAGAACACTAGAAAAAGTCCTATAAAGAAAAAAAATGGTGATAATATTGGAAAAGAACAAGTATGTACTAAATGGTCATGTAAGAGATAAAATGCAAGAGGCCAACAAAGATCTTAATGTTTCAGGCTACATTGGAAAATGACGACGTCAAAGAACTGTCATAATTGAAATAAACAAGGTCCCCGCTTAATGTAGATCATCTTATTAACAAATGGAAAGGGATTTTCAAAGAAACTAGTCCGATAAATAGATAATCAAAGCAGAGTTTCACCATAATTACATGTAAAGAATAGATAGACTAGTTCAAATCTAGAAATGATATAATGAATTTTAACACAGTAACATTGCAGATTGAGACTCCATTAAGCTAGAGCATAAAAATATTGATCTTACAGCTTCACAAGAGATTTTTGGCCCAATCCTGACGGTAGATCACCTTCCAAAGAATTAGTGCTCAAGTTCCTGCATAAAAGAACATGTTAAACATGTATTCCCAGTGAAAGGCAGAGGAGGAGGGGGAGGGGACACCAAGAACTTTAGTAGAATATTATAATTAGAGAAAAAATACAAAATAAAACAAGAACTGCACATTCAGGTTTGGAGAAATAGAAGACTGGACACATCACTAAAAAGTTTCCTAGGATTACAAAATAATCACTTACATGATTCATCATCAGGCACTATCTGCTTCTTATCATTCAGTTACGTGATTATTTTGTAATACATAATTGATGTAGTTAATCCATCCAGAGTTAATCTTCACAGTTCTCAAACAAAAGCAAGAGGTGGAGGGGCTACTACAAGGTCTTGATCATAATTCAGAGTACAAACTATACCCACAGTAAGGAAGGAAATAGATAATTTATATTTTTCAAGGTTTTATAGTAATCAAACATGACCTTCAGGTTCAAAATCGACTTCAACATCTATAGTTATCCTAGATATCTAAGGTAAAAAAGAAAGAAGGTCATTTAAGTGATGAATGAAGAGAATAAGTAGAGAAGTAGTAAGCAGTACTTTCACATAAAATAATAGAAATATATGGATGCACTGAAACTGTTTATGGGAAATATAAAGTAGACATATAGCAGCAATTGATAGTTTCTCCAAAAAAGAAAGTAAAATGCAATGTAAACTGAGAAAGGATGCAAAGGCTTCTCCTATAGGTATTAGCAAAAACCTTAAGACCGTGATTCATAGATGACACCAGCCAAAACTACAAAAGGAAGATAAAGAGTCAAGTAAATCAACAGGTATTGGTTGAAAAGTGTGTCACTGAATTAAAATTGAAAATTTTGGCATAAAAAAAATATTCTACTTAGAAGTGAAAAAGCTTCTTCTGAGTGGCTTAATGGAATGAGCAAGACACAGCAAGTAACTTAAGTTTGTGTTAAGTCTAAATATCAGCAACTGAGCCGACATCAGGAGACGTACCACAGGTGGGAAAAATCAATTTAAAGTTTGGCAAGTAACTGGTAAAGCAGGCCGACACCAGCTGAAAGTAGCAGAATATGACAAATTGGTACATAAATGAAACACTCAAGAAATAACACATCAGTAGGAACAAGATTTGATGCATTAGCAATTCACAGTTGATACTTACAGGCTCACCAAATTTGATAAAAGAGCAATTTGATCACTAATATATCCCTTCAAGCCCTGACGTCCAAGATCTCTGGATAAGGAGAAACAAAAATTACTATCATGATTAAACCAAGAAGCAGAATTAGAACATCATATGGAAAAATGACAAAAAAGACAGTCAATTATTATTAGTGTTTTCATAGGCAAATTCTTTAATAAATAAATAGAAAACAAAAATCACTAAGAGCAGCATTGTCAAGCTTTGTGTCTCTGTAAAATTAATTATGCTGTTGGGATATGGAAGAATATGGAAGTTTTTGCAGAATATCTGCAATTCAGCATTCATAAGATGTTGAGGCCTGTGAATATGACAATTCAGAGAGAACTTGAACTTAGTCTATAGATAATGACACTATTTTTCTCACTGAATCACACAATTTTATCTCCATGTCAAGAAAAGCCTGACATTTTATCCTCCATGATACGCATTGACTCATGAAGTGAGTACCTGGAAAGATGGGTAGATATAAATATATATATATATATATATATATA
>JAOXNR010000013.1:10143300-10155698 GCA_028571225.1 Parsonsia alboflavescens
CTTACATCATGTTGTTTGAGCAGAATTTTAGTAATGAGAACCGGAAAGTGTAGACTCCCATAGGTCTTGTCCCATGTATTGGCTTTATTTTTCACTTTTTCAATGGCATCCTTTGAAAAAAAACAGAAAAGAAACTTCTCTTCACATATCTAAAGCCACCCAAATTTCTTAGATTTTTTTTTTCTTTTGACTTAGTATTATTATTATTATTATTATTTTCCATTTTGTCTTCTTTCCACTATGCAAACACTAAAACTGCAGTTGTCCAAACTAAGTAGAATAAATCTTTCATCAATTTCAAGAACAAAAATACCACTTATGATTATTTGGTAGCCTTTTTTTTTTCAACTTATCTCAGTATGTATTCATATATATTACTAATTTAATGATTTCTTTATTTAAAAATTAGAAACTTTTAGGATGTTAACGATGTTTATTTTAAATTTTTATGATTACTTGTATTTTTTATGTCAAATAAGAAACTCTCATATTTCCTCTCTTTTATATCAGATATCATTATAAGAATAATATTAAAAACATAATTTATACATATTTAATTTAATTATTTATTTTTTAAAAAAAATGATTGAATGAATATCTGTCCTGAACATCCGTGCCTTACTCAGCCATGGTAGCAAGAGAAAAGCACTTACATCTGAGAAACAACTAAGGCAGACTCATCTTTAGTCGGATGACATGTAACACCTTCCCATGCATCCCAAACAGTAGGGGCACACGGATCTCCATTCCAGCCCATTCTATCTGGAATTCGGAGGGATTCCTTCAATGCTTGCATGGCATTGACTGCAAAGATAGTCCCAAACACAGAGCAGAATAATTTTAGAGAGTGCACAGCAATTATCACCCGAGCAACTGGAAAAGTTATAATCTAAGTTTCAAAGTATTTTTCCTTTCTCTTAATATATATTGGTGAAGTAAAACTGCATCTAAAATCCAAATTTGGTAGCAACACAAAACTCCCTCCCTCCTAAATACAGAAATGGGCTAAATGCAGAATAGCAGCAAATGACATTATTTCCCAGCAAAAGTAAAGATATTCATTCATCTAACCAAAATGCCAACTCTAGATTCATGTTTCTTTTCTCTTTTCAGATAAATACTTTTGACAAAATAACCTCGCGCAGAAGTGGTAAACAACTAGGTACTATTCCTAACTTATACAGCTTCACAATCTTCGATGTACCATAACTACTACTATGAAATATGAAATCTCAACAAATTCAAACTAAACAGTCAAATTAGAGACAGAAAAACCAGATTAAACATCTCTGCACTTACCCTGGTCTGGAAGAGTCTTAAGATCAGCAGGAACAATCGCATAATTCTCAAGCCCACAAATTGTAGGTTGTCCAACCACTGAAACAAGCTTCACGTTCAACAAGGTACTACTCAAATTCTTCACCACATAGCTCCAATCATATGCAGCAAAACCGCCAACCTCCTTATGCACGTCCACCCTACTCACATTTACATCATTCACCAAAACATCAAACACCCTTTGCCCTGCTTTAGTCACACTGACATCAAGCTCCGCAAAATGAAACCACAATAAATAATCCAATTTAGCATCTACAGGCAACTTGTACTCAAGAAACCCCTTGTCTCCGTGCCCTACCAACGTTGTTGCAGTCTGATACAATTTCATAGGGAAATAATTGGGTGCTTTGTCTACATTTATTACATCTTTCATAGCAGAGATTGCTTTGATATTTTGCCCCGTATTGATAGTACTTGCTGGTAAGGATCTAGACAAAAATTCAGCATCAGATTGCCAGGACCGACCAAACCTGTCAGTATCATTCGAGAACCCGGGACCCCATTGACCCGAACCGGATGAAATTCTTCCATAATTAACTAAAATTGAAGAGTTTGATATATGCAACTTCTGCAAATCATAAGCATCCGGGTCAACTTGGATGAGCTCCAGAGAAGCGATGACAGGAGAATCGGTGGCAATACTGTAAAAGCAAACATCCGCATCGGAATCTGTGATGGAGACAAAAAGGTCGGAATAGGCACCGGATCTTGCAATGTCCTCCTGCCAAGGGGAGCGCCAGGAGAAAACTAAAGTGCCCTCAACGGAGACATCAAAGGAAGGCGAGTGAGAGTTGCCATCGTAGTTATCATAGACAGTGAATGTCCGGAGGAGATATTTTCCTGCAGAAAGATTTGGGATATCGTAGCAATTCTTTTTCCCGGCAGAAATAGGAAAGTTCCTGAGGGTCTTTTCTTGCTGGTGGCTAAAGTGTAGAGGCTCCGATACGACTGCTGTGGCTCCACCAGTGTAGTACCGGTCGGAAACCCACACTCTGTTGAAGACGTCCGTTGAATTCCTCAGTTCACCACAGTCAATGTGAAGTGAATAGTCTGATGACAAAATCAAGAATAAAAATGGAAAAGTCAGTTAGTTAATGACAGTTAAACCAAGAATTTCTACTGAAAACAGCACAAACAATTCAATACTTACTGTATGAGTAAGGAATGGAAAAGCAGAGGGAGAGATTACAGAAGAAAATCAATAAAGAGACTGAAGAACGGGACATGGTTTCTGCCACCGCCGGTGGCGGTAGTGGTTGGGGCCGGGTTTTTCTTGCGTTCTAAGAGTTAAATTTGGCTTCTTTGGCCATGAAAGAGGGCAAGAATCAAGAAAACGTGCACGATTTTCACTGTGTGCTGAACGGAAGAGAGAGAGAGAAAATGAGGGGAGTGATTAGCGGGGGAGGAAGGAAAGGGAAGTAAACAGAATGATGAAGACAGGAAACATGCAATTAATTAATGCAAAAATGGTGCAAGACAGAGACTTTTTTGGCTGATTGGTTTGGGTTTGGATTAGAATTTTTTTTTTTTTCTCTTTTGGCTGAGAGATGAAGATTGATTCTGAGCAAAGTAACAAAAATGGCGACTTCATATTTGACTTCACTGCAAGAAGATGATTCTTTAATGGCTGTCAATGTGGGGTGAAATTGCAGGTGGAAGCTTTAACTGATGAATGATGGATGATGAGTCTCCTGATTGGGTGGAAAAAATGAGGTTATGAAGAAGTGATACATTTATGGTCTTCCAATTTACTGTAAAAATGACAAAATTAATTCAAAAATACTTTTATGAAGAAGAAGAAATCTAATTCAGCCTTAGAATTAGTATTATTTTGTAATTAAAGAATATGATAATAGAAGATCTGGAGGTTAGATAGCCAGCATCACGTGATAAAATATTGTACCGTAAAGGAAAGACCTTTAATTGCAGGTTTTGCAAACTTTTTTGCATGAATTGCAATTTCAAGATGGATCGATTTTGGATCATGCCAACTCAACCCAACCATGGGTTATATAATGGGTCTATTTGGACACAATTCTAATTTCTTAAAACTAAAAACTAAAAACTATGTCTTTATTCAATTTTTAAAAGTTGAAAGTCTATTTGGATAAATAAACTTTGATCATTTTTCAAAAAATATTAATATTTTAATATCCTTATAAAATTAACTTGATCTTCATCAAATTCTTCCATCTATGTCATCCCTGATCAGCTGCCATAGTTACCATTCCTATCATTTACAGATCTCTTTTTTTATCCCTATTTTTTTCCCGCCTCCTTTTCGCCCAACAGGCAAGCAAATTTGCACAGGATTTCCAATTTTTTCCTCATTGTTCCTTTAACAAACCAGACATCAAGCTTTCATCCGATCCAAATTTTCTTTTTCTCCTTATTCCTTTCAAGAGATCCCATTTTTTCCCCTTTGTTCTCCTCTTTTTTAAAAAAAAAAAAAAAAAAAATCATACAGCAAGCCGCTTTCACCATTGTTATCTCCACAACCAAAATAAAAAACAAGGGAAAGAAGTTGCCATGAAATCAATTTTCAGTAACATATTTGTTGGAAACGAAGACAAGGTAGCTACCACCGCGTCATCCTCACGCTTCCCCATCTTCTCCTCCTCTGATAAAATTATATCCCATCACTACACTTTGGGTTTTTGACCAACTATTGTATTGTTATCTAAAATTTAGAGTAAACTCGTAATTTTATGGTGGAAGTGAATCTTTAGAAGTTCTAGAAAATTTGATTTTTTTTTTTTTTTTGTGACCTATCTCTAAGAGTTGCGATAAACATGAAATGGTGGAAGAGAAGAGAGTATATGAGCAATCTTTATTATTTTGTTGTCTTTAAGTTTCGAAAGCAAAACCTAATTCGCACTACGATGAACAAAAAATCAAAACAAAATCACAAAACTAATCGGAGTAGTTTTCTATTTTTTGACAAAAAACTATAACATTTTTCAAAAACTCAAATCATTTTTCTTCGATCAAACTATCCAAATAACAATTAAATCATTTTTCAGTTCTTCAAAAGTGAAAAGAACTTTTCCAAATGCACCCATATCCCGTTTAATTTGAATCTCCGGAAACACCAAACCATTTTAGGTCATTAGATCAAAGATCATCATATGCGTAGTTTATACATAGTAAAAGGCTTAGGACATATATATTTGTGATCCCACTGCATCCCGGATGAAGTAGGTCTTATCTTTCTGAAAAGGGTTTCTTTGAATTGAGTCACCGCAACTTTCAAGATTAGTCCATATATAAGTTATAACAAGAAATGATGATATGAATTTTATAAAAATAAAATAAAAAATTAAAACAAGTAGAAAGAGACATTCATAGTCTTTGATTAAATTAATGATGAGATGTGGAATGGAATAGTGAATAGTATAAAAGAAAAAGGCAATGACGAGATATCGTATGATATGAGTGAGTGGAAGAGACGGGTATTGTATCTAAAGCAAGTAGGGGATAGGAAATGTCCCACCGGAGTAAGTGGAAATCGGAAAAAATAACCCACACAATTTATTTCTGTTTTATAATAAATTTATTTACACAAAGAAAGTCCTATCGCCGTCAAGGTAAGAACTCCCAGTTAAGTAGTAGTAGTAGTAGTAGTGCCCGACATCTTGGGGGGCATAGAAAGTAGTATAGAAGAGAGGATTATTTACGGGTCAGCGACTTTCGCCATCATCATCGGAAACCTTTTCCTTCATTATTAATATCTTTTCTTTTTTTTCATAATGGGAAATTCAAATTACCCTCCATAATTTCTTATATTGGAAAATTACTAGGTCAATACCTTCTTTAAAGGTCAAACATCTATAATACTATTGAATTGTGATGTTGCTAGGTTGATAAGTAATGGATATACTTTTGATTGATTACTGGGACTTGCATAATCGAGGACACAACTTATAATTGAGAAGACAGTGTAATCCTGCCTATAGTTCAGTGGTTGAAATAATAAATATGAGTTAATTTTAACTTTATTAACGTGTAAGAGATAAAGAGAGTAATTCCTTTTACGAATATAGTTAAAAAGTAAGTTTTTCACTTTACTCTTGTGAGATATCAATGATTTACTTCATGATTCTAAATACGGGACGTAGGAAATCTTTTGGATTGTTGTTCAATCTTCATAACAAAGAAGAAGATAGGTATGGATTCTACTCTACCATGAGTATCCCACATATAAGATTTTTTTTATTTTTTATTTTTTAAATGTGGAGTTAAAAAGAGTAGAAAATTAATTACCTTTTTATATTAAAATAATTTATATTTATATTTATGAAATCAAAAGGCATTCCTAAAAGCTAGGTTGGCGATATATGATAGTGCTCAATTTTTCACTTTCATCACATCCATCAGGAGGGAATGCTATTTAATTTTCTTTGTCGCGACAAAAAAATTATATTATCATAATTAAAATTAAGGTCAAAGGTATAATATACATGATCAATCACTTAACACTATTTGAGAATTCACGTCATTGTTCAAAATGTGAAAGATGTATTAATAAATTCGAATATGAAAGATTAATTCTTTAATAAAATTCTTAATAGTCGTTTTATTCTCTGATTTCCTCTTCAAGTAATTTGGGGTGTGGTTTGGCTTTTCCAAAGAATGGATTTTTTTTTTTGAGGAAAAGAAATGAAAAGGTGATGGGAGGGAAGGATTAGATTTGGAAGAATTGTGGAAATCCATATGGGAAACCAACCAAAATAGAAGAAGAATCTCCATAATTAACAACCCATGGAAACTGCCTTTTTCTTTTACCTTTCCTTTAATCATCAAATGACTTCGAAAAGCTTCAATTAGAAGCTCAACCATATGAATAAAGTGCCCTAAAATCAGTTAATTAAAAAGGCATTTCTAAAATCGTCAGTAAAAAATTATTACCAAGTATTACTATTACAGAAGGTTGGGTATGATGAGTATGCATTGGGACTATAACGAGGTGCAATAAATACTTTTATTATGGGTCAAGAAAACTATTTTGTATTTTCTCAACCAATCTTAGAAAACTCATTAAATCAAAGGTTAAACCATATTATTATCCGATGATGTTATCCAATTATGAGACTGCTGCGGTAACACGGGCGTAACAGTCACGGAAGGGGGCCAAAATTTCTACCAATTTGTCCCGTGACTCTCGTGTTGTGTCCTGTCCTGTGGTCGCTCACGTGCCTGGCTACAGAGGAGACAATCGTATTCTCTATCTCTCCAACCCATAATATATAAGTATTAATTATACAATTTATTAATGTATAATCATATAATTATATTTACAAATAATATACACACTTAATGACTAACGACTTTGTGGTGGTGGTACAAAATTAATAGTAGCACTGGAAGAAAAGAAAATTGGTAAGACATGCGCAATGGTATAGTAAATGAGAGGAACATGACATGAGGTGGACCTAAATGGCCCTGCAAAAGAATCACCTCTTCTTCCCTGGACCTGGGGAAACGGAGAAACCCTCATTCGGTTTCTCCCCACTTACAGTGTTGCGTTCTTACTAATTGATCATTTTGACTTCAGTGATTTTGTAAAAATACGAGGGCTTTTCATCTATTTAATCCTATAGTTTTTTTGAACAAATTATATAACATATATATATTTTTGTCAATCATAGCACTTCCTAATGAATTTATGAGTTGTCATAACGGTTCAAACAATCATTCGCCAGTCATTTTCATGATGGAGTAGGTCAAGTGCCAAGCACGTGAGGACAAATATGTCATTTTAAAAAAAAATTTCGTCTATTTGATCCTACTTGTTTGGGCAAAAGTATATAATAATCCCACGTTTTCTTTTCGGTCATTATAGTCTCTCATGAATTTACAAACTGCCATAACGATCCAAACAACCTTTCTCCAGCCATTCTTATGATTAACTCACGAGGACAAGTAAGCCTTTTCAAAAACATTCACAATTATCTAGAATCCAACTCTAATTCAAATTTCAAAATATGTTTTTTCTTTGTCTTGTTCTAAAATCAATTTCACAAACAAAAACAAATCAAAGCTTCAAGGTATGGTATGATGCCAAATAAAAATTCCTTTATAAATTATTGAGAATTGCTATTATATTACTCATGTACTAATGCAATCTCATTTTAATTTCATCAACCACCCTCTTTCCTCTCATCTTCTTAAGCTCATTCAGACCAGTTTCCTCATCTTCCATTGTAGCATTTTCTCATGCCTATTTGTCTTTGGCTAATCTTCATCTTCATAAATACCTTCTTATCTGTCGAATCATTTAATTGGATGAATCAGAAGTACATTCTCTTCTTCCTCCTTGATAGGTTTCAATCACTTCGTCCCCTTCTGAAATTGTCAAACAAACTAAAACAATACTAAAAATTTTTCTAATTCCTCTTGTCATTTACCTTGGTAATCAATTCTTCGGGGAAAGAAGTCAAGTTGTTGACCTCTTGCAAACTATATGCTTAGATTGAAAAAATAACCAAAGTTTGCCTTTGGAGGATTAATCAGGATGTATATTTTAAATTGAAAAAAAGGTAATCTGAATAAATTATTTCAAAACGTAATCTAAATAAATTGTTCCCAAATGACATTATTATCAAAATACTTATATAAGCTATATAAATGACAAAAATGACATTAAGCCATCATATATCATTTTGTGGTTGTTGTTGAGTTTCGTGGAACTTCTAGGCTCATCTCAACTTTCCACGAATTAATTAAATTAGACTTATATTATTTTCCTTCAACTCACTATTGCTAAAGAGAAATTGAAGAAATAAATTGGATTTGCCTTTGAAGGATTGTTTAAGACAAATTTGAATGAAAAACATGAATTGAGATTCTAAGTCACTAATAAAAAAAGGGGTGAATGATGTTATTTCTCTTCTTAGGATGATTCAATAGTTAATTTGCAAAAAAGTGCTATAACCAATTTACTACTACAACGATGGTAGTTAAGATAATAGCAAAAGTCGAAGCTTGAAAATCGCAACACCATCCCTATTATGTTGAATTAGAGTTGAATTCTTGATGATTATTAATGTTTTTTAAAATGACATATTTGTCCTCGTTAGTTAGGCATATGCTCAACACATGACCTGCTTTGAGAATGGATGAAGAAAGGTTGTTTGGACCATTACGGTTGTTTATAAATTCACGAGAGACTGTAATAACTAGAAAAAAAAATGGAATCATTATATACTTTTGCCTAAATATGTGGAACCAAATAGGAGAAAAGAATTTTTAAAATGATTGGTCGGAGAAGGATTGTATAGACTATTACAACAACTCGTAAATTCATGAGAGATTATTATAGTAGGAAAAAAATATGTAGGACTATTACATAGTTTGGCCTAATATGTAGGAGGAAATAGGCAAAAGCTCTAAAAATGACTACTAGCATATACTAGTAACAAAAATAATTAATGAGTATAAATTTAAAATTTGACCGGACCCAAATATCTTTCTAATTATTTCATGCTAGTATTAAATAATTGTTCCTTTCTACTCCGTTTCAAAATGATTGTTACATAAAGAGAGAGTTATTGTTTCAAAATAATTATCACTTACATATTTTAAGGCAAAAGTTTGAATTACCAATCTTATCCTTTGTTTGTTAACATTTTCCAATAACATTTATTACATTTACACATCCTAATTTTAAAATTCACCAATTACATTATCACTAATTCTAACTTTTAATTAATTCAAGGAGGGCAAAATCGTTAAAAAAAAGGTAATCTTTTGATTACCTTAATTTTAAAAAAATTCTTAAGTGACAAACATTTTGAAACGAAAGGCTTGATTACTACTCCTATCATAGTATATGAAAAATTTTTTTGTTAAATGTTCCCTTGAAAATTGAAAAGAACACTAATTTTTGAGAAGAAAAAAATTGATTTAGATGAATAGCTAAAAAGGAAATAAGGGGAATACATAACTTTTTTACTTTTACACTCTTGTATTAATTACTTTTTTCGTTTCAAAATACTCTCTTTTATCACTAAATATGAGTTATCAGCCTTTAATAAGAGGTAATTGAATCTATCATTTTCGGCAAATGGCAGGGGAGTACTAACGGTTTCTTTGATGGTCAACCTTGAAACAAACAACCATGCCTAACATCTGTGGTATGGAAGAGGGAGGATACATCCTAAATACGGATGGTGCTTCTAAGGGTAATCCAGGAGTAGCTTCCTTTTGGGGAGTTCTTCATAGAAGTGATGGGAGTTTTATTTTGGCATGTGCCTACTTCAGAGAGTCGATCACTAATAATGAGGCAGAAGCCCCCAGCCGTCCTTCATGGCATTCAACTTTGTTTGGAGTGAGGATTTACCTCATTGCAAATTCAAACAAACTCCCACCTAGTTTCTCATTGGATCACTTAGAATCTTAGCATATCCTGGCGTTTGGACAGTATTATTCAAAAGATAAGGAGATTGATGCTACAATATCATTTTCGAGTGATCCACATCTTCAAAGAAGGAAATCTTATTGCTGATGCTTTGGTTAATTGGTCTTGTGATTATAGTTCTTTTTTTTTTTTTTGGTCTAAATTTGGTTCTATTCCTCAGACAATTAAGGGGCTTTGCATCCTTGATTTTATGGGGATGGCCAATGTTGGGATTAGATAGTTTTTTCTCACAAGACTTGTAGTCCCTCACATTGTTTTCTTTTGTTCCTGCTCAAGGAGGAAAAAAAACGATAGATTCGACTTAACCCATATTTCTCACACCCAAGAAACTTTTTACCTGGGTTTATATCAGTCGATGAAGTCTTTGATGTAGCCCATTCACCACAATAGCAACGAAGTTCTTCGGCCAGGAGTTGCAAACAAGAAAATGACGGAAGCTACACTCATGACAATTGGAAGGGGGTCATTAATTGTTTATTTGGTGGTTTTATTGGGTGGGATGAGTTATAAATGGGGCATTTTCATTTTTACTCAAATTGAAACAGTAATTTTTTATTTATCCAATTCTTCATAACATTTCACAATTACTCATATATAAAACTAACTTTTCATTCTATACCCATTTTGAATTTTTAATTAAAATAAAAATTCAAAACATAACATTTATTCTCCTTTAACATGCATTTACTATCTTACTCCTCAGCATTCAACACACCCAACCGAACCCAACTACCTGTAAAATGAATTGACGAAACTACAACTAACATCATTCATTTGATCAGCAGTTTTGAACCATAGCTAAGAAAATTGCTCAACGAACCATTCCTTTATAGGAAAGAGAAAAAAACCAGCTTTTTATTGTGTTCGGTTGTTCATTTTTAATTTCCAAAATCAAGAAGACGAAAGTAGGGGGTGTTCGAAGGTACATTGTTCTGTTTGTTTCTTTGTTATTTTTTTCCTTTGGTGTTTGGAAGCCTGAGTTTGTTCATTCTATGTTGTTTATCTGGGAGGAGGAAGGAAGGAAGGTAGGATGGCAGAGATTTCCGTCGAAGTGAGGAGATTTCGATATTTGAGAGGGGGCTTTCGAGACACGAGATAGGTATATTTCGAGACCTACATAAGTGATTTCGAGATAAGAGATAGTTGAATTCTAGACAAGAGAGGAGCCTTTCGGGACAAGAGAGGGGACTTTGGAGACACACATTGGGGATTCGAGACAGAGGATTTCGAGACCCTTGATTTCGAGACAAAGATAGAGGATTTCGAGACAGTGGATTTGGGATTTCGAGATACACAGGGATTTCGAGACACACATGAATTTCAAAACACACATCTAAACTTCGAGGCAAGGGATTTCGAGACACAAATATTGGGTTTCAAGATACAAATAGAGGATTTCGAAACACACATAGTTGATTTTGAGACACAGTGTAGAAATGGATTATATGAGGATTGCTGTTCACGAGGGTTCTCTAGATGGAATTGTGCGTGCGCTAGTCGTACCCTCCGATGTGAACTATGAAGATTTGAGGAGAACTATGGCAAACTTGATGAAGATAAACTTAAACCAATTTGACATACAAATGTCAATTGCTTCTAATTTTTGTGATGGAAGTATGAAACTAATAGAGATTGAAGACATGTATGGCATCATGTTTTTGAAGGGGGAAGGGGATCCTAAAGTTGTCATCGTGAATAAAATTCAGAGGACTTACGAGGGTGGCATCAGTGGTGATATTGGCGGTAATTGTCCATCCGGTCCAAATGATCGTGAAAGGGTAGGATTTGTTGATGCAAATGATGAAGTTAGGACATATGGATATATTCACACAAATGATAATTATGAATTCGATGAAGAATATATTCACAGCGTTGAGGTTGATGATGATAACAATCGTGACAACAATGACAACAATGATAACCAAATGCGGCATATGCCTATGACAAGCAGACATGTGACCTCTATTTTGGAGACATTAAAGAGATGCACCTTGGAGTTCATCGTTGGTTGGATGTCGAGGTAGGACGCCCGGGTTGGTCATGAGCATATTGTCCAAACAAACGCTACAACCAAATGACGAGCAATATCATGGAGTCCTTCAACCACGTGATCAAGAAAGCTCAGAAATTACCCATTACATTTGCACATGAGTGTTTTAGGAGTTTGTGTCAAGCTTGGTTCAACAAACGTAAGTCAGTAGCAGCTACAATGCCAGATAAAATCACCAAGCGAGCGGTGGATTACATCTATTCGGGATTGCATCCATCCACCAGAACATTTGGTTCCTTGAGGAAGAAGCTGTGAAAGTCGACCTTGAAAGGTTACGGATTACATCCATTCAGGATATAGAGGAATATGTCGTAGGAAATCCACCAAAGGAACCAAATGTTCTGGTAGATATCGTTTGAGTCCTAATTTGGAAAAAAAATACTTTAGGGACCAAAATGAAAAAATGGTATAGTTTGAGTCCTAATTTGGTCCCTAAATACTTTAGGGACCAAAATGCTAAAAAGGATCTAGTTTGAGTCCTAATTTGGCAAAAAAAAAAAACTTAGATTCCAATAGAAATAACAATTATGATTCCAACAAAATCTTTTCAAATTTTGAAGAGAACTAATAATAACATCTTACATCTCTACT
>JAOXNR010000013.1:10155798-10194858 GCA_028571225.1 Parsonsia alboflavescens
TCTGGTATAAATTGTTCAAATGGAATCACTTGCCTCATCCCATCGTGGAAGTTGTCATTATTGTCACCACTGTCATTATTGTCACCGTTGTCATCATCATCAACATCATTATCAACCTCAACGCTGTGAATATATTCTTCATCGAATTCATAATTTTCATCTGTGTGAATATATCCAGATGTCCCACCTCCATCATTTGCATCAACAAATCCTGCCCTTTCATGATCATTTGGATTGGATGGACAATTACCGCCAATATCACCACCGATGCCACCCTATTAAGTCCTCTGAATTTTGTTCACGACGACAACTTTAGGATCCCCTTCCCAATTAAAAAACATCATGTCATACATGTCTTCAATCTCTATTAGTTTCATACTTCCATCACAAAATTTAGAAGCCATTGACATTTGTATGTCAAATTGGTTTAAGTCAATCTTCATCAAGTTTGCCATATTCTCCTTAAATCTTCATAGTTCACATCGGAGGGTACGACTAGTGCACGCACCCTTCCATCTAGAGAACCCTCGTGAACAGCAATCCTCATGTAATCCATTTCTACAATGTGTCTCGAAATCAACTATTGTGTCTCTAAATCCTCTACTTGTATCTCGAAACCCAGTATTTGTGTCTCAAAATACCCTAGAAATCCCTATGTGTCTCGAAATGTTTTGTCTCAAAATCCCAAATCCAATATATGTCTCAAAATATTCTATCTCGAAATCCCAAATCCAATATATGTCTCGAAATATTCTGTCTCGAAATCCCAAATCCAATGTATGTCTTGAAATCTTGGGTCTCGAAATACTCTGTCTCGAATCCCCTATGTGTGTCTACAAAGTCCCCTCTCTTGTCCCAAAAGTCTCCTGTCTTGTTTAAAATTTAACTATCTCTTGTCTCGAAATAATTTATATATGTCTTGAAATATATCTGTCTCATGTCTTGAAAGCCCTCTCAGATCTCGAAATCTCCTCACTTCGACGGAAATCTCTGCAATCCTACCTTGCTTCCTTCCTCCTTCCAGATAAACAACACAGAAAGAACAAACCCAAACTTCCAAACACCAAAGAAAAAAAAAATAACAAAGAAACAAATCGAACAATGTACCTTCGAACACCCCTTACCTTTGTCTTCTTGATTTCTGAAAACAAATATGAACAACCGAACACGATAAAAAACTAGTTTTTTTTTCTTTCTCTCCTATAAGGGAATGGTTCTTTGAGCAATTTTCTTAGTTATGGTTCAAAACTTCAGATCAAATAAGTGATCTTAGTTGTAGTTTTTTCAATTCATTTTACGGGTAGTTGGATTCAGTTGGGTGTGTTGAATGCTGAAGGGTAAGATAGTAAATGCATGTTAAAGGAGAAAAAATGTTATGTTTTGATTTTTTATATTAATTAAAAGTCAAAATGGGTATAGAATGAAATGTTAGTTTTAGATATGAGTAATTGTGAAATGTTGTGAAGAATTGGGTAAATAAGAAATTATTGTTTTAATTTGGATAAAAATGAAAATGCCCCCTTTTGTTGTGGAGTTGGCATTTCATTAAAGTTGTCAAATTCTATTATTTTTTTATTTGGTTATTGACTTAACATGTTATTGAAATGTCTAGTAAGGAGTAATTTGTGAACTAGTCATTTATTTCATTAAGTGTTGCATGGCATATCAAATTGTCAAAACTTTTATAATTTGATTAATTTGTCTAGTTATTTGTCAAAATAGGAGTTTGCAGCAGGTCAAAACTATTGCACGAGTTTTTTTTTGTATAATTATTGTAAGTTTTTGTTATAATTTAAAATTTGAGTCATTTGGAATTCATTTAGAAGTTGGATAATTTCGGTTACCCATTGGATAACAGAATAAAAATCGAAGCCGAATCTAAAAAAACCAAAACCAAACTAACTATAGGTAGGGTTGGTTTTGAGTTTTCTCTTTTGAAAAAAAAATTGACTTTAATAATCGAACTCGAACCGAAACCGACCTAAAGTCACCCTAAAAATTACGTTCTTTCATTCTCTCTCTCTTACTGATTAGAACAAAAATTATTTGAAATTATCTGCAATTTTTTTTTTTGAAACAAAAAAAAATTGGGAAAAAATATGAAGTGTTTTTTTATTTATCAACTTTTGGGCACTTCCAAGAGAGAGATAAACTTATGGGTTTGGCACGAGCTGTGTCGTCGTAGTCACCATGAGAAACTCGGAGGTTGGCAACACGGGTGGTCAAAGAATGGGAGAGGAAGAGCAGAGTTTGATAATGGGAAAACGAAGTTGAAAAGGAAAGCGCTGGAGACTGTGAGGAAGATGAAGAAAAGGACGAGCAGTGACGTTGGGGTCACAAGGGCAGAGTTTCCCATCTTCTAGCGATGCAATATCTTTTGGCGATGCAGGTGATGATGAAATTCACAATTTTCAGAACGGTTTCGATATATTTTTCTTCCTTATGATTCTTTGAAGCTGAAGAATGGCCAACAAAAACCAATACACAAGTTTCTTTTCCTCTTACTTTATGTCCATCCTTTTTGTGTAGTAGTAATCATTTTTTAAGTTTTTAAACAGACGTATAGTGGTAATTTAGGAAGAAAATTTTTTTCTTAATCTCTACAAAAATACTGCAAACACCCTATAAAAAGGGATGGATGGAGTAATAAATAAAAAAAATACCTTATAATCTTCAACTGTACTCATACTAAAAATTATTACTTTTAAATTTCTATAAGATAGAACTTATGATTATTAATTAAAAAAACTATTAATATTATATTTATAAATTTAACTTCAATATTATTATATTATGAAATTATTATATCTTATATTATTGATAAAAAATATATATATTGATAAGAAATATAATTTTTATTTTTAATATAATATTACTGATTTAATACGGTTGAACCATTAAATAATGAATCAGTAACCTTTTCAATTCGATGTCTAGTTCCATTTTTAAAACATTGGCTATAACCGATTAATTTTAAAGTTCAAGAAAAAAATTTAAATTTTCAAAAAGCTTTGGGTTATTCTGATACCTCCTTCCAACTTAGAAGTTCTAAGTGACATTTAGAAGTTAGAAGGGAGACCTTGGAACCATTTTGGGACGGAGCAGAATCATTTATGATTTGCCCCCAGGGGCATAGGCGAGTTGGTAAGGTTGACGTGACGTTTGGTTAACTCCAACGACAGGCGGAGATTCGAAACCCATCGGGAGTTGAACGTAAGTTCTAAACGTTGGCTCTGCCAACGGCCATTGTCCCCCGTGCGTCCTCTCCGTCAGTCCTCTGCCCTCTCATGCACATCCCTTAATTTACCCCCACTGACACAAGGGGCCTCTGTGTCTGTGGACGGGATTTCGCCCGCAAGGAACTTCGCCCGAAAATCAAAGAATCATTTATGATTTTACTACCATTCACCTCATAAATTTCAACGCTGTCCACCTGGTGGATTTACCAGTAAAAGTTTCTGCTACTGCTTAAAATCGCGCTCCATTAATCAAATCACAGCTGTCACCACCACCAAAGATCAACTCAGCCCTCCCGCAACTAAATTACACTCACCAATAAAATTCCACCGTGCACTCCATGTTCCATTTCTGCTGTTCAAACATTTAAGTGGACCCCCTCACATAGATAAATACGCGGACCGTCGATCTTGTTAACTAAAGTAAAATCCGGCTTTAGATTCAGAGAGCTTCCCGTGCAACGACGACCACGGGATCTTCGCCTACTTCATGGAGTACTAACATAAAGAGCCCCCCCGAGAGCTGACGCGGCTTTCCAGCCTGGCTGTGGCTTTGGCTCCCATGTGTTTCGTCACTTATCAACTTCCTCAATCAATTCCTGGTCCCACACAAGCTTTTCACCTCTGCATGCACTTTACATTCGTATTTTGACTGATATGCCTAAACTACCCTTCACCAATTTGGCCTTTTTGTTTTTTTGGGTGTAATTCTCTACCCAGCAGGCATGCATCATGTGCCAACCGTAAAATGAATAAACTAAAAAGAAATCATTATATTATTATTTCAATTCTTTCAGGATTATAAAACTAACTAAAACATCAATTGATGACATAATCTTTTATTTTACTCTATTGTTAAAATATAATTCATTAATTTTTTTTAATCTCAAAATATAAATTGTTTTTATATTTATCAATTTATAAACATTAAGAAAGAAAATTGTAATTTTAATAAACCTAATATAATACTAGTATGTAGAGTGAATTTTTTTTTTTTTTTTAACACCCACTTTTATCCTAACCCTTTCTAAACCCCTTCCCTTTAGAATCAAGAGTAGCATTATATCTATACTCATCGTATGAAAAAATATGATAAAAATTAAGTTGAAAAAAATAATATTTAAGTTGATGGTTCTTACTATCATCAAATTGTAAGAAATGAGATCAGACATGTTTGTGAAAAAGAAAAAAAAAACAAAAAAAAAAAAAGAAAAGAAATGAGATCATTATCATAAGATTATTGCAAGAGAAAGATTAAGTATTCAATTCATTGTAAATGGTAAAAAGACAAAATCAATTTAACTTTTATCCCAGAGGAATTGGGTAAGATAAGTATTTATGGTTAGGTTGACCTACATTCCCTCCTAATTTGTTATATATTTTTTATTTTCAACAAAATAAATGCCTATATTATTTTCACATTTCAAGCCAATATTTTTGCACTATTAGTTAGGACACGCTCTTCCCATTTGCTAAATACTTTTTTCATTTGAAAATAAATGTCTCATATTCCATTTTAAATTATTCGGAATTAAATATATCATTTTTAAAATTATTTAAACTTTTATTAAGAAAATTGATAATATAATGTGTTAATGAATTAAGTCATTTTTTTTTTAGAGTTTTTCATTAAAAGAATTCAAGTCGCAACAAAATTCTCTATTATGTATAAAATTATGTCGTATGTAAAGTAAAATTTGGAATGGTTATTAATTTATCATTGATTTCCTAAAATGGGATATTAGTACCATTTTTTCCCTACTTTTAAATTCTGGGAGTATTATTAAAGCAACATCGGAGATGACTAAATCAAGATGGAGAATAATCATCTCCATTAGGGCTAAAATTGTCAATTTATCAAAAATTTCCTTTTTCATTTTTCACTCCCCTGGACACTTGACTCTCTCTTCTCTTATCTGATCATATCGTATGACCATTCTTCGAAAACAAAATAGCACCCACTCCAACCCACCTCTCTATTCCTCAGCCTCGGTCACCAGCAGCTCCACCGCCGCTCCCGCCCCTGCCACCGCCACAACCACAGCCACAGCCATGCCACCTCCTGACCTTAAAGCCAACTTCCTCTCAGCAGCTCTCCTGCTTATCTTCGTCCTCCTGACAGTACATTTCCCAGCCGCCACCGCAGGCCTCCCTCAATTTCAGGAAGCTCCAGCATTCCGAAACGGCAACGACTGTCCAAAATCTACATGGCCAAACAACCCTCACGATCCCTCCACTATTCACATAGCCATGACCTTAGACTACTCCACTCCTTA
Source organism: Parsonsia alboflavescens (assembly GCA_028571225.1). Classification (NCBI taxonomy): domain Eukaryota; kingdom Viridiplantae; phylum Streptophyta; class Magnoliopsida; order Gentianales; family Apocynaceae; genus Parsonsia; species Parsonsia alboflavescens. The sequence continues at coordinate 10,161,311 of JAOXNR010000013.1, forward strand.
CCTACGTGGCTCCGTCGCTGCAGTCTTCTCCGTCCTCCAACACGCTACTTGCCCTGAAAATACTTTCTTTCACTTCCTCTCCACTACTCATGGCTATCAATTTTACGATCTCAATTCCACCATTACCTCCACTTTCCCTTACCTCTTTTTCCGCCTTTACCATTTCAATCCTACTGTTGTTAATCCCCTTATTTCCTTTTCCATCCGGCGTGCTCTTGACCAACCGTTGAACTACGCCAGAATTTACCTGGCTGACCTCCTTCCCGTCACAGTTAACCGCATAATCTACTTCGATTCGGACCTCATTGTCATCGATGACGTTGCCAAGCTATGGAAAATCAATCTCTCATCTCACGTTTTAGGAGCGCCGGAATATTGCCATGCGAATTTCACACATTATTTCACTTCGCGATTTTGGTCTAACCCTTTATTTTCAAACACTTTAAAGAATCGTATCCCGTGTTACTTCAACACTGGAGTTATGGTACTGAACTTGAATGCCTGGAGAGCAGATGGGTACACCAAGAAACTCGAGCATTGGATGAGAATTCAAAAACGGTATCGAATATATGAGTTGGGTTCATTGCCTCCATTTTTGCTAGTCTTCGCCGGAAATGTTGAGCGGGTTGAGCACAGATGGAACCAGCACGGACTCGGCGGAGATAATCTTGAAGGACTGTGCAGAGATTTGCATCCCGGTCCGGTGAGCTTATTGCATTGGAGTGGGAAAGGGAAGCCATGGCTGAGGTTGGATTCAAAGAGACCATGCCCTATTGATAGTTTGTGGGCACCCTATGATTTGTTCAAGCATCAGACGTTGTTTTCAGACAGCTGAGCAGATGATTACAACTCCATGAATTATTGAATCTCACATTGTGGTGAAAGGACGAGTGAGGACTAAAGTTGAAAGCTAATGCTGACGTGAGAAGAAGGGTATTCTTGGGAGATGCTGAAGATCGTTTTCCATCTGGTGTGGTCAGAGATGGCACTTTTGTCGGTGCGGCTAAGTTGATTAATTCCCACTGTCTGATTAAAAAAGGAGGATGGGGAGTCTTTGGTGGAAGTGATGGATGTTGGCATGGAGTGCTGGGTCGAATGCAATATTCTATGGTGGTTCTGAGGGGTGGTTGGATGGATATACGGACGGACATTCGGATGTTGCTGTCAAAAGGCTTTTTCCTGCGTCGGTGCGTGGTGCTGCTTGAGGTTTGCTTTTGTTGTACATGAAACTTTTGATCGCCAAACACTAGTAAAATTTTTTCCTTGATTTTGATCATAATCATACTATTTCATTCTTTAACCTTTGTAAATACTTTCAGTCTTTTTCCAACAAGCCCATATTGTTTTTGTTCATAACTCATCCTCAAATTTGTTTCTAGTTTATTTTTATTTTTATGCAATCATTTCATAAAATGTCTGCTCTCATTGAATTTACCGAGCATCACTGAAATCAATGAAATGCATTTACTAGTCATTTTAATTAATTAATATTATTTTTATACTTTTTAAAGAGTATTTTTATTTTTTATAAACATTTAATGAAAAATTTTCAGTTATATCTTTCTGATCACATCACAATAAATCGTAAGATTGAATTTATATGAACATTATTTATTATAAGGGGTATTTTGATAAAAAAAAAACATGAAATAAAAATTTTAAAAAATCATTATCTTGATATGTATTTTAAAATCTTAAACGACTTTTAAAATGAAACGGAAAAAGTAGTAACAATAATCGCGGATGTAAAGCAAATAAATACTCACTCTATTCCATTTTGTTCATTCACTTTAAGATTTGTATAGTAAGAATTAAGATAAATAAATATTCCTTTCATTCCAAAATAAAATATGTCATTTAATGATATTTTATTTATTTCATAATATAATTCTCTTTTTTTTTTACCCTTTATTAACATATTCATTCATTTATTTTTGATATAACCTAATTACATTTTAATCTATATGAAGTAATGAGAGGTAGTGTGAATTAATAATTTTTGGATAATTTTTGACTAAAATATCCTTCTAATCGTTGAGAGACTTGTTTAGAATGCGCCAAGATTTTAATTAGTGTTGCAGCGGTGAAGTTCTTTTAGAAAATCTAAAGGGCAAAGCCAAAAAAGTTCCTCACCATGTCAGATTTTATATTGATAAAAGTCTCATTGTAAAGATAATTTCCCCCTCCTTTTCTTTCTACACCACTCATAATAATTAATAAAGATACAGTAATCGTTAATTTAATAAAATACTTAGATTTCCCCTTCACTTGTTCAATGAGCAATTGATTACTCATAATTTAATTCCGCTCAACTTATACCAAACAAAATCAAAATAAATGTAATTATTTTCATTAGAGAAAGTAATTTGAGCCTTCTGCCTTCTCCCCTATCCTTTCCCTTCACGAAAAAAAAAAAAGGGAATTCAACATTTGATTCTAAATGTAAAATATGGTCTTAGAAGAAGTGTAGTTTGTCTAAAAAAAAATCTATAAGTAATCTTTTTTTTCATTCTTACCTTTTATAAATATTCCTTTTCATTTATTATAAAGAAAAAAATTTGTAATTATTCATGAAAGGAAAAATGAATATTTTTAACACAATATAATTATATTTAAAACTTTTTAATTTATATCAAATGATGATTAATAACTTATATTATGTAATGGGAGTAGTAAACGATATTGATCGAAAAGGAAGTAGTAGTACTCTCCCCTTATTTATGTTCTTTTCCCATTTACATCTAATCGAACAATGTAAATTTAGACCTTTTATAGAGTGCAAAATGGGTAAAATTCCCAATTTAGTCGCATAACATGTTTGTTTTGATCATGTTGGTTCAAAACATTTTTTTAATATATGTATATTTATTTATTTATTTATTTATCATTTAGGATCTTCAAACTTTTTTTGAGTGATCATTTAGGTCCTTTATCCTATAAAATGTACTTTTTCAGTGATTTTGACTTGATTTTTTTTTTTTTTTTTTGTTGACATTTTTGGTTCTTCATTGTATCCCCATCAATGATGATGGACAATGTTTCTAACTTAGTTCCACAACATTTATTTCTTGACCATGTTGATCCATAGACCTTTTTTTTTTAACCTTTTAAGGTCCTACAACTTCTTTCAAGTAATTTTTTAGGTCTTTTTTCTCAAACAATACATTTTTCAGAAAATTTTGACTAGAATTATTTTTCCCTATATTGTTGGGCATTAGAACAATTTTTTATACTCCCTCCTCCACCATAGTTGCCACCTCCAATGACATATCTGTTTACAAAAATTAACCCTTAAACAAATTTAACTACAAAATTATATTCAAGAAATCTCAATCAATAATACTTACTTCATTTGAAACTTACAATCACGTATACAAAAGTTATAATAAAAAAAAATAAGCCACCATATCTATTATATGTATTTAAATAAGAGACCCCAAAATTAACAAGGGCTCAAGCATACATCTACAAAATGTGCTTGGGACTAGTTGGGTTTGGTCTGGTATGGGTGAAAGAATCTGGGTAGTTAGGACAAGGCACTGGTTGCAGCATTGTGTTGGAGAGAAGGGTAACAATTTGGTGGTTGAAATAGACTCCGATTCACAATGGTGTAGAGATGTACAACGATCTAGAAGGAAAAATCTAAGAGTGGGAATGAAGGAAGAAGAAGCAAGTTGTTTTTTCTATGGTCTTCCAAAAATACCCTTAAGAAAGTCACGTGGTGCGCATGTGGGGGCATTCCATTAGTTGTTAATGTCCAAATTGGACGAAAATATTACTTTCAATACATTTTTAAAGTTCGAGTGTCCGAAATTAATAAAAATAAGTTTGAATGTCTAAATTAAAAACCGAAAAGTTCAGTGACTTCTGGCACTTTTCACCCCATTCATAATTGCATCAATGGTTTCTGGATTGGGATGGTCAGCAGAGTATCCGAGAGACAAAGGGATGACCTTTAGCTTAAAAGAAAATGGACAGAAGGGAGAAAGGAAAATAATCTCAATTCTTTCTCTTTGTTTTTTATTATTACCTCCACAATATGAGTCATGATACAAAATTTCACATCAATTAAAACTTATTAAATGTAACTATGTTTGGTTGAAAATACTCATTTTTCTTTCTCATTAATAACTTTTCCTTTTTTTTTCTTTCTTTCTTTCTTTCTTTTGTAATAAAGATGACTTCTATCCCACGATATAAGTGATCACTTGTGATTTTACGTAGATTAAAAACTTTTAGATAAATTGGTGAATTTCATCAATAAACTATTTTTGACTTTAAATATAGGTTCTGAATTTTTTTATTGACGTTTTAGGTTCCCAAACTTTTTTTGATTTGTAGAATAGAACCTTTTACCAGTTCTACAGATCATCTTTTCTAGTCATAGGACCTATGCTACAACTAGAAAAATGTTTAAGCTCCTAAAATATTTTTTAAAAAAAGATTAAGGATCAATATTACAAATTAAAATAGTTTCAGTATGAAATTCTTCAATTTGTTTAACAAAAATAACTTAACAAATTAATTTTTTTTTAATAACATTTAATATTGCAAAAAATATCCTTAACCATACTTAGTGCTACAGTGATTGTTGGAAGAGTTTATTTTTAAATTTGTTTTTTTTAAAAAAAAAAAAGTTAAAAAATGATTAAACTTAACTTATTTTTAAATCAATTTATCCAATCATTTTTCTCAAACGAAGTTTTTTTAACTCTTTTTCTTTGTTTCATTTTTTTTTAATAATTTTTAACTTTTATTGTTCACTATTCTTTCCATTTTCCTTTTGCTGTATTTTTCACTTATTTTAATTTCTTTCTTTCTCTCACTGCTTTATTTTTGAAAATAAATAATTTAAACATAATAAATATTTTGTTCGACTTAAATATATTGTAACTTATACAATAAAAATAATTATAATTTAATGAAATATCAAAATATTTAAAAGTTTTTTTTAAAATTTTTTTTTCTTGAAAAATGCATCTAAATTATTACATTTTAAAAAATGAACATTTTAATTTAGAAGATAATCTTTTTTTTTTAGAGAAAATATACCACAAAAAAGGTAAAACATCCCAATAAGTTCTAAATTTACTTAATCATGAAAATTGATTTTAGCATTTGGTTTACTTGATATATAAATGTATTATAGATTTTTTGTTAAACGAATTAGTGAATTTCTTCCTTAACTATAGCTATTTTTAACTTGCACAATGTAAGTCCTTAATCCTTTTTTAATTATATTTTACATTTTAGAAGCCTAAACATTTTTCAATTTGTAACATAAATCTTTTTGACTGGAATAATGAATTGAAGAATTAGTAAAAAGACCTATCCTACAAATCAGAAAATGTTTGAGAACCTGAAAAGTTAAGAAAAAATATTGATGACTTATGTTAAAAGTCGAAAATAGTTCAGATTCAAATTGGAGCTTGAGTTCAAGATTGCACGAACCTAAATAATCAAGCTCGAGCTCCATTGTCAAACACTTGGAAGGCTCGAGTTCGACTAATTATAATAAAAAAGCTTGAGTTTGTTCTCGTTTAAGCTCGACTCAAATCCAAGCTCGGGTTTGAATTCGTTTAGATTTGTTTTTGCATCTTAAGTTATTTTTCTTAAAATTTTTAAAAATAATAAATTATATTATATATAATAAACAAAAATTATGTATTTAATAAATAAATAATATTATATTATAATTTTATTTTAAAAATATATATTTATATTAAAAAAGTATTTTAGGTTCGCGAGTCTAACAAATCGGTTATATATGAATTTAGCTCGACTCATTTAACAAGCTAGCTTAGGCTCGACTTCGGTGATTGGAATTCAAGCTTTTACCAACCCGAACTAGAACCGTTTGCAAATCATCTAGACTTCTTCCGCCCCCTTCCCAACAAATATATAACCATCTTATGTTCAAAATGTTCCTCTTTTCTATCAATAATAATTACAATTTTTTTCTTTATAATAAATGAAAAAGAATATTAATGGAGGATAAAAATGAAAAAAAATCATAATTACGTATTAATAATTACAAAATGACTTATATTATGAAACAAATAGAACAATCTATGTTTTGGCACGAAGGAAGTAAAAGAGAATATTAATGGTGGATAAGAATGAACAAAAAAATCATAATTATGTATTAATAATTTTAAAATAATTTATATTTTAGGATTGAGGTAGTATTCTTTTCATTCCATCAAGGTGAAAAAAATAAAAATAAGTGTTAGTCACATGATTGACAAAATAAATTGAACGGAGTTTAAAAAATTCAAATATTTAAAAGTCTAAAGGTAAAATATAGTTTCTTTTTCCTTTTTAGTAAAGTGTTAAAAATTGGATATTTCAGGTCATTGGAGAATCAATACATTCTAAATAAAAGAATTACGACTGGAGCATAGAATGGTGATTCATTTGATCATTTCCCTTACAATATGCAACATACACACACTCCCAGAGAAAAGGAAGCACTTGGAGTGGGTGTGGGTGGGTTTTGGAAGAAAAGAAAGAACATTTGCCAATTGTTGTTTGCCACATAAATAAAGGAATTTTTGTCAAGTTAGGGGTGTTCACTAAAATCGAGAAAATAATGGAGTGTGATCCGGTTCCAAATTGCAATTTTAAGGCAAATCGTCAACTCACACAATGATTTTGAGGGAGCGAATCATCATATCACATGTCGATTTTGATGCTAATTGGATTAAAAAGAGGGATGTCATGCGCTCGCAATGCTAATACCAGATGTCAGTGGCAGCCTTTGTCGCCACAAGGGAAGGTGACACTAGACCAGTTATCAACAAATCACTCCATGATAGTGCGACACCTCTCTTTTTGGTCCAGTTATCATTTAAATCGTCAAATGATGCGATGATTTTGTTTGAAATTGCTTGATCGGCTCGCAACACCCTCAAAATCACTACTTGAGTTGACGATTTGCTTTGAAATCACAATTTGAAACAATGCCAAGTCTCAAAATTTTTCGATCCGAAAATTCACACGCTATTATTTTTTATTTTTTCGAATCCAGGGGATACATCTAACGTGTCAAAAACTCGAAATAAAGTCCCCAAACCACTTTCTTAATGGGATTCGAAAAGGGACACCAACAATTGCCAATTGGGATCAGTCAACAGAGTCATTCATGGTGATGGCGCACCAATCCTTGTCCCAACTCCCAACACTTCGTAATACTACTACATCCACGAGTAACTTTTAGAATCTGCAGCATTTATTGTAAATGTAAGAGAGTCTTCTGACCAACCCAATCTCAGCTTTAGCCTATTTAATCCTTCCTTGTAAATTAAGGCTTGCTTGGGCTTTAATCTGATTCTTAAAGCCATTGACAATTTGAGGCCCAACTTAACAGAGAATTTCCTATTTTTTAATACATCTTTTCGTTGAAAAAATCAATTAACTCCTAACCTTTAGTTATAGATGGTGGGTTGCTTAACCACTTGATATTAATATATTTTTCTTATATTGAGCAAGTCTTGTATATCAATATCTCATTTTTATATGATAAAAAATAAATATTATATTTGACTTTTGTAAAGTTATTGATATTTCCTTCTCATTAATGTTCTTTAATAAGTTGAAAGATATAAACATTTTATGATCATCTCTATTCTTGGTAATCAGGGAGAATCTTGACCATTAGGATTTCAAGATGCATTGAGTTAACGGATGTAAATTTTTAAATGAAGAAAGTTATTAACGACACTTTATATTAAAAAAAAAATTTTAAAAAATAAAACATTTAATTTTGAATCATCCATAAAATAAATAAAAACTAGATCGAGGAAAGAAAAACTATTAAAGAAAAAAGGGGAGGAAATAATTAATGATCTGTATGAATTTTCATCAACTTGTTTCAAAATTCTACAATCTCATCTAAAAGGTAAATTGAATCATAAATTATTTAGGTCTATAGTGTCCTCATGATCCTATTATCAATCAAAATAGTAATAAAATCAATATATTTCTTACGGTTATGATGTTATTTAGAACCGCAAAGTAGATAATATAAATATTTGTAATTCCAATTTAGACTAACTTTTCGGTTGTCAATTGTCAGATTAGCCCAAGTGATGAAAGACAAGAGCCCACAGTCATAAATAGATCCAATTCCAAAAAATTAAGTAAAAATTACATTTCTTTATACTGATGGGCCTAACCTAAGGTCAATGATTCAAACTGGGGATGACAGAAGGACCTGTCTCGATTGATATCCGAACTGATCGGTTTAGGACGAATATTGCCTGACTGTTTTAAAATAAAAATAAATATGGGTTTTAAGGGAAAGACTCGTGCACAAGTCAGGTAGGGGCCTGGGGCTGGCTAGTGACCTGACCTGATCCCTTTTTTTTTATTTTTTTATTTTTTTAATAAATAAATATGTATATATATATAAACTGTAAACCCTAATTTTCCTCTTCCTCTTCTTCTCTTTCTCTCAGTCATCTCTGTTTCTCTTCTTCTTCCTTTTCCTCTTCCTCTTTTTCTCTTGCGCCACATCTCTCTTTCTCTCAGTCATCTCTGTTTCTCTTCTTCTTCCTTTGTCTCAGGCCTCTCTCTTTCTCTCTTAGTCTGACCCGCTTCTTCTTGCTTCCAACTCCCATCTTCTTCCTCACACTCCTCTCTCTTTCTCTTTGTGTCGCTTGACTATCTATTATCTCAGCAAGCCTTAACCCTGCACGATAGAGAGTTTATTTCTCTTTTAAGAAGAATTTCTGTTGTTGAATCATTTTCAAGTGGTTGGTGGGATACTATTTATTCATATATAAGAGTGGAATCCCGTCTCCTTAAAGGAGCTATCTTGTTGTTGTTTAAGTGTGGAATTGATATGAATTTTGTGTGGAATTTTTATAATTTTTTTTTTGTACTATTTGATTTTTTTTTTTATAATTAGGGGATTTTTGGTATTGTTTTGCATAAATTTGTGACAAAAACGGATCAAAACGAGACAGGTCAAACCTAATAGTAACGGACTTAAATTGAAAAATTCATGACAGATCACGAACCTAGCTCTAGAAAATGTAAGACAAGTTTGAGTTTTCAAGATCCTATTCCATTGTCATTCCGAATTCAAACCGGACTTTTGTAATCAACTCTCAAAACTTTCAGTTACTCTTCAAAGCCCATACCAAAGCCCATTAGGGTCCACAAATGATTACGTGTCATTCGTGGCCAGGGTTCTTCACCAATCCAAGAAGAGATCCCTTCCCTCCACAAAAAATACCTGAAATAACCGTCACTTTCCCCAAATATTACCTTTTATTTTTAAGAAAATCCAAGAGTACTGACCTCAGACGGCAGAAACAATTTCAACCAAATCAGATGTCTTATGGTTGCTTTTCATAAACCGAAATAATCCATAATTTCGAATCTTTACCAGCCATGGCTGCAGTTGCGACGGCTGGGGTTGGACTAGGAGCGGTCAGATTTCATACTATCAACCCCAAACCGTGTTCTTCATTTCTTGGAAAGAAGCTCAAGATTAGGCCTTTTAGTGAATCAATTCAATCCAGAAAGCCACACTGTTCAAGGTCCAAGAATTTGGTTGTTTTCGCATCTGGAGGGGATTTGATCAGTTTTGTTAATGATGCTTTTCTGGGGGTTGGAGTAGGGCTTCCTTGTACAGTTATGGAGTGCGGTGACATTATATACAGAAGCACACTGCCCAGATCAAATGGTATCACACTTACTGTTCCTGGGGTTATTTTAGCTATGGGCACTTTGTCTTATTTATGGGCTACCCCTGGTGTGGCTCCTGGCTTTTTTGATATGTTTGTCCTTGCATTCGTGGAGAGACTGTTTAGACCTTCTTTTAAAAAGGTCAGTGAATTGTATTTGATAATTCTCTTTTCAAACGTTTTGTGCTTATTTTCTGTAGTTTCAGTCCTTTCTTGTAAAATAAGTTGTTTTTTCAATGGGTGCAATGGCAGGAGGATTTTGTGTTGGGGAAGAAATTAGGTGAAGGGTCTTTTGGTGCAGTATATAGAGCTTCCTTGGCTAAAAATGCCAATCCTAGGGTATGTATGTGATAGAAACTTTCCATTATTTCACTGTTTCCATTTCTATTTGATCTCTTGGATATCTGTAAAATTACTCAATTTGACAGTTCTTCATAGTTATCAATAGAAGTTGCACTTGTTTTAGTTATAGGATATATTCTGGTGTTGTAGTACAGAGATGAGAACCACAACTTCATTAAATATTTTTCAATCTGTCTCAACTTCAACAATTCAAAATTGAAAATTAATAGTTTATAGATGCTGAACTACCTTGTTGAAGAAAGGAACCATGCCATGTATGTTTGGAATAGATTTCATTTTGAGAGAGTTGAAAAGGCATTATCTTGTTGAGAGGTTCTAACATTTGTTCTTTCTTGACTCATTTCTTTAGACAAAAACTCCATTTTTTCCCACTTTTCAGATGCTAAATATTTCTCAGAGCATAGAGTGTGAATTTAACCTATGTTTGAATTGAAATTGAGAAAATGTTCTTCCTTTCTGAACCAGATAAATTTAATATCTGAAAGAGGTTGACTAATCACTGTGAAATAATAATTTTATTGATTAGCTCCTTATCAATCCTATAATGATTATTGTTTAATGGTGGTTCATTAAAGGAGGGAGATTTAGTATTAAAGAAGGCAACTGAATATGGAGCTGTGGAGATATGGATGAATGAGCGTGCTCGAAGGGCTTGTTCAAATAGCTGTGCAGATTTCATTTATGGATTTCTAGAGGTATTGCTCAATTTGCCTAAAATTGCCATTATAATACCATTATCTTGTCAAAGAAAATGCATTTATGATTTAAAACATGGATCCAGAGTTCTGGAAAGAAAAGAGGTGAATATTGGCTAATATGGCGATATGAAGGGGAGGCCACACTTGCAGATCTGATGCAGAGTAAAGAGTTCCCTTACAATGTTGGTACCAATTTTTATTTCATCGCTATTGTATACCTCAAATAAAGTTCATCTCTGTGCTGCAATTCTTAATAGATTTACAAAATTAATTTAGCTATATAGTCAAGGCTTTGTCTGTGCTATCTATGTATCTGCACCTTATTCTTTTGTGAAGATTATGATAGATTCTTACAAAGTTTGGAGCTATATACAGTATACAGAAATTAACTTGGTTAAAGTTTAATAACTTTTTTCTCGATCCTTGAGGCTTACATTAGCCAATCAAATGATTAAAAGACATTGCCATTGATTTTCCACTGGAAACCCGTGTCATTATTTCTGGAGAAGAGTGAAATAGGGAATCAAATAAGAGTGAAAAGGGGCATACGTTCCTTAAATTGGAAAAGAAAGAATAGAGAGTGAAAAAAGTTATGCCAGTGACATAAGATCACGAAGAAGTGGACCTGGATGAAAGAAGACCATCATTGGAAGCAAGATGGATAAAAATATGCAACACATATGGAAAACAGCATTTTGAACATGAAAATAGAAGTTGGGAATTGGGATAAAGGAAGGTCTTAAAGTATAAGTTCAGATTACTGATTCTAGACCTTTAGATGTTTGAGGGAAGAAAAAGTATGAAACTATGAGACAACTTAAATAGGAGTACGAAAAGTATTTAAAACCAAGGAATGTCAACTTAATTAACAGCACAAGAAATTAAGGGTTTGACCTGGAAGATCAACATTTGATACTAGAAAAAGTTATTTGTTTGATGTCAATCTATTAAATGGAAAGAATATTTGAAAACAAAGAAACTTTGGTCTGCAGTATATATTTATGTTCTTTTTCCAAACCCTGCAATGTTTTTTAATAGTTATAAATTCACTTGTCCTAGTCCTCTAGCTCTGTCAGTATGAGATGTGAACCCTACATTGGCATGTTATTGATGCTCACAAGAAGTGAAATACTGGTATAGACCCCGGTCTTTTGGAGAATATGCATAAAGAATCCATACCCTTACAAAAGGTATTACATGAAATGCATGTAGTAAAAGTTTCAATCTGGTGAGCTATGGAAACCTGGTCTCTGTTTTCTTCACGAGAAAAACCTCACGATAAACAGCTTGCTAACATTGCTTTACCTAGTTGCTTTGCATGGTTAATGCTTTTGGTCATTTGAATGTGCTTGGATTAGGTGAATAGATCTGGTCAGTGCAACTCAGATTTCTTGTTGGGCTTTTATAGTTCTGTGTCACCTTCTGGGATTGGATATGGCCAAATAAGTGAAAACAGATATGTTTCACGCCCAACATGTTTTAGGTTATTCATCCTGCAACCCTTTGAAGGCTGCTGGCCTCTTTCAGCCTTGTCCCTGATAGAATTTCCGTGTCCTTGCCTTTTAGAAGATACTTAGCTGGAATAAGCATTTTATTGAAAATAATGGGAGATACAAAAGATTTGCAATATTATGCTTAAAATTATTTGAGCTAATGGATACTAGAAACTAAACTTGGCTTATAAGTTGCCTTATGTTCACTGATTTCAGAGTGCCAGATATGTCCATGCAGCTCTGAAGTAGTTTGCCGACATAGATTGTTGATGCTTGTTCTTTCATGTCTTATACAATAGATTGTGCTAACAAGACTTGATCAAGTATGCATGCCTTTCTGCCCTTATTTGACTTATAACATATGCAGTTTTCTTTTCTTGGTCAAACTCATAAAATTGAGCTTGACCTTTTCTGCTGCAATGGTAAAAAATTATCAGGTGGAAGCAATGATTCTTGGGAAAGAGAGAGACTTGTCCAAGGGTCTGGAAAGGGAAAACAGAATTATCCAGACAATTATGAGACAGCTTTTGTTTGCATTAGATAGTCTTCACTCCACTGGAATTGTCCACAGAGATATTAAACCCCAGAATATTATTTTCTCTGAAGGTAAACTGCATGAAAGAACTGGGCAATTTTGCCTCATTTGTTTCTTTCCAGTTTAGTCTTTTACCTCTGATTGGTTACATGTGAAAAAGGTTCCCGGACGTTCAAAATCATTGATCTTGGAGCTGCAGCTGATCTTAGAGTTGGCATCAACTACATTCCAAAAGAATTTCTATTAGATCCGAGGTAACCATTTTCCACTGATGGGAGCTATAACATATAATGAATGTTCAGTTACGTAGAAAAATTAACTAGTCAAGAAACAATGGATTTAAAGCACTTCTGAGTAGCACTCATCTGACAAGAAAAGTTTCACATATGAAGTTTTACTATCGCGATTCAGAGATTTGCTGATTAAAGTAAATGCAAGAACAGATATAAAAAGGGCCTCAGAATTCTACAGAATTTCGAAAGCAAAATAAAACCCACGATGGGAAGAGGATATGGCTCATCTCTTGTATTACGTACTATAACAGGAGTTACAAACACAGGTTCTATACTCCATATAAAAAAAGGGGTTGAAAAAAATAGCATGAATCAGTTCCACATATAAGATGTAATTTTTGCAGCCAGGAAAATTCAAAATCAAGCAATTCATTGGAGTTTTATAGTGATCATTTTCCCTGGAGAAATCCAACATGAAAATCTTCTGTAATCTTTTGGAGTTTCATTTCTTTTTCAGTTCATATTGAGTCACTTCACCCCAATTCTTAAAGAAAATCAGAATCATCCTAGTTCATGGGAACACCGAAAAGCTTGATTCCTCTCATAGGTTTTTCTGGCTTTTTCATCTCTCCTTGCTTATGAGTTGAACTTAGAAGTCATGCTTATGTCATAACTTCATGTCTCAATGATCTTCGTTCCAGATATACAGCACCCGAGCAATACATTATGAGCACTCAAACACCGTCTGCTCCTTCAGCTCCTGTTGCCACAGCACTTTCCCCTGTTTTATGGCAGGTATTTTATCCTCCACAAATTGCGCTGACTTGATGTCTCTTAACACATACAATTGACTCTTTTTTTTTTCTCACAAAATCTGTGCAGCTGAATCTTCCAGATAGATTTGACATCTATAGTGCAGGACTCATATTCCTACAGATGGTGAGTTCTCAATATTTGAAATTTTAAGTTGTCTGAATGGAACAGAGATATCCGAATAGTAAGCTGTTCAGTACCAGGAAAAATGAGAATTACAAAGATAACACAGCGCACAAATATCTTATTGCATGTTTTCTCTATTCCGATTACTTCTACAAATCGTGATGTATATTTGTTTTATCAGAATTAGAAAAAAAAAAAAATTTTGAATAATAAATCTCTCTCTTTACTTCATTTTCCTATTAAATAAATGGCCATAGCTCAAACATGTGTCCTCTTTGGTATTCCTATGGAATGTTTGCTACCAGTAGATCAAAATACAGTTCTGAGATCCAAAACATCGTCTTCCCAACAGAAAGAAAACTAACAAAGAGCGGTGCCAAATAGTACATTAGAACCTAAGGTCCAGTGATACTCACAATTTTCATGAGTTTGTCATACAGATCATAAGTCTGGTGTATAAGCAAACATATTTGGCTGGTCATCTATGAACAACAATATGACAACTAACACTGTGAATCTATTGCCTTGTAGGCATTTCCAGGATTACGAAGTGATAGTAGCCTCATACAATTTAACCGCCAATTGAAAAGATGTGACTATGATCTGGTTGCGTGGAGAAAAACTGTAGAACATCGTGCAAGCCCTGACCTTCGCAGGGGATTTGAATTGCTAGATTTGGATGGCGGAATAGGATGGGAACTTTTAACATCAATGGTGCGGTATAAAGCTCGCCAAAGGATCAGTGCTAAAGGAGCTCTGGCTCATCCTTATTTTGGTAGAGAAGGACTATTGGCTTTATCGTTTATGCAGAATATGAGGCTGCAATTCTTTCGAGCTACTCAACAGGACTACAGTGATGCTGGCCAATGGATCATTCAGCTGATGGCAAAATCAGGAACCGAGCGGGATGGTGGCTTCACAGAAGCACAACTTCAAGAGCTCCGGGTGTGTATCTATTTTGAGTAAGGATGGTACTATGGTGCACATTTTGGTTTCCCGAGTCACATGTTTTTCCTTCCCTCTTTATGCAGGACATAAAACCTAAGAAGAAGTCAAGTGCACAAAGAAATGCACTTGCATCAGCTCTTAAGCTTCAGAGAAAAATCATTAGGACAATAAATGAGAGCGTTGATGAGCTTAACCTAAGAAGAAAGAGCTTGTGGTGGAGCAAATGGATCCCAAGAGAGGAATGAAGTTAGTAAGTAGTAAAGTTTTCTATGTAAATCTTTTTGTAGTCTTTACACCTAACTAATGAAATTTATAGAACATTATCTGGAACATACTTCTGAAGTCTTCTGTACACATTCAGGTTTCTTAATCCTCATGTAATTAATGAGTTTCTCCATACACAAGAAAAAGATAGTGTTGAGTGATTGTGCCGTGTTAAATCAAGAAAGAGTAGTTCCGCATTGCAGACTAAACCAACATAATGTTTGAGAAAGTGTATGAGGATTCTGACCTAAATGGCATAGAATCGACCTTCTCAAGTCATTTGAAAATTCAGTTGGAGATGAAAAATTCTCTGCAGTTGGTGGCCTAGATTCAGAGAACGTACAAATAAAAGTGTCATTTTCTGCCTTGACATCTGTCTCATTTATGGGCTGTCATCTCATGATATTTTCCTTGAAAGCTTGAATAACTCAAATATGAGTTCTAATTTGTATGCCCTTTAGCAGGCTATTATTCTTCAGAATCAAATAATGCAATCTTATCTGCTTCCTTATCCCTTTCCTGTTTTCCTCAAATAATTCTTGGCTAGATTATCGATGGACCTAGCTCGATAGATGAACCTCTAATTAAATTGAAACTGGGATGGACCCTTGAAATATATTTTATCTCGCTCCCAAATTACCCATAGAAAAAAAATTAAAATTGAAAATTAGATTTTTATTTTGAATCTTCGTCCACACCTCCAGGTATATTTCCAGATACAGTAAAGAGCACAAAGAAAGCTGCATGATTAATCCATTGTCCACATTATAAGTCGTACCAAGAACTTGTTAAATTCTATCTGGCCATGTTATTTTGCCTGGAATAAAATCCCAGTTATTATTTCCCACCTCCATATCTCAAGGTTGTCATATTTCGTGCGTGGTTTTAAAGGACAAGTTCTTAGTCTTCATGCAATATGGCAAATGAGAGAGAGAGAGAGAGAGAGGTGAGCCATGTGATATAATAATTCATACCATACCAGCAATGGCTCAGCCGTACCAGATCTCTTAAAGTACGTGAGACTCATCAACATCAGCTAATTCAAATTCTTAATTTTTCATGCAGTTTCTTGTGCTTGACTCTATAAATATATACTGATGCTTAAGTAATTTCTAATTAATCGTTCGTACAGTAATCCCAACTGTCATTAATTAGCAAATAATTAAAGAAGAAAGCCTGGACGTGATGGCTAGTGAGAGCTTTTATCTCCTAATGAAGCAAAGGTGAGAGGTCACATCGAGATTTGTTAATCACAACTGAGCCCGTTCTTGTAATCAAGTAATTAAATAACATTTTCAGTTTAGCTTTAATAATTAATTACCCATCCGTGCTTCTCAGATATATGACCATTGACAAGACCAAAGGACTAAGTAAGTGTGACGAAACTGATTATACAGCTTCACAAACGTGCTTCAGATAGTGACCTCAATAATTAATTAAAGTCCCAGAGCAAATAAAGTATGAAAAAAAAAATCAAGTTAAAAACTTTTCTTCATATTATTAATATTATATAAATATATATTATATTATATTAATTAAAGTTTTAAAAAATGTTACAGTGAGCACCATAATACACACCGTATGGAGTGGTATGTATTCTAAGAAAAAATAATTTCGGATTGATTACGCGTGAATACATTCAAGCTAGTACACTATATATTACATTACTTCAAATAAAATTAATTAACATGAGATCAATTAAAACAATAGTATATAAAATTAATATTCTCAATGTTTGAAATTGAATGCCCTTATTTCCATTTTAGTTTGTTTCGAATTAAATGTTTCATCTCTAAAAATAAATAAGTTTTTAATATAAAATTTCAATAATAACTTCCTATATATAATAATTATTGATTAATATCCATTGACATTCTGTTTGTATCACTTATTGTATTAATAAGAAAAATAAATTAGTAACTTTGAAAAAGAACTAAACATTCCATTTTAAAGAGGTAGTATTGTTGTTTTCAATATAAAAATTTGTAAGATGAAAAATGAGATAGTATTTATTATAAATATATATAATATTGAAAGACTTTTGGGACAATAAAAATGTAGTATAATATGATGATGTCGAGGATTCCATGAGCAGAAGTCGTAAAAGCCATGAGAGGTTCACGTGTGACCTGACCTGGGTGGTTGAGTACAACTCCAAGAACCCCATTATTTTCTTCAGTTTTGTGAAGTACAAAAGCCCCACCATATAGGGGACACTAAAATCTGAGCCCTGAGGGAAGCTGAGAAAGAAGACTTTGATTATCGATTCACGGTGGTGCATTTTCCCAAGTTAATTGATTATACTATTGTGCAGTGTCTCCTGGTAAGGATGCTCATGCTGCTACTAATGATTTTTCCCAATAAGCTTTAATTTTATCTTAATGAGTTTTTTTCATGCATGCTCATCATCATCATGTAAATATTGCATATGTTCAGTAATCATGCACCTTCTTCTCTTGCAGCAGGTTTTTGGCCAAGAATGTTCTTTGGAACTGCAGAAGAGCTCAGTGAACCATCCCATGCTTTTGTCTCAACACAAAGCATAATTCCAATTGTCCCACTGAACTATGCAGCAGAGCAGAGAACTCAATCATGTTATTGTAAAATTTCAAGGGGGCAAAAATGTTTTTTAAATATAGATATTTTTTGCGGAGCCAGTAATCAATAATTTTAAGCACAATCAATTACTTTATTAATCAATTAAAGTGAAAATAAATATTTTAAGTTGACAATTAATAATTAATTTTATCTCTATCAATCTTAAAATAAGTATACTTATGTATAATTGTCGTGGGATTGTTATATCATATTCATAATACACATAATTAGATTTTTAAGTATTATTGAAATGGATTGATAATTGACTAAAACTCTAACACCATAATTGTTAAATTCAGATATTAAAATATTTTTGTCTCAATTATATGAAAATAATCTAGTGTTTTAACCCCAAACTAACACGACTCATCGTCTACATATATATTTACACTTCAAAATTGACTGTGAAAAATAAAAGGGAAAACCCATCAAATTTGAATTAAAATATAGCTGATCAGAAGTTACGGTATGATGTAACCATATACATATTATTTCTGAATATTGAAATTGAATAGGGGGATCACTTGGAATGACGAGAATGATGTCCCTGATGCTTGGATTCTGCAAAAGTGACAGCTTGAAACTACTCAAAGGGACGAAATTCAGGAAAAATAAAATACTAAATTTATAGAAATTAGGGTTAACGGAAGCTGGTGTCGTAAGTGAATGGGCGGAACACGAGACGAAGCAAGTGGGTTTGCTTTGCTTTGTTACTTGCCGATCAAATTAAACACTAACAATCTAATTTAATGGAATCATTTTGAGCTTTTCCATTGGATTTGCGCAGAAAATGTAAGAATACACACACAGTTTTCTATTCCTTTCTTTCTCCAAAGGCGGTTTCTAGATTGGTAATCACAAAAAAGAGAATATTTAGCACGAAACGTGAGACTTTGACTCTTATTTTGAGCCTGCTCTCTCGGCACCTACCGTAAATTCCTTGCAACTCTAGTATTTTTAAACTGTCTTTTCCAAGAAAATCAATTGCGCATCTTCCATGGCTTCAATATTTTTCATTGTCACCCTTTCAATCAAAATTTACGTTCAATTCTAAATGGAGAGTGTATATATCGGGTTATATTATATTTTTAATTGAATTAAGAACTGCAATTGAAATCATAATTGGATAAGGAGAATAAAATTTGACTTGAATTGAAAATTATTATATTTTTGGCATATTTATATTAGGAAAATCATATCCAAAACATAAGTATATAGTATTATGAGTATATTATATATAGAAAATTCTAAACATTATTAGAATCATGATTTTTTTGATTCAAGTTTTATTTCTGCAATATTTATTAGTACTGGTTAATTTTGAGAATTGAATGATCTCAACCAACCCATTGGACTAAGTGATAATGAGATTGTTCTCAATCACATCATCCTCATAATTCTGTGAGTGACATTTCTTACACAGTATCAATTACAGGCATATGAAGATGTCAAATTAAATTCCAAGTTTCATTTGAGTTCAGGTTTGAATGAGATTTTAAGAGTTAGGTAAAAGAATTTATAACCCATGTTGGCGTTCTTGCTACTATTGACCGACCATTAGCTGCCAGTGGACCAAAGGATCAGTAGTACTACTGACTACTACTACACGAGTGGTTTGTTTTGGTTTATGTACACAGAAGAGTATTTGTTAAGAATAGATAACACCTTTTTATTATTATTATTATTATTTTTTATATCCATCATTTTTTTTTGGGATCAACGATGACGTACATCTATTTTTTACGTGTTTTAAACTCAAAAGCTTTTGATCTTTAATATTACTATTTATCACTAATTGAATAAGGTTTGACATATATAATACTACATATATATTATTAGATGGAGTCATAGTTGCCGTTTAGCCTTTAAAAAGTTAGTTAAGTTGTGCACTGTTTAGTAGGATTCAACTGATCGATTCACCTTATATTGCATGTTTATGTGGATCCAACAAAAAGCAGAGAGAAAGAAATATTGTACAAGATAACAATATGTAAGAAAAGTGGAAAAAGAAAGAAAAAAAAAAAAGAAAAAGGTCATTTTGACCCAAAATTATCATCTCATCATCAACACCATAATATATTGTGAGGCAGCTCATGAATTATGCAAACGTGCTACCTTATTCAAGTGAGGGGTGACCCCTTATGTTGGTGGTTGATGCCGAGAGTGCCCTTAATAGAGTAAACATGTGGAGAACGACATGGCATTGAGACCACACCGTGGGAGTTGAGACCATCCCACTTAAGTCTATTGAGAGCAACTTATAATTAATTTTATATATTTTCAAAAATTTCATTAAATATGTGATTATTGACCATCATACAATAGGATTGTGTGGACCATAATTATTATTAATATTTTTTTTAAGAATTACTACAACGTAAGATTATTTTAATTACGAGTCTGGTATATATTAATTGATAAGCTTATAATTAATTAATTAAATATGTTAGTGCATTAAAGATGCCTCTTCATGATCATAAAGCTGGGAGAGTACAGTACAATTAAAATATATGTATGTAGGGTTGAATAGCTATTATGATTTTCCTTGTTGTTTGGGGGGGAATGGCATGGAATCCCCACTGTGGGGGTGGGGGCCTGAAAGGGTACTGTCTGGAGGCACCGCACACCCTTTGATGCCGCATAGTTGGCTCTTTACTAGACCACTGCAAGTTTGGACCACACTCCAAACTCCTTATAAGAACCCCCCTTCCCAAGCACTTGCCCTTCCACTCAATTCAAACTACTACAATTCATTTTGTGAACCATAGCTCTTCCTCACACACACAAAGAAAGCTAGCTATCAACAACAGCAACTCTCTCTCATCTCAATCTCTCCATTAAATCTCAAGTTCTTTTTTTCAGTTCATCAAGAGATGAAGATGAGCAGCAGCAGCATGGGAGGCTCCAAGAGAAGGATTAATTCAAGCAGAGGACTTGGAGGAGTCCTTAGGGAGCAAAGGGCTAGGCTCTACATAATCAGAAGATGTGTAGTCATGCTCCTCTGTTGGCATGACTGACGAACACACAAATTAAAATCATCAGCATCATCAATCCCTGATCTTCTTTGATGATTTTGGAGTGTAAATAGAAATCTCGGCGGAATTAGTTCACAATTTTGTACTTATAATGGGCTTTTCTTATGCCCGTGATGTCTATACATCCAGATTAATTATATCAATGAATTGAATCAATTGTTTATTCTGATCAGTACTTCTGAAGTCATTACAATTCCATCCTCTGTTCTTGGCTTTTTCTATGGTTTTTTGGTCATGGATTCTGCAGATTCTCCATCCATCTTAGACAGCTGAATTCCAACTTCACACACAAGATATATAAAATATCTCTCAAATGGGCAACAGTGCCCATCATCTGGCCTGCCAATTTGGCTGCAATTAAAGGTTCAGTATCGTCTCTTGCAGGAGAAAGAGACCTTTAAAGATCTGCAAAGGTTTGACCCAGAGAAAAAGGAAATAGATTCCCTTCTCCTGGAACACAAACTACTTTCAGGGCTCTCCGATCCTAATCTTGATTGATGAAAATTAACCATCGATATTTGATGAGTTGAATTTTCCGAAAGCCAAGATTCCAACAGTACCCTGTTTTCTGAATACTTTTGCTTTCTTGCATGAGTATGACGCAAATAATTGACTAAACCCATTACCATAAAACTCTGAAATTATCTAATCATTAGTGAAATAATGAGCCAAATTCATAAAAGAATGAAACTATTTCCAATGCTTCTCCCAAGTACTTTTACATGTATCGTAGGGCCAAAAAAATTTCAAATAAAGCAATAATGTTTGTGTTTGTATTGTGTGATGTGATCTAACCTTTTGAATATTTTTAATTTTCAAAAACCATTGCCAAACTTAATTGGCACTGTTTTGGAAAGGTATGTCCAAGAATTAGTAACAAAAATATAATATGAAGCAGTTAATAACGAATGATTTTTCGGTTGTCCTATTGTTTAAGGCACAGTTGCAAAATTAACCTTATTCTTTTTGGTCTCTTCTGATCACGGGATGCGTTTGGTAGAAACATGAAACGACTTTATCTTAATCTGAGATTATAAGTGTTTCTAATCATCTTAGTTTTGATTTTCTTGTCTTCAACCAAACAGCATTATCTCATTTTTAAAACATTCCACTTCATGAAATGTTCTCCTAACAGAAGAAATGGAAATCAAAGTTTATATAAATAGTTTTTAACTTACTCTCAATTTTCTTTGAACAGATTTTATAATGATGGATCTTCTTTTTTTTTATTTTTTTTATTTTTTCATTTATATTTATAAATTGACCAATTTAAGAGGATAAGGTTCAAAATAACCGATTCAAGGTAGATCGTTCGTCAAAACGGTACCGCACTTGAGAATTGAGAGAGCACTGTTATTGGATATTTATGGAGTCCAGCTATACTCACATTGCCAAATGTTGGGATAGAATTCAGTGGTATTTTAAATTGGTATAAAAAGTTTTATTGTTTTGGTTGGATATGAAGAATCTACATAAAGGGTGAGGGGGAATGGAAAAGGTAATATTTTTCCCAATTCTATTTTTATTTTAGGATATTTAGAAATATTGAAATATTCACAAATTTAAATTATGCATATATTTTTTTATTTAAAGTTTTCTTTAATTTAATGGATTTACATTCAACTGAGTTAAAAATTAAAAGAGTTTCACTCCTAATCTCTATACGAATAAAGATATTAGGGATGTTCACGATTCGGTTTGGTTTGGTTCGATTATCACTAACTTTTGTATATGGACCAGCTATAATTTGTTTTAGAAATTTGTTAATCGCCATACTAAAAAATTTTTGTATGTAATCGAATCAAACCAAAATCATTTGTAATTAGTTTTGGGTCGTTTGGTCCAATTAACAACTGCTTAATTTTTTCACCTATTTTTATTATTTTATATAAAATATATTTATATTTCTTTTATGTATTATATTGATGGAACTCGAAATTGATCTGCGGGTCACCCCAACTGCTAATGGTGTCAGTAAGAACAACCATGGGAAATTAGATCACCGGAGTGGACTCTTGCGATAAAGAAAACCATGATACCTAAGTCAGGTTATGTTAAGAATAAAGGTGTATGAATTCACTCGTGTATTTCGTGTGTGATTCGATTGTGTATATCGAATAATTATTCACCAATTTAGGTGAAGTTACCTTATTTGAATCAAATTCTAGTATGTAAAAGTAGGCATATCAGATCAATTGTGAGATTGTATCCCTCCAATTGCGCCTAGAATCCAGGAGTTTCCATAATAGTAGATGCCTTCCCTTGCACGTTTCTTGGGGGAAAGCTACAAGCTCGCTAATGACCTCCAAACCATCCTCGCGACCTCTTGTTGGACTTCGAAGGTCTCGGTTAATCTTCCCAAAGGTCGCGATGAGTAATTCAAGGTTCATAATATATGTTAGGAACTATAAATGTTGAATCATGGCATAGAAAGTGTACAAGATGAGTTGAAGTTCCTTGGATCGAATGTCGTGGTCCAGAAAAACCTTCCCTAAGCTCGTAGAAGGTTAGTGTTTATTGACCAAGGAGGTTGATGAGTTACCTTCCATTATAAAAAAATCAAATCTTTGATATTTGAATTGGTTTTAGATATGATTCAGGTTGGGTAGTCCTGGCCATATCCATTTTACCCATCATATATACTACTAAATAACATTTATTATTTATGATATTTGTATGGTTCGATTAGTAGTTGATTAAGATTATTTTATATACAATTTAATTATATAATATTATTATATTATTATATTTAATCTATTTAGCTAAGGAATAATTGATTAAAAAATTTTTTTATAGTTGATATATGAACAAAACCACTAAAAATTACTTATTTTTTGAATTGATTATATTTGATTAGAGGTTGGTTTTTGATTGGTGTTAAGTTAATTTGATTCGATTCGATTAACTTTAATTCGTTTTGATCAATTTTGAATGTCCCTAAAAAAGATAATGTTGTAATTAACTTTATTAAATTTAGAGTCACTCGATTTTTTTATTGTCTAATTACAATGACATTCAACTAAGACAGGGAATTAACTAATTTAAACAATTTGGAACTTAATTAATTCCAAAATCTTTAAGTTAAGAATGGGTACATCTATAACCAATTCTATTATATCTCTTATTAATATTTTTATATTGTTTATAAAAATTAAATCTATGTATACTTGTTGCACATGTACGTTACAAATAAATAGATATGGTAAATAAAAATAAAGACATGCTCATACATGAAGTAATAGAGAAGAGGATAAGCAAGACTTATTCAAATGGTAAAATAATCTTATGTATAACTCAAATATTGTTGGGTTGAGATCTATCTTCTAAAGATTTTACTGAAATATTTGAGCCAAATTAACCCAAATACTATTAAAAAAAATGTAAGGGAAGAGAAAAACTAAAATTTAAAAATGGTTATAGAATTAGTAAAATAAAAGTTACCGAAACATAGTCATTAAAAATAATACTTCCTCTGTTTGGAATTAAATGTCTCATTTTGAATTATACAAATTTTATGAAAATAAGTTGATTTAGTTCATTTTACACTTAATAATATAAATTTTTAAAGAAAATTTTAACTAATTTAGGAAATAGGATATTTATCTTCGGACAATTCAACATAGAAATGTAGACATTCAATTTCTAACAGAGGAACTAATAGTTAGATAATAAATAGTTAAAACATACTTATTCAAAATAATTAACACGTGAAGTCTAAATAAAAACATTCTAATTTATATCAAATGCTTAATGTCAGAGATTTTTCATTTTAAAAAAAAACCAATTTAATTTGACTCAACTGCTGGACTTCATCATGAAACTTTTAGAAAGTAAAAGCAGGAGAACCAATATTGTGGGATTATTATCAAGGTTTTTACGATACACCTCGACCATTCTGCTAGGTTTGTAACTGATCAAAGTTAGAATATATAGTAAAATTGAGTCAAACCCACAATATATAATATACATGTTATACCTTCGAACTATTCAATCATACCCTTGGATGCATTATCAAGTTCATGATTTGTTGAAAAAGGTCAAAATTTTTCTTGATAATAAACACAGTGAGAAAAAGCAAAATTAATTCAAGATTTTTTCAACTCAAATCTTTAAATACATTTGAAATATGAAATAATGGTAATTTTGGTCCATCGACTATTTATAGATTGTTATTTTCATCCATAAATATTTATTTTAGAGTTTTTGATCCTTTAACATTTATTTTTTTTTTGTGCAATTAGTCATTTTGATTGGAAATTGAGTTTTATAAGTTTTTCTCTCTCACTAAATAAGAGTATTTTTGTCAACTCATAATATAACCTACTTTACCTTCCTGCAATGTTCTCATTTACTCACTTATAAATTATCTATTTTTTACCTACATTGGAGAAAAATACTCCTAGAGTTTCGTTTTAATAACCTACCAAATTAAAAAAAAAGGGATAAAAATAGGATAGGTGATAAGTAGATGAAGTGGGTTATATTGTCGGTTGACAAAAAATATTCCTTTTCGATGAGAGAAAAAATTTATAAAACTTAATTTCTTATCAAAAAGATCGATCGCAAATTCTTTTCTTTGCTAAAAGATAAAAAACCCTAAAATAAAAGTTCATAAATAAATATAATCATTTATATATAGTTAATGATCCAAAAATACCATTCTTCCTTTAATATATTTATTTAATAGTACAAATTAATTTTTTTGGTATCATAATAAAATTTACTTT
Organism: Parsonsia alboflavescens; assembly: GCA_028571225.1. Lineage (NCBI taxonomy): Eukaryota > Viridiplantae > Streptophyta > Magnoliopsida > Gentianales > Apocynaceae > Parsonsia > Parsonsia alboflavescens. Next base: position 10,186,839 of record JAOXNR010000013.1, read on the forward strand.
ATTATGTCTATATTAATATAAAATAGTGTAGTACACACGAAGAGTAGTAACAGGAGTCACTGGATCTGGAATACTGAGTACGTACTGTGGAAAGGGGATCTTGATCAGATTCAGGTTGGTTGCAGTATTCTCACCCGTTAATTTCATCTACCTATTCATGAAAGAATATATATTCATCTCTTCGGTGTTCATTAGCTGGAAAAAGAAAGACTTTAATGTACCACGAAAAAAAAGATGGGAAAAAATCATTAGTAGTAATCATATGGCCCAAAATTTAAATGATATTATTATTATTTTCCTATAAAATAGATATCCATAAATTTTATTGGAAGTCACTTAAGCATTTTTGGACACTTTTCTATTCAAAAAAGCACGTGACAAATTTTTAAGAGTAAAATTGTCACTTCATAAATTTTTCTTAAAGGAGAATAACTTATATAGTACTAATTATATGGAACAAAATCCAAAATGATACTTGTTCCTTTTTCTTTTTGCCAACTAAATATTTATAAATTTTATGGGAAACCATTTAAGTATTTTTAATAACTTTTTTATTCAGAAAAATCACGAGTCAAACACATGACAACTTTTTTATGATAAAATCATCACTCCATAAATTTTCATCCCCTGTCTCTACCCATTTCGTATCTATTAATCTTCTTTTTTCTTAACTTCCCTGCAATCAATCCAATAATTAGATTTGAACCAACCACTAATTCATATTTCTCCTTCGCCGTATTTGGGAGGGTTAGTCATTTACTTTCAACGGCAAAGAACCCATGCACTTTAAAATCCCCAAACTGTATATCAAATTTAAATTGGTAGGGTTTAACTTTTTTTTATGACAATGATAATGACTGTAAGAAGAAGCATCGCAGCTGCCACCACACCTAATGGTGGCATCATCCATAGAAATGCGGTTTCTCTTAAAAGAAGTGGTTGAGAGTGACATTTACTAGTTGATGATACATGAGAAGATAGATTTGTAATATGAAATTTGGATGGTAAACTCTCGATATCCTCAGTCAAAAATGACATAATGGAATTTACCAGCAAGGTCGCTGTTGTGAAATTTGTAATGGTAGTTGATTTCTTCCTCTCCATTGATACATTCATTACCAGTTGATCATGGTTGTGAGGCAACGGCGACAAGCCCTGAATCGGGGTAATAAATTCTTAAGAAAGAATTCACTTTTTCTTTATTTTCCTTTATGGAAAATTAGTAATTGCTTCAGGTGGCTTTATGAGACTATTGTTTTGTAGTTTTGGTTGCTTTGGTTGGGATGAATTAGTAACCGGGCCATCATGGATTCAAGCATGACTGGTTTTGGTATGATTGAGAAGGGAAATGAATTTTTCGAAATGGTTACATCAGTTATAACTTGATATTCAATTGTGGAAGATTTTGAATTTGAAAAAGGATCTTGATAGATTTGTGATGGAGCGGGAGCTCACGATTGAGAAAAAATGAACGAAAATACTTAAGTGACTTCCCGTAAAATATATAAGTATCTAGTTGGCAGAAAAAGAAAAAAAAAATGAAGTATCATTATGGGTTTTGAGCCATATGATTAGTACTATATGAGCGATTCTTCTTGAAGGAAATTTGTGAAGCGATAATTTTACCCTTAAAAATTTATCACATGCCCGACACAAGACTTTTTTGAATGAAAAAGTGACTGAAAATATTTAAGTGATTTTTCATAAAATTTATAAATATCTATTTGATAAAAAAAAAATTTATAATTATTTTAGATTTTGGATCATATAATTAATAAATACTGAAATGATGATTTTCCCAAAAAAGATTTAAAAAGCTGTGGCGGAAGTAGTACTAACAATTATAAGGAGTGAGTGACTTTGGGAAGAAGGGCTTTTCCATTTCACCCCCCTTTTGACCCGGGTTTTGCTTTTATTTCAGAATAAATAAATTTTTTAAAAGGGGAGCGGCCATACACAGACGACACATCAGAGAGAATATGTGAAGATAACATATCAATAATTGCTGTGTTATTAGCTAAACAAACTTTTAATATATTTTAAAAAAATTAAAAAGGGTTCGAAGAATAGTAAGGGAAATATTACACTCTTTTTTTTTTTTAATAATTGCTATAAAACTAAAGTTAATAGTGAAAGAATAAGTTAATGGGTTTCAATCCCTTAAATTGAGAAATTAGTGTCACTCCATGTAATTCTCTTAAACTAATGAGTGTATTAATGAAATTTAATTTATAGAAACTAAAAAACAACATTTTAAAAAAAGATATTTAACGAATTTAACGGAGAAATATATGTATTATTAGGAGGTCTATTTTCTTTTTCTTTTCTTAAATTTTTTTACAAGTGATATTTCAAAGTAACATCAACATTCCGCCTATTTAGAAAGATTTTGATGGGATTTGAAATTGAAACCTATAGTTAACACGTTCGTCACTAAACTCACTGGAGCATCCCCGAAGGGACGGTTAACGTTTAAATTAATCATCTTTTTCCTTTTAGGGAAAAAAAATTATGATATGTTTAGTTCATTCTTTTATAATTTAGTTTATGCAATATATTTTAAAAATAATTTTTTTTATAAAATTTTATTTTATTTTTTTTTTTAAAAATACATTTGACTTACTCCTTAATTACATTTTATATAGAATAGAATGTATTAATGCTCTTCACAACTTTATCCTTCAAAGTAAATTTACGTTTACATCAGGATTATTTGACGTGAAATGGAAGTAACTTTACACATCATATTAGAGAGTCTATAAAAAATCTACGCATTGGGAGCCTCGACTTCCAACAGCTGCTGACTATTCAGCCACGCATGGGGTTGCGATGAGGCTTATTTTTAATCCTGGGGCAGAAGGAAGATCATGGTACATCTACCAGTGGTCGGGGGTAAATTTGAGAGTAAGTAAATGTGTACGATAGTAACTGGGAAATGAAAACAAAAGTGGGACAAAGCGTGTCAGGCTGAATCGTGAATCTGATCTTCTGTTGTCGGCCACAATATTATTTTGTTTAGTCATCTCATCTCTCATCTACCTCGCCACCACCATATGCAGCAGCAGCACCACCTCCAAGTCCAATTCTTTCCATCGGCTCTGCCCGACAACAATGTGATGAGTCAAAGTGGCAGCCTTATCCACCCCCACGTGCACTTTCCTTATCTCTTCCCCTCTTTCTCTGTGATTCTTTTCTCATCTGCATAAATCACCATCACCCTGCTGGTCCTCACTCCTCTCTTATATTCTACTTCTACTACTGCTATACTCTTTTCTTTCTTTCTACGGTTCTAACGCACCCTCTCTGTACTCTCTCTCTCTAATCTATGTTGTATATATATATATATATATATATATATGTACATGTACAATATTCATATGTAATACAAAGATTTATTTAGGAACACATGCATAACCCAAAAACCATCAATTTGGTTTTCCATTAGGATGGATATACACTGCTATATATTTCTTTTGCAGTGTCTGTGTTAAATGTCAAGTGAGTTTGTACTTCAACTTCATGCATCTGCAATTAGGTATATTTTGTTCACTGGGAGTATTGGGCTTTGATGAAAAGTAAGGCTTAGATATTAAAGCAAAATTATCAAAATAAAAAAATAATATTCCCTCCAATTCACAATGTGGTCATTTTAATCTTTCGATTTTATTTCATAATATAAATTATTTTACGAAACTTGATAAGTATTTAATGATATTTTTCTATTCTTAGATATTTTTTTATTTCAATTTCCTAAATAATTTAATATTTTAGAGGTTTTTTAAGGTATTTTAACTAAATCAATATATACTTTTTTTTATCCTTAATTCTTGTATAAAAGTCTAAAATTTTTATATTAATTTTTTTTTTTATGAACGAGATGGAGTAGTGTATAGTTATGCTATATAGTCTTTTGAAAAATAAAAAGTACAATATTTTCCATTAATACTCCCTTCGTTTGCAATTAAATATTCCATTTCAACTCGTACATATTTTAATAAAAAAATTTGACTTAGTTGACATTGTAACGATAATTTTTTTAATATGATTTTTACTAATTTAATAAATGAAACATTCATGAGAAAATGGAGTGCCGACACATTAACTGCACACATTTGAGGTGGTAGCAAAAAAGCAACTTTCACTCAGTGCTATAATTTACATAAATTAATTCTCTCTATAACTTTAGGCATCAAGGGGAAATCTTCATTCCTTGTTTTGCAGGTAGCTTTGAAGGAAGCTTTCTTATCAATCCTGACTTGTTCAACAATAAAAATAAATTATAAGCTTATAAAATCAGTAGAAGGAAAGCATTTATCATATGCTGATTATAATTAAGAAAGAAGAAGGAGTATATTCACTTTAATTAATTCCCATGTTCAATATTCTTCAAATGTTTTGAGATTAGATCTAACAATTGGGTTGGTAATTAAGATTAGGATACCTATGAGAACCCATCAAGATTCCCATCTCTCTCTTTTTTTTTTCACACATTAAAGAATACTTGAGAATTAATTAATTTCAAAATTGGAGAGAATATATTATCTTTAATTCGGAATTGCATATTGAGAGAGACATCACAAAATATGGCCTTTCCCTGTTGCAGAAGCCATGCGCATAAAAAGCAGCAGTTTTTATACCTCTCATTGGATTTTTCTAACATCACACGGTAGAATAATTAGGTGACTGCGAGAGCTGCATGCTGGTTGGTATTCATGTCATATTTTTATAATATAATATCATCAATTAAATAAATAAACAAATATTTATACTCTTTAAGTTTTTATATTTATAAATTTGTATAAATAAACAAAATATTCCTTTCCTCTTCAATAAACAAGTTAATTTCCATTTTATGAATTGAATAATCACTTATTTAATTAAATTAAACATGTTCTTAGTTTATACTTTAAAGGTTTGATATCTACCTTTAAATTTAAATCTCACTAATTACATTAATAATAATAAAAATAATTTTATTACTTAGTCAAAGGTATTTAAAAGAAGAAGAATGCAGTAATATACTCCCTTGGCGCCTTCCTAATCATGGGTTGTTTGACATCATTCTTTTATATAAGTTATTATAGGAAATTTGATAAATATTGTACTTTATTCAACATTACCTTGATTCTTTCTCTCTTTTCCTAAAACATTTTTTTCTCAATAAAAATATTTGAAAAAAAAAAATTTACCTTAATATTAACAAATTAGGGATACCAAGAATAAGGAATAAAAAAACTTCATAATTTGTGTAAAGAGTTCAAAGTGGAATTGAGTAGGAGGAATTGTTTAAAGTAATATATATACATATGTATATACACACACACACACATATATATTAACAATGCTTTTCAATTTAGGTTTTATTTGGTATGCAAATGGGAGGGGGGAAGATAGAAGGGTTCAATTTAGTTTCTTGATGGAATTAAATATATTTACTTCAATTTTATTTGGTATGAGTGGAGTAGAAGTAATTGATTAGAATTTTTATGCGTTTAGGTGTATTGAAATGCGAAAAGGAAGGGAAGAAAATTATATCCTTATAAATAAATTTTTAAGTAAACATGCATAATTTCTTTTTTTGAATGTCTCTATATACATTTATCATTTATAATTTTATAATTAAGATAATAAGTAATAGATTAATAATATTCATATACTACCTTCCCAATTTTTTTTTAAAGAAACTATTATTAAATAAAAATTTACCTATTAACTAACAATGTAATCATTAAAGTTATCACTTTTTTTTTTTTAATTTAACCATTAAATTATAAAACTAGTCAATTTAATCATTATACTTTGTGTATTTTAACAATTCAGCTAGTATACTTGATGTTTTTAGAAAATTTAGATCCCCCATGACGATCCTATTGAATAATAGTAACAAATTTAATCCATCTTCATAATAATGTCATGTGGCTTTCCATGTCATCAAAAATTTTCATATTAGCTAAGAAATATTTATCATTTTGTCAATTTTTTCTTTTATTAAATTCTTTATTGACAAATGATTTAAATGACATGGAATAAAATTTTACACTAAATTTACCCGATAAGGAAAATTTTAATGACATAACAAGTCATATGATAGTATTAATGAAAATTGATTACAATTGTAATTATTATTCATCCAGAACTCTATAGAGTGACTGAATTGTTTTAAAACGTAAAGTATAATAGTTAAATTGACTAATTTTGTAATTTAATGGTCAAATTAAAAAAAAAGACAACTTCAATAATCAATATGTTAGTTAAGTGAAAATTTATCTAGTAAAAATTTCATATATTTCAACAAATATATATATATATATATATATATATATATGAATAAAATTATAAATTATTTGTAAATTGTTGGTGAAGTAAAGAGAGATATTTTGCAAAAATTTAAAAAAAAAGGAAAAGAAAAATGGTAAGAAAGTAATGTTAAAAAAAATAAATAAATAAATCTCCAATCCATCCAAATGTAGAGGAAATACTCAACTAGAGGGGAAGGAGGTTCCTCTCCTCTTGTCCAATACTTCCCTTTTTTACTTATACCAAACAAACTCGTAGTTATAAATAAGTTAACACTCTTGAGGAACTTGTTATTATTAGTGGTATACTTTTTAGTTTTCACTAATGCAAATTAATAGTTTAACATTCAAAATTGAATAAATCAAATTTATCTTTTTTCCCCCTGCTTTTTTAAAGAATTTCAACCATTAGAAAGTGAGATTCGATTGCAAAGAAATGAGGATAAGATTTGTGATACATCGTTCCACATTGAGAATATATATAGCTATGATATGATTGACAAAGGTGAGAGTGTATGAAATCATTATTTGATGTGATTCATCATTTTTTATATATATATATGATTAATAATAAAGAGCTTAAGTATCTATTGTCAACCTGATATATCCATTTTGACAAGATGAAAATGGTTGCCAAGTAATTGACCTTAGCTACTTGAGAGATTCGTCATTTAATTTAGAGTTTATTATCCTTTTGTAATTATATAATTATTATACAACATAGGAAAAGCGAAAAAGGAAACTTCGTGGGAACTGGTCCAAAATGTCAAGTACTTTATGCATTATTACAAACTCGGACGGACAAACGCTCGTTCTATCATATGATTATTTAATTTTATTTTTGTTGTAGATAAGAACTCATTGATTCATACAAGCGGGGGGTTTTTTTTTCTTTCCTTTTTTATAAAATTGTCAATATATAAAGAGAAGATAAGTAAGGAGATAATGAATGGCATCTATCATACGTAATAATATAAACATGAATGATTCATTTGGTATCATGTCAAGAACAAAGCATGAAGCAATAAAATTGTAACATAAAATTACAAAAGTTGATTTGCTATCCAGTGATTGATTCATTGTTTCCCACAAGTATTAGTCCTGTTGTTGGAGGAAGCATCAGGTTATATATCCCATAAATCTTCCAAAGATGAAAACGAAGAAAGAGTTGGACATTTTTTAGGTACCGTTCAAACTGGGCTTCCCCACAAGCAATTATACCTCTTAGAATGAACAATACAGGAACCAATCATGTTGAAATTAGGCCCTCTCTAGCTATTTATAGGCCAACAATAATGATCTGTAAACCCATTTGAGTTCATGAATCTTGAAAAACTTTTTCAACAGCTTTGTGGCATTTCCATTATGAGAAAAGAATAATTTTTGGCATTGTCTCAATCCTAGTTTCTTGAATTGTCATATCAGATTTCCTTTTTTCCTAATCTTATGAACTATAAGTTGAATGGAGACTTCTTGTTGAAGGAGTGACATAAAGAGCAAGGTGAGAAGAAAGAAACAAGTTCAATATTTGACAGAAGAGCTGATGAGTTGGTGGAGAGAGACTTAAGGCTGTTTGGGTAGGCTTATTTAAAAAATACTTTTTAAGTTTTATTCATTTTTTGTAGAAGTATTTATTGTTAAGTTAAGTTGTTTTGTATTTGGATATAATGAATTAAAAGTACTTTTTAAAATAAAAAATTATTTGGATGGAAAAACATAGGGAG
>JAOXNR010000013.1:10202953-10243024 GCA_028571225.1 Parsonsia alboflavescens
GAGGGATGACAAGGGTATTTTGGAAAGTTCAAGTTTTTTTCCATATCCATAAATGATAGATTGTCATTTTTTGATCCCCCACATTTTTTTAGACGTTTGATCTTGAATGTTTTTTCTTTAATCTTTTTTGGTCCTTCATCTTTTTATTTTTTACATTATTAATTCTAAATGTAAATTTTTAAAAATAAAAAAGCATTTATAAATAATCATATTGGCAAAGTTCTCCATCTTTTTACCAAAATTTAATAAAGCACCAAAATTATCGCAAAGTTCATTTCCAACTACAGATTTCCCTACACTATAATTTATTATATAATATAACACTTATTATTGATTCTTTGACATTTATATAATTTATTGTTATTACTATAATAATAGTGAAGAGTTAACAATTACGGACACAATTCTTTATAAGTTTTCTGAAGGTGTGTTCCCATCCAAATAATTTATTCATTGAAAGACATTTTTAAACTAATAAATTCATATATAAAACAACTTAATTTAAAAATAAACCATAACATAAAAAAACAAAATTCACAAACATTCATACTCATCCAAACGGCAGTAGTAATTAATTTGATTGCCATGACTGTCTAACAAATTAATTTCTAGATACTAATGTCAGTAGTTAAATGATCAAACCAATTCTGGAGATATTTCAATGGTAATCGAACCAAACTATTATCGATCTGCTGGTCCCAAGAGTTAAGTCTCAGGCTAACACCCTTATTTTCCTACTTCCTTCCCGTATAAACTAAGATCAATTGCAATTTAACATAGAGAAATCTACCAACACTTGCATCAATAATATTGCTATGTGGCCCCCAAGGGCATAAGCGAGCTGGTAAGACTGACGTGACGTTTGGTTAACTTTAACGACAGACGGAGGTTCGAAACTCGTTGGACGTAAAATATGGGCATTAAATTGTCACCTGTTGCGTCCTCTCCGTCCGTCCTCTGCCAGTTCGTGCACATCCCTGATTTACACCTCGTTGGCATGAGGGACCTTATCGTGACTAGTGGGAGGGGTTTCGCCCGTGAAGAACTTTCCCCTTAATCAAAGAAAACTTTTGTATGTTTGGCAATCAAATCATTATTGCGAATAAAATTTCTAAGAGTATCTTTGGCATACCTTTCCCCTTGAGCGTGGCCCCGTTTCCCTTGATTACCTTCAGATTTATAAAACATCAATAGAAGGCTTTGTTATTTTTTAGATCTTAGAATGAGAGAAAATAATAATAATAATAAGAGGGTCTTATTAAACTGGTTTTGAAAAAGTATCATATCTATTTGTGATTAAACACAATAGTCAATTTTAACTATTCTCTCTCTTCTAATTTGAAAACTCAGATAGAGATTAAAATCGTACTGAGAGAGATATTGATGTTGTGCTCTTGAAGAGATGCCGGCAAAGGAGGTAAAGTCGGTGCTAAGGCTTTGAAGTTGGAAAGGTGTCTTGACTCTCGATTGAAAAAAAGAGTACCAAAGATAGGAAAAGAATTTTGGTTTGAATTGATTTTGATAATAAATAAAAGAGATATAACATATGGATAATATAATTGGAATACAAAAAGCAAAAAATCTTGAATGGCATGATGGGAGTTCATCGTGACACTCTCTTAATATGTAGCATGTTCGAATCCTTTATAAGCATTCCATTGGAGATGTGGCTAAAATAAATATGTGGCATGTGAGGTCCCAATAAGCAACCTTTGAAAGAATGCACCATTGAAGGTGCCCTTAACATCCCTATCCTCCAATCGTTCTCATTTTCAAGGAACTTAAGGTAGATTCCACTTATCAACTCATTTGCTATATTATTCAGATTTTTTTTTTTTTTGACATTTTCACATTTATTCTATTATTAAAAAAATGACATATTTCAAAAATAATATTTTTAAAATATATAATTATTCTTAAATAAATTAACATTGAAATTAATTAAAATTTTCTATACAATAAAAATTAATGAACTTATAAAATTTTATTATAGAACGATATAATACGTAAAAGAAAAATAAGTAATTTAAATAATAAGTATGTAATTTTAAAAAGGATAATCATTAAGTTTAAAATAAATCGATTATATAAAAGTAAAATTAATTAATAAAAATTACAATTAAGCTCAATTAGTTTCGAATTTAAAAGATTAAATATCGTAGAATTTATAAATTTAAAAACAATATAAAAGAAAAAGAAGTTTGTATGTCTATTATAGAAAAATTAAATGTGTTTTTTTAGAAAAAATAACAAATAAATGTTTTAACTATGTACATAAAATTAGAGAGAATGAAAAAAATTAATCAATGTGCACATTGTTGACTTGAAAAAAGAAAGAAAGAAAAAAATACAAACAAAAAAATAATAGAAAAAAGCGGAAAAGAAACTCCAATGCATGCGTTGAACCAAAAGAAAGTAGAGGGGAAAAAGGAGAGTAAAGGAATATGAAAACACGGCGGGGTCCACTATGAAGCAGCTGTCCCCCATTTCTTGCATAGGCATCAGCGTCTAGGATGTTGAAAATGGATTAGTAGTAATCAAATCAAATCAAATCAAATCGACATAAAATTGCTGTTAATCAATTTTAAAAATCAATATTATTGGCTATTTAATTTGATTATCGATTAAAAAATTTTAAATTAATTATAATCGAATCAAATCATTTAAATATAATAATATAAAATTAAAAAATATAATTATATCATATATAAAAAATATAAATAAATAAGAAAATTTCAATTAATTGTTGATGAGTCAAACAACTATACTGTATTATAAATAAAAATATAATATAAGCAAATGCTAAATTGTGTACCGATGCACATCGATTTAACTATTAAAGTTAACGTTTAACCTGTTTTTTTATTTAAAAAAATAATAACTTTGATCTAATATCTTAAGTTTTAATTTATACTTTTAAGGTGTAATATGTAAAATATATTTACAAAAAATACTATTTTTATTGAAGATTTTATTTTTTAAAAATAAAATTAGATATTGACCATTAAAGAGTTAACGGTTTACTTTATAATATTACCCTTATAATATATATTATATATAATAAATATAAATATATCACATAAAAAAATTTAAGAAATAGAAAATTTTTTAAATCCGCTATAACTAAACCAAACTGTTCAAAATCAATTTATATATGATTTGATTTGATTCGATTATACTCTAAAATTTATAACTGATGATTACAAAATTTTCATAATCGATTACGAAATTTAACTATAATCAAATCAAACTAAACCTCAAACACTTTTATCAATGCCAATAAAAGAACCGATGTCCTCTTATTCAACCCAGGTGGATTTTGGGATGCCTCTCCCTAACGGGAGAGGTGCCTCCTTAAATTCTCTCTCTTTTAGATTTAGTCACCCCATTGGGCATCCCCATCATGGATGCTCTTACACTAAACAAGTCAAAAAATTAGTCTGAATGTGATGGTATGACCAAACCGGCCCGGCAAGCCAGGCCTTGACGGGTCGCCTGACTATATTCCACCCCAGCTCAAATTCACCGACCCGCTCCCGTCAGTTCCACGATTTACCAACCTCCCTACGCAAAATGAACACAAAAAACCCCGATTCCGACCGGTGCGAACGGGACGGGACATAGCACTTGTTAAACGACCAAAGAGAGACCGCCACCCTCCGCCTTCCAAGTTCCATCACCAGTAGAGTATGAGCAGCAGAGCCCGTAATTTCCGCCGCCGAGGTGGCGACGACGACGACAACGAAGAAAATGATAAGACCACCAACAATGGTGCTCCCACCGTAAAACCCCTTTCTAAATCGACCAGCAACGCCACCGTTACGAAGCCCAAAAAACCGTCAACTCCGGCTCCCAAAAGCCTCCTTAGTTTTGCAGACGATGATGACGAGGAATCACCGTTTTCTGTTCGGGTGCCTTCGTCTACCTCTCGCGTCACTCGACCTTCGCCGTCTTCTTCTTCTTCTTCTTCTTCTCAACATCACAAGCTTAGCTCTGCAAAAGAGCGGAAAGATCGAGTTGGCCCACATACTTCATCGCTCCCGTCTAATGTCCAACCTCAAGCCGGCACTTATACCAAAGAAGCCCTGCTGGAGCTTCAGAAGAATACAAGGACACTCGCTCCTTCACGCCCTGCCCGACCGGAGGTCAAACCTAAGCCTGAAGCAGCAACCAATGAGCCTGTCATTGTCTTGAAAGGGTTAGTGAAACCGCAGGTAATTTCTGATACTGATGGTGAAAACAGGAAAGAGCATGATTCTGATAATGAAGAAGTGGGCAATTTGTTGAAGGGGGAGAGAGATGAGGCGACGGCCAGATTGGGTTCAATGGCCTTGGGCAAGGGCTTTAGAGAGAAAACTGATGTTCCGGGATCGGCTATTCCTGACCAGGCAACCATTGAAGCAATAAGAGCAAAGAGGGAAAGGCTTAGACGGGCGAGGGCTGCCGCCCCAGATTATATAGCACTGGATGGAGGATGTAATCATGGAGCTACGGAGGGGTTAAGTGACGAAGAACCAGAGTTTCAAGGCAGAATTGGGTTTCTCGGGGAGAAAGTTGATAAGGGAAAGAAGGGCGTGTTTGAGGATTTTGAGCACAGAGTCATTGAGAAGAATGGTGGTGTTGAGAGTGGAGATGATGAAGATGAGGAGGATAAGATGTGGGAAGACGAGCAGGTAAGGAAAGGTTTGGGGAAGAGGTTGGATGATGCATCCAATAGAGGGGTTAGCAACAGTAGTGGCGGTGGTAGTGGTGTGGTTCAGAGTGTTCGTCAGCAAAAGGTATGGGATTCAGCTTCATTGTCGAGCAGTGGATACTCTTCAAAACCGCTTATCTCTTCAGGTCAGAGTGGTCCTAGTATAGGAGGAGGAGTTGGGGGATTGCCGGGTTTAGATGGAGTTTCAATAGCACAGCAAGCTGAGCTTGCTAAAAATGCTCTCAATGAGAATTTGAAGATTCTTAAGGTATTCATGAGCTAATATTTCCGATTTCAATTGTCTAAACTGCAGAGGTTATCCTTATTGTGTGACTACCTAGGATATGTGCTTGGATTAATTGATTCTTTGCATCAGTTTATTATCTAATGAAAGATCACTGAAACACTGGATTTGTGGAAAGTTTGGTGTACAGACTTGCGTTGCATGTATATTAGGCCGAATTTGCTACTCTATTATTTAATGGTATTATGCTTATCAGCACTTATTTCTATCCAATGAATTGGTAACTCAGATCCATTATGAGATCAATATCGATGGAATTAGAAATTGAGATTACCAGTCAGCAATTGCGTGTTTAATACGAGTCAGGAAGTAATTGGGGCTTGTGAAGGGCATAGAACAAACCTCTATGAATTTGCTATATGTGAGATCTATACTTGGAAAAAGAAAACCATAAAAAGAGGTCATAGGATCTACATTTGGTTCCTAGACCATTGAGAAATATTCTATCTTTTATCTAATCATTCATAATTCATGTGGTATGCTTTATCTAAGATCATAATTAGAATAAAATAATAAGCAAAATTGTTTTCAAATTTAGACAAAAAAGTGTTCTCTTATCCCATCAAAAGCACTTTCTCTTCTGTGGTAACCAACATCCGATCATTCCTCGCTTCGCTAAATCCCTTTGTCCTCTTGCAGTGCATTGCTACATATTAGCACTCCTATAGTATTTAGAAAATCAGAAACAAAGAGGAAAATCACAAAGTTCTTTCGAAAATATGCAATGTAGATCAAGTTTTAGTAGTCTCTTCCACTGTGTTGGACAAGAAGCACCGGCTCTTTAAGTCAAGGAGATAGAAATGGGGGCAGGGGTATTTAAACTTGTGGAATTCCCTTTGTTGGTGAAGTTTAGTTGGATAAGTTGATGTTCAGTTATAGATTAAAAAGTTAACTTGAATGGGATTTTCCATTAAAAGGAAAAATGAATCCCCGAATTATAAAACAGATAATATTTCAAGATTTGTTTGACACTAAAGTACTTAGAACTGCCAGTTTAATTCAAGCATGTTGGAGGTAGGCCTGCTTAGCATTATTTTCTGTTTTAAGAAATAGTTAGCTTGCTATGTATGTTTCCCATTTAGTTTTTAAGTACATATACACTTTTTCAGTGTTTATAGGCTCTAGAATAATAAAGTTATCATTAAATAAATGCTTTTCCCTGTTATATTGCTTTCTCATTCCCTGCAAAATTATTCTTATGGAAGCTGGAGATATGAAACAATGATCAATCATTTTAAGACAAATAGGGACCACCTTGCCCCTGCCGTCCCCTCGAAACCCATTGCTTTTGTTATTATTCTTTTAGTCCATTGTCTGAAATCTGAAGCTATCTCAATTTGAATTTAACCTATGATAAGTTTTAATAAATAACCAGAATTACAAATAATGAAATTTCAACCGAACAAAAAAGTATCTAACTGAATTAATTTTTTTCTTTCCTCTTGCATTAGAACATTTGTCCTTATTTCCCCTTTTCTAATTTTTGTCGAGTGCATTGTAATTTATGCGTAATTTCTCCTGTTTATTTCTAAGTACAAATACTTGAATTTATATTCCTAAAAGAAGTGAATGTAATTCAATTAAATTACTGGCCCCTACTTAATGCGAGTAAGAGTAGTTATGCTTCGGTATTTAGTATTTACTATGTTATTATGCCATTTAAAGAATGTCCAAGATTGTTTGCACCTATTATTTACTTAATTTTCATTGAATTTGCCTAAAATTGCATCTCTATACTGTTATTCTCATCAGGAATCTCATGGCAGAACTGTGGCATCATTGACAAGGACTGATGAGAATCTATGTGGCTCACTCTTGAAAGTCACCACTCTGGAGAATTCATTATCTGCTCTTGGTGAGAAGTTCCTCTTTATGCAAAAGCTTCGTGACTTTGTTTCTGTTATATGTGAGTTTTTGCAGGTATGATTTATCTGATTTATGACTTTTACAATTCATTTGGTGCCATCGTTTCTTGTCAAATCTCAATGTGTTAAGATGATTTTCTTGACTTGAGTTCTTTTATGTGCTGCCAGCATGAGTAAGGAAAAAGAACGAAGGACTCCTTGAATCAATATCATATTTTATTGATTTTGTTAATATCATTTCTATTCTACACGCATTTCTGCTTCTTTTGCTACCTTCAGTTTTCTGGTGTTTCTTGCATCAGGTGTTCTGTTCTTTTTGGTCTTGTTGTTTGTTGTCATTTCTGCTGCTTTTGCTACCTTTAGCTTTCTGTTTTTTCTTGCATTGGATGTTGATGTTGTTCTTCCTCCTCCTCCTCCTCTTTGACTGCAAAAGTCATGATTGTCTTATGCATTTGTTTTTTGTTTTCTCTTTTGAATCTTGTTATACATCTTGTCATGTCATGGTGTAGATGACTTATGCTTTGTTTATGTGCGTTTCAGATTTTGGTTAACATATAACTTTGTGTCCTATAGAAGTTGCCATGACTTCTCTTTAACGTAGGAGCATGGGCATATTCATATCTTGCTTTGTTTTTTGTTTTTTTGCTCTTCTTCCTCCCTTCTCTCTCTCTCACACACACATTTAAGTTTTTACTGTAACATATCTACAACATACTTTTAAATGTGCTTATTGGGTAGTATGATATATATATAATATTTTTTTCTTCTAGTTGTGGTAATGCTTGAAGTTATCTCTAAATGCCAGTTTGATCTATTTAATATTTTACTTTGCAGCATAAGGCTCCATATATTGAGGAACTTGAAGATCAGATGCAGAAGCTTCAAGAGGAAAGAGCTGTTGCTATTTTAGAAAGACGACTTGCTGATAATGATGATGAAATGAAGGAGCTGGAAGCAGCTGTTGAAGCGGCAAAGTCTGTTTTCAGTAGAGGTGGCAACGCTCAGATGATGATCGAAACAGCCAAGGCTGCTGCTCAGGCTGCACTTACAGCTAAAAAGGAACTAAAAGATTTACCAGTGGAGTTAGATGAGTTTGGTAGAGATGTAAACAAGCAGAAACGTATGGATATATCGAGAAGGGCAGAGGCTCGACGCCGCAGGAGAAACAAATCAGACTCAAGGAGATTAGCCTCTGTTGGCAGGGATAGTTCCTATCAGCTAATGGAAGGAGAATCAAGCACTGATGAAAGTGAGAGTGAGAGTACTGCATACCAATCTAATCGCAGTCAGTTGCTTCAAACTGCTGAACAGATTTTCAGTGATGCAAGCGAGGAATATTCCCAGCTTTCATTAGTCAAACAAAGGTTTGAAAGATTCAAAAAAGAACATGCATCAAGCTACCGAGACTCATATATGTCATTAAGTGTGCCTACCATTTTCTCTCCCTTTGTAAGGCTGGAACTTCTACAGTGGGATCCACTTCATGAGGGTGCTGATTTCATTAATATGAACTGGTATGTGACATCTGTCAAATTTTATTTATCATGTGAAATTGTAGCATGTATTGAAATTTGACTTTATTTGATTACTTTGTTGTTTATTTTTTTTAATTTTCCTTAATTGAATTCTGGCTAGTTTATTTTCTTCTACTTAGTTTTCTCAGTTTCTTTTTGCCAAAAAAATTTACGTAGTTTCTGTGTATGATGCATAAGTTGGAATCACCTTTTAGCCAGTGTTAACTGATGTTCTAATCCCCCCTCCCCCACCCACCCCAATAGTTGTAGGGATCTTATGTCTTCTATTCTGGTTAGTTGTGGTTAACCATACTTAAAGTTGAATTATTATTTGGGGTGAGGCTGAGTCAATAACTTTTGTTATGTTTCAGGCACTCTTTACTATTCAGTTATGGTCTTCCAGAAGATGAGGGTGAAGTCAGTCCAGATGATGCAGATGTTAACCTGATTCCTGAATTGGTGGAAAAGCTTGCCATTCCGATTCTCTATCATCAATTAGCTCACTGCTGGGATATGCTTAGTACCCGGGAAACAAGATATGCTGTTGCTGCTACAAACTTGGTGTTCAGATATGTTCCTTTATCCAGTTCAGCTGTTGGGAAGCTTGTATCACTTCTTCGAGATCGTCTAGCAAATGCTGTAGCCAATTTGAAGGTATTTTCCAAATGTTTCTACATTTTGTCTACATATACTAATTTTTGCTGTCTCTTCGTTAAAATTTACCCTGATGGTATGTTTATGGACAGATCCCAACATGGGATGCACTTGTACTGAAGGCAGTTCCAAATGCTGCACGAGTTGTAGCGTACAGGTTTGGCATGTCTGTTCGTTTGATGAGGAACATCTGCTTGTGGAATAAAATTCTAGCAATGCCCATTTTGGAACATATTGCTCTCGATGAACTTTTAAATGGCAAGATTCTTCCTCACCTTTGGAGCATTCAATCTAACATTCATGATGCAATTGCTAGAAGTGAGAGAATCGTTGCTTCCGTAGATGGAGTCTGGGCTGGTCCAAGTGTTACTGGGATTCACAGGTATGTTTTGTTTTGTTGTCTTGGTCGAGTATGTGATTGCTTAATTTTGATTGCAGTATTGTTTTCTGAACTGTAGTTATTCTTCAATTAAACATAGTAATTTTCCTATGTTTGTCTTCCTTGAGAATTTTATAGATCTGGACAATATGAAAAGCTGCAATTAGTAATTTTAGCCCTTTTCCCAATAGATTTTATGTGTTGGTTTTCCCACATTTTTTATTTTTTCTTTTTGTTTCTATTTTTTGTAGTAAAGTTCCTGTAATTTGTTCCACATTAAACTATCTTCATTTCCGTTGATTGTTTTGGATTCTGAACATTCAGTTTCTGGTGAGACTGTACGCACGTCATCATCATGTAGTGTATCATTGGTTTTTCTCACAGCTATTGAATGACTTGCTACTTTGGATGAACTTTCTGTAAAGTTCATAGATTGAATTTCTGTTGTTAGATCAACAATTTTACCCTGTAGTGTAGATCTCAATAAATGTGAGGTGGAAGATAGATGATATATAAATTTAAGTCCAGTTCAGTTTAATTTATACTAAAACTTTGGTATAAGTAACATTGTGCTCACTGTTGGGTTTATAGATTGGCTTCAGTGGGCCTACATGTCTACCCCTATTGTTTGATCCTGACGATTCCAAGAAGTGGAGTCAGTTTAATTGTTCTTTACTTGAACCTGTTTTATATGAGTTTGAGACGGGCATGAAGAAAGATTGTTGCCACATGTTTCAGCTCTCATCCTAATGTTGGCCATATTAAGATCTTGCAACACAAAAATGCCTGTGTAAAGTGTTTGCATGCAAAACAAACTTAATAGAACTGTTGGTGCATGGTCCCGGGGATTGAATAATTTGGGATTTATATTACTACCTCAGTATCAAAATCACGAGAGTAGATAACTTTCTTAGTTGTCTCGATTATTATTGTAGTTAGTTCTAGTATTGCAATTAATGAATGGATCTCTAAGTTAAAGGGGGTTATGTGGTACTTTTATTGTGTTTATATCCTCTTCTGGAAAAGTGGATATCCAGTTTTGGAGATTCCAAAAAAGAAAATGCAGGACATCCAATTTTTTGATGGATTGACTACTTGCCTCAAAATTTGCAGTATCCTGAATCCCCAATTTTGGTATTGTTGCTTCTAAAGGATAACTCTCTTATAATTATTATCATTTATCTAAAAAACAACCTGCTTAATGGCCATGAGATGCTATAATATTTTGTTGAACATGTGGCTTCTTGTTGCAGATGAAATGATTTTCTCCAGGATCAGATGTAAGTTATCCACTTGCAATTTGCAAAAAATGCTCTGCAGGATGGCTATAAATATTTTATTCAGTAGGATATTTATAAGTAAGCTAAATAAGTATAAATTTATTCAGAACATAACTTATCTAGTACAGATTTGTTAATATATTGACTCTAAAAGTTCACATGTAGTGAGAAATTGCTGTCTGCTCTGATTTTTTTTGAGCTTGTGCAAGAGCTATGTTACATTTATTTCTTCTAGGATGACTTTGCTTCTATGTAGTGGAGAAATCCCTAAAGAAATTTGTGCCTCTAGCTATATGGAGAAAGGGAGAACAATCTTCCAGTATAGTTTTTCTACGTCATATAATGTAAAGAAACATGTAGGACAAATTTTTGGGCATGCTTTCCTTCTAGTTAGAAGAAATTTCATTGTTCTGCTTTCATGTTCTGGTTTCTAGCTTGCCTTGATATAGAATATCATTGCTCTTTGTTGCCTTAAACATTATACGTCATCTGAAGTCAAATTGAATGCAGATAACGATGTTTTGAAGTTGGCTTCTATTGTCATATAACTTCATTCACTCATGATCATCGGTAATTGTGTGGTGTGCTCTTTGCTGCCTTCATTGTCACTAGGTATGCTAAAAATGTTCACTATATTTGTTTCTGCAGCCCAAAGTTGCAACCAATGGTGGACTATCTGATGAAACTAGGAGAGAAACTAGAGAAGAAACATGCTTATGGTGGAAGTGAGTCAGAGACTGCTGTCAAACTTGCTCGTCGACTGAAGAAGATGCTAGTTGAGCTCAATGAATACGACCATGCTCGGGCAATATTAAGAACCTTTAATCTCAAGGAGGCATTGTGAGCTCTTTCATCGGCCACAGTTCAAATTGTTGGAAGATCTTGTAACTTGAGTTAGCTCCCGTCTTTATGGTCCTTGGAGAATCTTGATAGCACATCCTGTAGGATTCTTTTTATCAATTTAGTCCATACAGTCCTTGTCAAATCTTATGACTCATCATGAAGCAGATGCTTTTTTGGCCTTTCTATGGCCATTCAAGATAAAACTTATTCTATTGAGGTTTCTGGGGAATCATCTTGTAATCTTGGTGAATTTTCACTTTAGATCCATAGTTTTACTTTTAGATAGTCACCACCAACCTCTCCACCTACCCAAGACTCAAATTAGGTAGAATGGTCGACCGATCTCCTATTCCTCTCAGTGCAGCAGAGCACCCAAGAACAGCCGGCGGCACTTTCTGGTCTTTGATTGAAGGGAGTTTTCTTCCTTTTCATTTTACCCCATACAAAGGGGGGGATTCTTTGAGGGAGGATTTTCTTGTATTAAACTCGACTCGGGCTAATTACAATCAGTATCAGATGAAAGATGACTATGGAATTGATGAAAGCTGAAGACTTGGCTCTCCTTTCCTCATAGAACATGGTCTAGTACAAAATTCGTGGTGGACTAAAGATTGAGTGAAGTAATTTATTTATTTTCAGAAATATAAGGACATTTAATTCTGAAGAATAAAGTCATTTTAAGTTTTAACATAGAAGAAATCATTTCAATCGAAACTAAAACCGGGTTATTCTCTGGTCTTGTCTTCGATCTATAGTAATGGAGTTTCATGGGTTATAGGGAAATGAGTGATTCATGGAGTCTTTGTTCGTCAGCAAACAATTGTCACCACTCACCACTGAATAAAATGCTTGAGATGCCCGAAATGGTTGTCTCAATGAGATTTTCTGCTAACAAAGAAGAAAGTTAATCCGTAGCTAACTTGTAATGATCTGGAGACATACTTGAATGGCTTACCTTCTATGGAATTATGCACTTTGTCTTAGTATAAGGTAATTTTACAAAAAAGTCCGGATTTTTCCAAAGAGGATTTTTACATTTTTGCAAAAATTGAGAATGATTCTCTGCACAAGATTTTTCAATAAAATCATATTTAAGTTTAGAAATCTCAGTAGGGAAGTTAAAAAAGTTTGTTCCCAAAAAATTCCATCGAAGCAATTGTCCTTTGTGAAGAAGGCCTTGTGGAGTGAAATATAAGTTTGGAATTTTGTGTAAAAGATCAAATCCAATGACAAGATCTTTTTGAGGAAGAGATGAGCCAAGAATTCTGTGTAAGAATGAGATTTGGGAATAACTGGATGTGAACATGTTTGCTAATAAGAGAGATGACAAAGTCTTCTCCATTAGCAACTCGAAAGATTTGTGTGCAGGGTTCCCAAAACTGAGATGGAAGTATGTTTGGATCCATGACTGTGGAGGTTGCACTTGTATCTAGTAAGGCTAGAACTGGTATGGGTTGATTGTGAAAATCTGGGAGGATTGAAACTGTAACCAATGGGTATGGTTTTGGGTTTGTGGATAGGATATCAGATAATGCTTGAATACATTTAACGGTTTGAGTGTCTGAAGAGTCTGAAGATTTAGAATATGAGGAATCAGAGGGATAAGAGATTGATGGGGAGTATGCTATTGCCAGTAGAGAAGATGCTGAAGGGGTAGGATCAAGGTCGAATAATGATTCAAGATCATTAAATTCTTCTGGAGACACGTGAGTTGCCAGTTGGTTCATCATCTTGAATCTTTTCAGTGGTGAGTGGTGACAATTCAATTCTCTCAATACCGTACTAATTTGAGCTATGAAAGCAAAAATATGGCTCTGATACCAAGTATACATAGGATCGTGAAAATCAAATATTTATAAACATTAAAACATTGAATACTGAGTACACAACATTAAGCACACACGATAATTTACAGAAGAAAGCTTATGAGACATATGAGAGAAAGAGAAAACTCTATTTATCTGTCTAGGTCTATCCTAATCTTCTTCAACATGACCGTATATATAGGCAAACCTTACAAATGGATTTCAAATCTGGATCTCAAACCAACATATGAACATAAACACATAATGTCATGAACAGTAAAAGGTGAACAGTGACCTAATTAGTGTCATAATCTGAATTGTAATGTGGTTGCCAACTGTTGTCATCATCTGAGCCATCTAAGCTGTTGGGCAATGAGTAGATATATTCCATGTGTCCATCGTTATCATAACTTTGGAATTCTAGATGAGTATTAAGGTAGATGAGTAGATCAACATAAAATTGATGCTTTGTCCATCTTGGAGTTAGTGGAATATTTACTGGCAAAAGTCCATCAGTGATTTGCAAACCATTTCGGAGTGCCATTTGTGTCAGAATATCAATACGATCACAAGGGTAGATCTTTTGGACTTTCGGATTCGCAATATTATATTGAAACCATCCAAGAATTTCTTCAACTAGGAAATGGTAGAGTCTTGTCGCATGAGCTGCCATATCTGTCTAATAGTGATATTTTCCCATAGTAATTCGGATCCTTGGATTTGTCTCATTGTTTCATCAGATAGTTCCTCAGGTACTGAATTTATATAAGCCCGTTTAAGTCTTATATCATCCATCTGGTTGATAATGTAAAACCTTTTACACATTCTGGCATAGTGTTTTTCAAGATCTTTTGGCATTACTGAACAGCGTTTCATTGATATACATTGATGACATCCTCTTGTTCTCTGAAACACATGAAGATCATATCAGCTTGCTCAGAAGCTTTCACTCTTTGGTGCAAAAATATGGAATCGTGCTTTCTGAAAAGAAAATGCACTTATGGATCATTGAAGTTGCCTTTCTAGGAATGCATATTTCCAATGGTTCTTATAAACCCTAGCCTCATTTAGCCACAAAACTTCAAGATTTTCCTGACAAAATTCTTGACAAATTACAGCTCCAACAATTTTTAGGTATAGTTAATTATATTTGTGATTTTATTTCCAAAATTGCCCAATACAGATCCCTTCTTAGCAAAAGATTGAGAAAAAATCCTCCTCCTTGGAATGATAACTTCACTCAAGCTGTAGTGAGTCTCAAGAAATTGGCTACACAAGTTCCATCATTACAGATCCCTTCAAATGGAAAAAGGATCTTACAAACAGATGCCTCTGACATGTTTTGGGGAGCGATACTCCTTGAAGAAATACCAGATGGCCGCAGACAGATTTGTGGATATCACAGTGGTGAATTCAAACCCTCAGAACGGCACTGCCACAACACATGCAAAGAGATTCTAGCAGTAAAAAGAGGAATTGAGAAGTTTAGTTTTTCTTGATCAATCAAAATTTTCATATTGAACTTGATATGTCCTCTTTCCCTAAGATGCTACAGTTCAAACAGAAAATTATCCCTCATGGACAACTTCTTCGATGACAACAATGGTTTTCAAGATATACCTTCATAGTATCACACATCAAAGGTAAAGATAATGTCCTGACAGATTTTCTTAGCAAAAATCACATTAAAGAGATTCATCTTCATGAACCCTTGCCTAGACCTTTTGTTATCCCTTGCCTAGCCCCTTTTGATTTATCTTATTTACTTCCTGAAGTAAGAGAAACAATTCTTGACCTTGTCCTCCTTGATAGAAGCATATTAAATTCAAAACTCTTTCACAAACTTCTACTTCAAAACCATGGTCATACAGTTTTTAGAGGTATTGATAATGATCCGATTTACCTCTATTTTACTATATTCCATATATTAATTTATGGTCTCTTCCTAAAATAGCTCTGTGTTATTTCTGGTATTTGCTTGAGTCCTACCATATTTGTTTCTGTTTCAACACCAATAAATTATATTCATATCTCTGGACATGTGACAAGGCAAAAGACCTACCAACTATTAGTCTTTATATGTTCAAAATACTATGTTGGTTTCAAAACCCAGCTGGATGGTTCCGATTCCTTTCTGGTCACTATGGAAAATATGTGGTTATTCATCTGTACAGACCTGTATCAAATCTGATGCAAAGAGAATAATCAAGACTCTACCATTTCCCAGTTGAAGAAATTCTTGGTTGGTTTCCCTATAATATTGCAAATCCAAAAGTCCGAAAGATCTACCCTGGTGATCATATTGATATTCTGACACAAATGGCACTCAAGAATGGTTTACAAATCACTGATGGACTTTTGCCAGCGGATATTCCACTAACTCCAAGATGGACAGAGCATCAATTTTATGCTGATCTATTCATCTACCTTAATGCTCATCCAGAATTCCAAAGTTATGATAAAGATGGACACATGAAATATATCTACTCATTGCCCGACAGCTCAGATGACGACAACAGTTGGCAACCACATTACGATTCAGATTATGACATTGATTAGGTCACTGTTCACCTTTTTACTGTTCACAACAATTATGTGTTTATGTTCATATGTTGGTTTGAAATCCGGATTTGAAATCCATTTGTAAGGTTTGCCTATATATACGGTTATGTTGAAGAAGATTTGGATAGACCTAGATAGATAGATAGAGCTTTCTCTTTCTCTCAGATTTCTCATAAGCTTCCAGATAAGCTTTCTTCTGTAAATTATCCTGTGTGCTCATTGTTGTGTACTCAGTATTCAATGTTTTAATGTTTATTCACTTTCCTATGTATACTTGGTATCAGGAGGAGATGATTGTATAACAGGTAGTGGAATGGAGTTTCCATGCAACGTTGTTGGGTTTCACATTTTAGATCTTAGCGGAGTTGAGAAATCCGAATAGCCATCTGAAGTTACGGAATTTTTTATTTTTCCTGAAAAATAAGCAAACAAAAAAAAAAGGGAAGGGAAAAAAAAATCGTCTTGGACTGGGATGGAAGATGCATCAAATGGGAGAGAAGAAGGGAAATGAAATAGATGAAAAGCCAAGACAAGATAGACAAGAGAGAGAAAAAAGAGAAAGAACAAATAAAAAGGACCTAATTCATTTGTGCAAGGATGGACCATGGTTTTGCAAACTGAATCTTATCAGTCGATCCGACCTGATTAAATCAAGACTCAGATGGCCTTCCGGACCAATCAACTTCAAAACCGTCATGAGACTAGAACTTGTTAAACTGAAGTTAGAGAATTAGGTAGCTTAAGCTTCTACCAAGTTTCCTTTGCTTGATAATGGCTCTTCTAATGATTAAAATAAATATAACTATAGTGTATATTATATAATTTAAGGACTTTTAGCAGATTTAGTCCTACAAATTTGGATCAAAATACAATTCGATCCCAAATATTTTTTTCTAGCCATAACGATTCCAAAAGTTTTTATAAGTAACCAAAATGGTACAAACCACCAATTTTCAGCCACTCACATGGCGGAGCCGATCACGTGCACAACACATGAAGGTGTCTAAGGGTTAAAATCGTCATTTTGTCATTCCATCATGAAACGACATTGTTTTCCTTCGACTCTGGATTTAAATTTAAGAAAAAAAGGAAAAAGAAACTTTAGCCGCCGTCGCCACAGGACATCATCCATTTCAGCCTCTCCAACTTCCAGCTTCAATTTATAGTAACATCTTTGATTTGTGGCAAATTAAAGAAACCAACGGAGGTAGCCGTAAATGGGTTTTCTCCGGCCACCAACCTTCACATTTACAGGCAACCCCAAGCATTTTCCCCTCTCTTCTATGGATTTAGAGAAAGAAAAACTTGCCCTTGAAAAATCCGATAGCGTCCATGAAAATATGGAAGACAATGACAAAGATGATCAGGATTTCTCGAAAATTCATGATGTCGACAAGGATGCTCCGCCTCTTGAAACTACTGCTACGGTGGAGGAAGGAGAGAATTCAGATAAAAAGGACGATGGCCAAGTTTCAAAAGTAGTTGATGATGATCAGACCCATAAAAGGGATGAAGCAGTTGATGGGTTAGAAGAAATGGATGTGACAGTGACACCAAATGTTGAAAACATTAGAAACCCATCTATAGTCATTCAAAGAGACCAACACAAACGCAAAAATGAACACAATTACTAAATCCAAACATAAGGAGGTTTTACAAATCAAATAAAATATTGGGCAATTATCCTTTGCAAAAGAGTTTTTCTCATCTTCGATGCCGGAATGTAATGTAATGATTGATAGGTGTAAGGTCATAAACATTAAGCATAACTTGGGACCCCAAGCTGGTATTTGAATCACTGCTATTGCTACCACTGTTTTGAGTAGTGGAGTTGGAATTTTTATCTTCACCCATGTGAATTTGGATTGGTTCTTTGCAATATCAATTCCTAAAAGAAATCACTATTTCCTTTGGTCCTTGCAAAAACCTAGAAACAAAAAATCTTTTTGGGTGAATTCGAATTTCAGTTACAAAAATGGCAAAAATTTATGATGAGATTAGGACTTTGTTTGACTCCTCCTCCTCCTCATATTTTGTTCATTTCTCTGGCCAGCGAGAAAAAAGATCGGAACTTTGATGGGTCAAAAGAAATAGATGTGGCAGTGGCAACAAATGACATATTTGCTCTCACGTGCCGTGCACGTGACTGGATCAGCTGTGTGAGACTGTGACTGGTCGGAAATTGGTAGTTTGGACTATTTCGATTACTTGTAAAAACTTGAGAGCCCATTATGGCTGAAAAAAAAATTGGGACCGAACTGTATTTTGACCCAAATTTATGTGACCAAATTGGTTAAAAGTCCTATAAATTATAATTATGAATGATTTCTTAGAACTTAAAAAACTTTTAGCATTTAATGTGCACATTCCTTTTAGAAACTTATAAAATTAGAAAAAAAAAAAATCAAATTGGAGAAAGAGAGGCAAACCACTCAAGCAATAACAATTGTTATCTCTTTTTCACATTTCTATAGTATTTTTTGTTATTTTTTCTTAAATCCTCCCCAACTAAAAAGTTCAATAATAATAATTTAGATATAATTTTTTACCATCTAACTCATGTGACTCTTCCCCTCCCCCACCCCCCCTACCCCCTTTTCTTAAACATGTGTAATCATTAATTGAAAATAAATATTTTTGATGTGGTCCAAAAGAGTTGGATTGGGTGACCCCACAGATCCTGATGGAGCTTCGCGATCAGCAGCCCGAGAAGATGAGAAAAAAAGGTTATCGGAGTGGGCTGTCACCCAGGGAAAAGCTCCGATGCCTAAGTCAGTATTTTGGAAAAGTTTTCTGGTTAAGACCAGTTCTCAAGAAAGCAAGAAGACTCAGTCCTCTATTGTCCTGCCTAGTCCGTAAACTGATTGTGTGTTTTTGTTTAAGTAGAGAGAAAGAGAGAGACAGTCCGTTACCTCCTGGAATTAGGCTCTGTATTACGTAACAGTAGGTAGTTAGGATAATTGTGGGATTTAGTTGAATCCCGCCAATTGCTCCCAAGATCATGGAGTTTCCATGGAATGAGAGATATTGCCATTCACGTCTTTGTGAGAACTACGAGCTTACTAGTCGACCTTCAGACCAACTTTGCGACCCCCCCGTGGATGTTGAGGATCTCGAACATCTCTTCTGGTGAGGTCGCACTGAGTGATCCTTGGCTCCTTAGAGTGGTTAGGAGTCGAGCACTGGTGGTCGTGGCATGGAAGATTTATGATTCGGATCGGAGCTTGCTAGGTCGAAGTCGGGGTCTGGCAAGACCTAAGCTTGAGCTCATTTAGGAGGTCAGTGACCTGGGAGGTCGGTAGTAGCTGGCCGCTTGCCCACTTGTCCTCGTTGACTCTGTGAGTTTGACTTTCAAGTATTAAAGGCATGGGGGCTCTCTGGCCCGTTTGGGCTGACTTTTGTCCAGGTCCTGCTCATTTGAGTTGACTAGATCGGGTCGTGCCTGTTTCACCCATCATTACCCCCCTTTAGGCCCAATGAGCTTAGAGGTCTTTGGTGCCTAAATTACCATCTTCAAGTTGTTGCTACTATTGGTCTACCGATTCCCTGTAACAACTAACTTCAAGGGTACCTTTCCATTCCCGTCTCTAGTCGAGAGTTACAAGTTGGCTTATAATTTTTTGGCTTCAAGTAGAGTTGTGCACACCTGGTCGTGACATGGAAGGTATGTGAGCAAGGCTGGGACTCATAAGGTCGTAGGTCGTGGTCTAGTGAGGCCTCTGTTATGCTCATCTGGATTTCGATGACCTCCGGGTCCGTGACTCGTGAAGTCGGTAGTAGAAAGTCCTTGCCCACTTGCACCTTAGGACTCGCCAATGTGACCTCTGAGTATTATAAGTTACCGTCTACAAGTCGCGAGTCTAACCTTTAGGCGTTGAGGTTCACCATCTTGAGGTCGGGGACCCTTCCTTCTAGTATTAGAAGTTACCATCTCCAGGCCACTGGTTTGACTTTCAGGTATTAGAAGTACCATCTCCAAATCTTTGATCTGACTTTCAAGTATTCAATGGTTACCACCTCTAAGCCGCTATCTTTTGAAAGGTTGAACAGCATTCTTACAACTGTTTGTGAGGCTGGCCTTCAGGTATTTTAGGACTTACCATCTTGAGGCCGAGGTTCTTGGTAAAACTGTGCCATTTTCTTGCAACAGCTATTTTTTTGAGAGGACGCATTCATTTGCTTTTGGAAAGCTTGGCGGGAAATCTTTGCTGGAGAATTGCCCCGCTTCAATTTTGGTAGCTCTGACTTGCTTCTTTTCTGAAGAAGAGCTCTGCCTTTACTCTTTCTATTGTGAGAGGAAGCTAGTGCCGTTTTGGCCTCTGAGACGTCGACCCGCCCCTGATTTAGGGAAATTTAACCTGCTTCACAGGATCTAGGGTTTACCCAAATCTCCAAGATTTGCACAAACATTCTTTCATCCTGTTAGAATTTGCCAGAGTTCCAGCCTATTGGTTCTTCCCCTTTTTCGGCTCGAATACTTTGCTTTTCTAGGACGTTTACCTCTTTCTTCAGGACTTCATCGAGTGAGTTTTCCTCATCTTTCTTTTTTGAAAAAATTATATTTTCTTTATCTTTTCAGTTCCCCACAAATGGCACTAGAAGTGATGGGGTCCAAAAGAGTTGGATCGGGTCATCCCATAGATCTTGATAGAGCTTCGTGATCAGTAGCCTAAGAAGATGAGAAAAAGAAGTCATCAGAGTGGGTTGTCGCAAAGGGAAGAGCTTCAATGCCTGATTTCTAGGAGAGTTTTTTGACAAAGGTCAGTTCAAGAAAGCAAGAAGACTCAGTTCTCTATCGTCCTACCCAATCCATAGACTGATTGCTTGTTTTTGTTTAAGTAGAGAGAGAGAGAGAGTCCGTTACCTAATGGAATTAGGCTCTGTATTACATAACAGTAGGCAGTTAAGATAATTTTGGGATTCAGTCGAATCCCGATCATGGAGTTTCCCTAGAATAAGAGATCTTGCCATTCACGTCTCTATGAGAGCTACGAGCTCAGTAATCGACCTTCAGACCAACTTCGCGACCCCCCCGTGGATGTTGAGGATCTCGAACATCTCTTCTGGTGAGATTTTGTCGAGTGATAATTGGCTTCTTAGAGTGGCTAGGAGTCGCTCACCGGTGGTCGTGACATGGAAGATTTATGATTCGAACCGGAGCTTGCCAGGTCGAAGTTGGGGTCTAGCAAGACCTCAGCTCGAGCTCATTTAGGAGGTCGATGACCTCTAAGTCAGTGACTTGGGAAGTCGGTGGTAGCTGGTCGCTTGCCCACGTGTCCTCGTTGACTCTGTGAGTCTAACATTCAAGTATTGAAGGCATGGGGCTCTCTGGCTTGTTTGGGCTGACTTCTATCCTAGTCTTGCCTGTTTGAGTTGACTAGCCAGAATCGTGCCCGTTTCACCCATCAATTTTATTCATATATAAATCCTCTCCCACTATAATTTGTCAAATTTATTAACAAATAATTATTAAAAGGTAAAAACCAACTTAAACCCAACCCAACTTTAATCTCTTTGACTCCATCCATTCGGTTTGATGTTCGATCCAATTCTAAAAATATTGGTTTGAATAGCCCTAATGATTGTTAAAAAACATGACCCAAATGATTACCTTTGTAGATTACACACTTTTTTTAATGGGTAATTCGATCAATATAATGTATTCAAAAGATCGAAAACCATTTAAATAGTGTAATTACATTCTCCTCACTTTAAAGAAGACGGTTATCTAAATCTAATGCACTACGCATGAATCATTTTAACTCAACATTTACAAGTAAAAGAGAAAAAGATTCATCATGTAGCACCACATTTCACTACAAACAAAATGAAAGTAAAGTCTCGCTGAAGATCTAACTCCAAGACACACCTACATCCAATTTATCCCACTTATGAATTAAATGCAAATCAATCAATTATGAGATGTGCCTAACATCAAAGAAAACTCATCTACAAGGTAGGCAATTAAAAGTTGTCTAATATTTCATAAAAAAATATATGGAATAAATAATTTTAGAATATATTTCGGTTTAGGTTTTCCATGTTGAAAAGATGTGATCTTAAAAGGAAAATATTCTTCAAATTCTTATTCTATCCAAAAAGCCTTTCAACGAAATTGCAAAATATTCTCCTGAAATCTTCCTCAAATATCTTTTCATATATTTCTATTTTCAAGAATTGGTTGATTGATTGGGGTAGTGATGTGATTGATTTAATCACACCTATATATAGGAATTTTCATAGAGATTCAAAAATAACCACGACCAAGAGGAGGTCATTCAAATTCAGCCTATGGAGTTTTCAAGTCTTCTTCAAAGTTCTTTTTCAAATAGTTGAAGCTTTCTGTGAACTTTTTAATCAAAAAGACTAAGTGAAAACCTTTGACAAATATTAATGTGTTTGTGAGAAAAACTCGTTTGATTCGAGATCAAGCCAAGTGGCCTCTTCTCAACTTGTCCTAACTGCCACAAACGGAGGTCATTCAAGTTTCGCCTATTGGAGCTATCGAGTCTCTTCAAAGGTCTTCATCAAATATTTGAAGCATTTTTCGATATTTTTCATCAACAAGAGGAAGTGCAAGTTTGACAATCAAATCAATCCAGTGTTTGTGGGAAAAAGTTCATTCGATCTGAGATCAAGTCTAGTGCCATCGCCTCAATGAATTTATCCACAAAAAAGTCATCAAGTCTTGCCATTGCAGTTTTCAAGTCTTCTCTAAAAGTTATTTTCGAATATTCGAAGTGTTTTGCGACATTTTTTATCGAAGGAAGTAGTTGAAGCTTTGACAAACAAATTAATCAAGTGTCGTGGGAAAAGTTCATTCGATCTGAGATTAAGCCTACTGCCTTCAATCAAATAGAAGAATAGAAGGATTTTTCCGGAGATTAGTAACCCACTATTTTAACTTAAGTAAATATAATTCGTTACGAATTTTATTCTCTTATTTGCAAACAAGAAATTTGTTTGAACATACACTTCAGGGCTACAAGAATCATTCAAACCTCTTTCGCCCTCTTTCAATCTCTCAATGGATGTAAATATGTTTAGCTTTCCTTACCACATGCTCCCCCGTTTCAATTTGTTTATCTCTTAAGGTGGGGTTTTCGTTTTAAATTATTTATCACTTACACATTTGAAGTAAACTTCTCATTTTACTCTTAATAGTCAAACTTTTTCTAATCATAGTTTACTACATTCACATCTCATCATGTTAAAACCACCAATTTTATTAATACTAATTTCAACTAAAGGAGGAAAGAGGAGAGAGGAGAAAGAAGTTGGACTCAAAATAAAAAGAGGGTAAAATTTTTCAAAAGATGTAGTGTGTAAAAAAATTTTGAGTGACAAACAAATCGAAATGGAAGGAGTAAGTCATAGGAAGAATCTTATCTACCTTGTCTTCTTTACAACAAAACTTAAATCCTAATTCTATCTCAACGGCCAACCAAAGAAAGAAAGAAGAGCAGAGGAGCTTTGTATTTCTAAACTTGACTCCATTGTGTGTCTCAAAAGCATCCTCATGTGAGCTAAAAGCTACAGCTGATAGCTAACGGATCGCAGCACTACTTAAACCCTACGCGCTCCACCACGCCTATAATGCAACAAATAAGCTTATATCGTAGAGCATGATCCGGATGCAGCCACCGGACACTGAGGCCTATCATGCAATCCTACTTTTATGTAGAACCAATTGAACAACATCCAAAGCATTCAAATCAGTAGCTCCCCTAGAATAACCAATCTCCACCCACGGGAGAAATAGTCAAGAACTAATTTCTTCCCTAGTTCACACAATTGGAGACTAAGTTATTAGCATAAATAAAACTTGCTCCATTGCATGTTTACCACAAAAGCTTTATATGCAGAAAACTTGATCGACAGATGAATTTCATCGACCATTACATAAGTTTTTTTCCGCCAAAGTACAGCTATCCTTGCATGATACTCGTACATTTACAAATTTTGCCAAGATAGCCGATCACAGCCAAGGTTTTGCATACACACAAGGGCTGATAATCAAATAGCATATTTTCTAGATTCAAAATGATGGTAAGCTATACATCATGTACAGGTAAACGCTCTTCAATAAATACCCGGCAAATAGGGCACCTTTTGCACTTATCTCCACATGTGCTGCAAAGAGATGAAACTGATCAGTATGAGTCCGAGTAGTCTTTTTTCACATCAAGCATATCATAAACTGGAGAAGAATGTATAATACCTGCAAAGAATGTGATGCCTACAAGGAAGAAGGACCATGTTTATATGCCCTTCAAAGCATATCCTACACAGAATCTTTTCCTTAAAACACAAAAAGTAAAAGGGCATCAACATCAGTACTGGCACATTTGTTGTTGTCAATAGCAGGAGAAGATGAAATTGAGATGCAAATGCATGCATATAAGTGAAATTGCTTATTGCACAACTTGAAGGACAGACTCTCTAAAAGGTTTTCCTGCTAACTGCAGTTAGATTCTGCTGGGATTTCAGATCTTAAACCAGGCAAATTTGAGAACTTAAATTGCTGGAAATTTTTCTAGTAGAAGAAAAAACATAATCGAAAGGATTTTAGAGATAGAAGCTAAGTTGTCATTATTATATAAAAGAAAATATAACAGAAAGACAAGAGAGAAAAGAAAGAGAATTCTTAGAAAACAACATGAAGGATATATAATTTGAGGTAAGAAGGGCCAAAGATCCAGACTTTGTACACTTTTCATTCACAGTTGGGAAAGAAAAAGGAGAATAGAGTTCTCAAACTCAGCAAAGTACCTAACTATCAAACCCGATGCCTTTATATCTCATGTACAGATTTTCATTAACAAGAATTTATGAAAATAACAACTATTTGATAGGAGTTCTAGTGATAAGGGAATATACTAAAATGACCCAGAAAACTTCACTAGAAAATGGACAATGCCTTGCTTAGGTAAAGAAATAAAAAATGCAACTCAATGAAAAATTTACTTGCAGCAGTAGATTTACATTTTGCAGTCTCTCATACTCCTCCTGACTAAACTTAGTTATCTCTGTTTGCTCACCCAATGCCACTTGTAGCCTCCATATCTGGCAAAGACAACAGTCAGATGGTTCCCAATTATACGTTCAGGCATATAGAATAATGAAACAGGGAGAAAATAAATGGGAGCAATAGCGAATATGGAAAACTAGAAACGATGTAAGAAGGAAGCAATATGGATCACCTCTGCTGCAAGTTCAGATTTGGGCATCTTCGTCACAGTATCAGGTGAGAATGTGTTATACCTGCACACATACAATGGATTGGAAGAAAACCACTAGAAGAAAACACCAGCTTTATCTGACTGAAGGAACATACTTGTATGACAGATCACATATCTCAAACCCAATGCCCACACTTAGTTGGTACCAAAAATTACAAGTTTCACCATCTTATCCATATTAATCAAGAAGTTAGTGCATTAATTGCCTCGAGTTCTCAAATTAAGGAGGTTAGTGAGAGAAGTTTTGAAGTTAACTATGTTTATTCAACAAAAGATACCGTTCATGCGGAACAACACAAACAACCAAATATAATGCAGAATTCAATTTAGACCCAAGTACAATTCAAAAAGGAAAATAGATGAGAACAATTTGAGAAAGTAGAAGCTAGAATTGACCACAGGGCAAAGGACACCAATTTCCTACCTCTATACTTTTAAAATGAAGACAACGGCCTTTGGATCAGAACTCAGAACTAGCTGTTATAATATATGAACTTCCAGTTCAATTTTAGAAAATTACATTCATCAAGTGACAAGATGTATTTTTCAAATGAACATATCTCAAGACATCTGACTATTGACTACATATGAAATCCAAGAGCCCGATTCTATGCCTTAAGAACAATTGAAATTGTAGAAATGTATCATCAAAATAATAAAACCAAGTTTTATTGGTTCAAATGGTTTAATTCATGAAGTATCTCAAATTTCCATGATCATCAATTAAACTAGCCAACTTGCACATATGAAAATAAGTTCTTGAAGCCACGGTACTTCGTCCTAAAGAAGAGTGAGGCCGGTGAGAATGACAGAGGCATTATACGTCTAAAAATAAGTTAGCCATGATGTAAACTATATTATTAGGATCTCCAAAAGCATATTACGCTATGAAGTAGAAATCCAACTTGGTCCTCAAGAATTTAACAAAATCTAAGAAACAACAAACAGACTCAGAACAAATTACCTTAGAATGTTAAAAATTGACAGGTAAACCAAAAGATATCTGCCAGGGAAATAAAGTAAAAATAAATAGAATAAGCAAGTAGAATACCCAGATACACCAGGATAGTAAAGACGAGCTTGCTCCTCTCGACTAGATTTGTCAATTGACCACCAACCCAACAACCTACCATAGAACCCACTTGCAGGTGAAAAAGACCATGAACAAAAATTCAAAGTTTATAGAGATAAGAACTAGATCATAACTCATAAATATAAAGCATTTACCTCGATCCATGATGCATGAACCCCAAATAATCACATATACCACTAGATATCCGAGAATAGCTTCCTGAAGCAGTATCACTGTACAATAGAAAAAACACCTTCTCCAGAAGTCGATAGATGGCAAACATAACCCCAGTGCCTTGCAACAAGAAAAGAGGAGCAAACAGAACCCTATTTGGGATGTGTCTAGCACCAGATGGGGTTCCCTGAAATTAAGTTGAATTTGAACCAAGGGATTCAACTAGGTTTAGCTTGTTGGTAATCAAACAGCAACAGGAAGGATATACCTCTAAGTGCATAAAAAGTAAGATCTGGAAGACAACTAGAGGAACTTTCATCATGTGTCCCCCAATGTCTTGCAGACTGCATATTCTACTTTGCTGGTAATCCTCATCTGAAGATATTACTAATCCGCTATTCCAATTAAGATATTGAAAAGTTGTTGAAGATGCACTGGCAGGGCGAATACGTGACCGCCTATGAATTGCAGGATTATACCATTTTGTGCAAATGAGAAAGGCAAAACATTCTGCAACACTGAAAGCATGAATTTTATCATGATTAAACTGAATGCAGGGGAGAAACTACCCAATTCTGTGAATAGTAACAAAAGCAAATATATTGTACCCATAGTTAATAAATAAGTCCCACCAACCAAGTGCAGCTACATCACCTGCATAGGAATTCAAGAGATGAATTATGAGCAATAGCTGAATCATTTGAATAAAAGAAATCAAATAATTAGATAATTAGGTTGCTTAATGTTTTGGATGGAAGAGAAACACACAAGGCTGTCAATTGAGAAGTTCAAATAGGCATTCAGCTTGACACATGAGATGTGAGGAAAAGTATGCCCTCCTTTTTTCATTTTCCTTCCCCCCTTTTTTTTTTGTCTCCTTTTTCTGGATGTGTGGTGTTGGGGTGGCGGGGTTGGGGGGGGGGGGATTCAACAACTGTTGAAAATGCCTCATACAAAAAGAGAGAAAAACCAAGCTAACACGATAAAGAAAATAAATTTAGAATACACATAGTTACTATTTGAATTTAAATGTTCCAGTTTGATATGAGTGCTTTTTAATTGGGATCAGTAACTTAGATGAATCACCAGTGGATACATCAATCTGAAGACAAGAACCAGTTTCTTCTTTACCAGAAATTCTACTTTAATCACATGTTTCTATTAGATCTCCCTGTATGCAACTTCGAAACTTTCTGCTGGACACTCCAAGAAAGCCACAGAACAGGGATATCTAAGTAGTTTCACCCAAAAAGGAAAAAAAATATATGCATCTGTATTATCCTGTGGTGAAATGAATCCATCTGCATGCCTTTTTGTGCCCATATGTTGTCTGATGAATACAAAATAAACAAGAAAACTTGAAGCGATTTAAAGTATAAGAACAAATGCTTGCTTAGCTCTAACCTTTATCCCTGGGTAATTAGCCTAAGATTATTAGTTCTGAATAGTGAAATACCATTTTTACCCACCATTATGACAAATTTAAAAAAAAAAAAATTGTCATGGCGGGAAGTGAAATTTTCCGAACAAAAGGACCTGTTCTGTTGCTCAAAATGAAAAAGAAAATAATAAGAATCTAACTTGAGAGTCAAAAAAAGTTTAAGGATTAAATTTGACAATTTGCCTTAAAACAATTAAAAGTAATACTCCCTATTTCCATTTTAATTTGTCAAGAATTGAATGTTTCATTTTAATATAAAGTCACGTTAACAACCTCCTTAATTTTAGGATTTACGTCCACTTGCACAAAGATTCTACAACTAGTTACATTGAGAAAGATAAATTGGTAACTTTAATGACAGTCAAATGCACTCCATAATTTTTGAATTTTTTTGTTAAGTTAAACTAGAACATTCAATTCCGATCGGAGGGAGTTTAAAGGAAAACAATGGCACAGAATTAATTCATGAATGAAAACTTCATACACATAATGGTAGAAAGTGGCATCTCAACGAATTGAACACCTTTATCAATTGTTTGAATTAATATTTCTGAAACTTCATAAGTAAAATACTCCTTGGCCATGATATTGAAGCAAGTTTATGCACTGTTTTAGTTCTCAAGCATGGTGTGCGCTCACCAAAGGACACATAATATGGTTAACCCAAGAAAAGAAACAGCTGTGCTATATAAAAGATCAAGGAACAAGCAATTTACTACTTACCACACAGCTTCAAAAGGGTGAATATTGTTGCAGCAATAAAGAAAACCATAGAGATTGCTACCCAGAAATGCTGCAAAAAAGAAAATTTCAGCTAATCAAATACCAGTGCAAGTTATTGCACTATACATGGGGAGTACAGAGAAGTCTACATGTTAAAGAAATGGGATGAAAAAGAGAAGAAACTAGATTGTTGCAGTTTTCCTCGTCTGAATCCAAAAAGAAATAAACAAATAAAATAAATTATGTATCATCTTTCCTCCATTAAATGAAGATGGAGAGAAGAGTTTGATTGAATTCCACGATGGACCTTTTTTTCTCTAATTGGGTTCATACTCTCAATTTATTCTTCATGTTGTTCATAGATGGAAAACAATAATGTAAAATATGTTGCATATTATATATGCAAAACCACAAGAAAACAGTAGGGAAAAAAAGAAAAGAAAAAAATAACCTTTGTACATATGCAGAGTAAAAGAATAAAACTTGCCAAAATAAAAATGAAAGGGTCAAGCATCCAGGTTTTTGGAAACATCTTTTCCAATAAATCAAGATTCTCAGTCCAATTTCTTGATCAAAATCAGTTTATTCCCAATGTACAGCAAGCAGATTTATGTACCAAGAAACTGTAAAGCAGAATTTTCATAACTTTCTCATTCATGGGTGTTTAGAGTTTCAGTTCTAGAAGAAGATCTGCACAACTTCAAACTTTTCTCATAGTTATTAATTCCAAAAGATGCAAACCATTTTCATGCAAGGAGAGCATAACTCTGTTTCATCAAACTGATAATGCTTACTGTTCAGGTTGAGGCAGGAAGGGATTGAGAGTGGGAGAGAGAGAAACAATGGCTTAACTAACAATATGACCACTAAACTTTGACATTTTTTTTCAGTTTGACCATCAAACTATAAAACCAATTAATTTAGCCATTATACTTCGTGTTTTTTAAACAATTTAACCACTCTATGGTGATCTCATTAAATAACAGTTAAAAATGTAATCAATCTTCATTGATAATATCATATGGCTTCGCATGTCATTAGAATTTTCCTTATCGGCTAAAATAAATGTGAAATTTTACTATATGTCATTCAAATCATGTGTCAATTAATAAATAAATAAAAGAAAAAATTGACAAAATAACGAAGATTATTCTAGCCAACATGAAAAATTCCTGTGACATTTTCATTGAATATTGATTACATTAATGACTATTATTCAACCGAAGGAACATATAGTGACTAAATTTAATAAAAATGTAAAGTATAATGGTTAAATTGTTTAAAAACACTAAATCGATTGCTTTTATAGTTTGATGGCCAAATTAAAAAAAAAGTGACAAGTTCAGTGGTTAAATTGTTAGTTATGCCGAGACACAATTCCACAGGATGTGTGGAGATCAAATTAAAACAGAAAAATCTGTGGAGATAAAATTGTTGCCCTTGCTGCTGATGATGATGCAAGAATCAACATTCCTCTAAATGTTCTTATTTATGGTTAAGCATAAATGGATCAGGTATTCAATACTTTCAACATTTCTGTAATGGGAACTTGACTGAGCCTCAGTTGTATATAAGACAGGACAGATGCCTAATCATGGAAAATTGATGCAATGCAAAAGGACTAAAGTAAATTATCAACAAGAAAATGATAGTTTTGTATGTGAGCATGCACAACCTGGAGATAACCACAACATGACCAGTTCGAGTTTTGCAAAACTTCTACAAAACCATAAACATTCAACAGCAATGTTTTGTTTGCTGTAAAGGAGACTTTAACCATGTGAAAGCAGTCAAGATTTCATAATATAAAAAGATACAGACGGTTATGTTAGACCTGAACTTTGTTGTCATTTCTTGCCCAAATAACACCCATAATTCAAGTTGCAACCTCTAGTCTACTATTATATCTTGTTAGACATGTATTATTCAGGATGCAAATAAGACAACACGACCAGACGCACATCCATCATGAATAATCAGACCTTAAATTCAGTGTAATACCTGTCAATAGAAACCAATTGATAGAATATCATAGGGTCATCCCACCTTCCAGTCTGCTACACGGCCATAGGCCCATGAACCATGAAAGCATATATTGTATTTTGGGGTATTTTGAAAGCAGAAATTAATTAATAAGACACTTACAGGGAGGGTCTCCCATACTGCTTCATCGCTCATGCTTTCTTCTTCTCCAGGCATTAGAGCCCTACACATCCTGAAAGTAAAATTAAGATCTTTTATAAAAATCGCAGGGAACCTGCAAGATTTAAATACTTTTGGATGTTGTAATAGTCTACATTCCTTTATAAACCAGAAGGATGATCTGTCATCCACAAGATCCATTAATCTGATTCCTTTATTTCATAAAATGCAATGAGATCAAATAACTAATAGCTCCAAGGAGCAGTATGCAAGATCAACCATTTCAATGAAAGGAGTAACTTACCTAACATTATCAACCAGTATTGCAGTTTCAAATGCTAGTAATGGCAAAAATACAATCTTCAGATTCACAGCTGCAATTCACATTGGTTTAATAAGTTAAAGAGTGCCAGTGGTCATAGACTTAATAGATAATCAAGAAAGGACACTTCACCAAGTAGAAGCTAATAAGCTTTTAAGTGACACAACAAGCATTTGAAGACAAATTGCACCCAAATGAAGATTGAACAGAAGTTTTATTGTATGTTTCCACTGAAAAAAGAAAGAGATAGAGAAAAAGGCAACCTAAAAACCAATATTCATGTTTGAATAGGAGCATACCCATTCATCTAGATTAAACTAAAATCCTACAAAAACAAGAAGTCAAAATCCACATAATGAAAGTAAAGCAGAACTCATTTGCATATTCAAAGCAAATTCAGTTTCAAAGTTATGAAAAATATCTCTAGGGTTGTTTCAGATACCGTATCTTCTCTCGAGATATATACAGAGGAGTAGTTCAAAAGCAATGAGCAATGGTGTTGCCGTGACAGCATGAAGTGGTGCCCACTGTTCATGGAAAAATGTAATCACGTCACGATAAAAGCTTACAGAGGCTAAATTCCAAATAACATCTTCACCAAATAAATGCTCAATAAACTGTCCATAATTCAAATTTAGTCGGATATCTTATACCATACATGATGATTATAAGGGATTGACGGAGCAGGTAATGAGAACCTGCCCCTTGCTACAACAATGTGAAACAACCAGAGAGGGGAAAATATGACCCTGCAAAAGATTCAAATGATTTGAAAATGAACAATTGAAAAACATAATAATAAAGAAGAAAGATTTTAAGGAAATTGCCTATGAAGTCACACTGTCACACAGTTGAGAATGATAACTCTTATTTCACTCTCTCTTGAGTAAAGCAATTACATTTCTTTTATTTTATTTTATTGCTACTTCAGAATGAACTTAAGTCAAAAGAGTATGAACAAGACTGTAAAAGCAATATTATATATATTTTATTGAAGATTGGTCCCCGAAGCCTCATCATCCATGGTAAAAATTGGAAGAACACTTATACCAATTTCTTACAATGTATTTAACATAGGATAAACAAGTAGACAAAATCCATGGGACTGTAAGGATTTGAGCCAGAGGCAGATCATCTAACTGTCTCGTGGAGTGAAGTATTATTTTGGTGTGAAATACTTTTTATAACCAGATTATCATTGACCTAACTCAAATTGACAATTATTTGAACTAACGGACAACTGCATTTCATGCTATATACGATCAAATAGATGAACAATTTTCTGCCAATGCAATCTCCCTTCTTTGATTATTGGACAACTAACAACATTATATCAGGACTCACTTCTATTGCATTATCAAAGGAATTTCCTTAGCAGCTGAATACCCCTAAAAAGCATGGTAACTATTTAATCAAGAAAAGATATGCTCGAGAAACACAAAGTCAATTTCAGCTCAACGTTTGAGGACCTTGTGTTTCTTGAAAGGTTAAAACTTCATTCAGCTCAATAAAAACCAGACTAATTTAAAAAATCAAACCCCAATCCCATTGACTTCTGCAGGAAAAATCCTACTTTTTAATCAACCATAATTTAAAATTTACTTAAATTAAACAACTTCAGTTTTTTCCTAATTCAGCTGTCAAGCAGAAACAGACACGGTATCAAAATCTTAAGACATATATTTCTACACTATAGCACATAATTTGATAAAATACAAACCACCAAGAACAATGGACAGCTCGATCAAGCTTGAACGAGAGAAGAAGTGTGAATGTAAAGAGTAATCCATGAGCAAGTACTGCCTGGAACGATTTCGACAGCCTCCAGCAGCTCATCACTGT
This sequence comes from Parsonsia alboflavescens, assembly GCA_028571225.1. Taxonomy (NCBI): domain Eukaryota; kingdom Viridiplantae; phylum Streptophyta; class Magnoliopsida; order Gentianales; family Apocynaceae; genus Parsonsia; species Parsonsia alboflavescens. Next base: position 10,235,811 of record JAOXNR010000013.1, read on the forward strand.
ATCTAATTATACACGAAAATTGGGAAATCAAGGAACTGAGGGGAATATGGGCGGAGGATTCCAAAGGGAGGACGAAGAAGCAACCTCTGAGTACAGTATGTCCCACCCCCACTCTTCTTTTTTTTTCTTTAGACTTTTGCTTTACGTTATTTAGTTCCGGAAACATTGTCGGGGAACATGAGAGGCTGCTCCTCGTTCGATGTCCAAAAAAGGGTACTTCTGGAAATTTTTATGATGTTGCCGACTGTGATAACGAACAAAAGGATAAATAGTCATTATCTGAATACCATGTTATGCACGTGTATCATTTTCCATTATATTAATAAAATATTAAAAAAATATTATTTATAATATTTAATTATTATTTATTAAATTTAAAATTTAAATTGATAAATTAAATCTTAAATGAACTTAATATTTTATCTTAAGTGGATCCAATGTTCAATAATTAATATCTTAAATGAATATTTGATTTTTATTCAACTTATATTATTTTTTAAAAACGTCCTCCAAAATAAATTTACTTTTTATATTGATTGCCTCTACGGATATGGTGTACTATTTGTCAAATGCAACACACTCAGAGTGCAAAAAAATTAGACACATTATTGATGTCCCTTTTAAAAAGGAACTCAAGTTGGAAAAAGTCCGATAAGTATTCCATTTTGACTTAACGAAAAGTTAAGAGTGTGTTTAATTTTTATGAAGTTTACCATTTTAACCTTTTCATTATTATAGTTGTGTGAATTTCAAGTTAATTATTGCAAATCTTTAAATTAAAAAAGTGATTAAAGACACTTTTTATTAAAAGTCTATTTATTTAAGAAAATGAGTTATTCAATTCCAAACAATCAAAAGTATAGAAACATTCAAATCCTGAAGAAGTAATTTTTCTTTATTTTATGACCACTTAATAATAATATTTTCTCCAATTCAATCGTTAACTCCATCAAACTTATTATTTTTATTGAAAAATGAGTCATTTTAGTCCCATAAATCTAGTTACATCCCAAAAAATTTTATTTCTCCCATTAAGACCTTTAATTATTCTACTTCGGTTAACATTAGTATGCTCTCACTCTTACAATATAATCTTATAATTATTAATATTGAAGGTTAAAAAAAAGTAGACTAAAAGAACTCAAAAATGAAATTATAACTTAATGATATAACTTATAATACAAAATTCGATTATAACCTATAATATAAAAATATTAAAAGAAGAATTTAAAATAGATTATTAGTATAGGGGAAAAAAATATTTACAATGGGAGGCACCAAATCAGAAAAGAAAAGAAGAAAAAGGTTACCCAATTGTACAGATACAGTGGTAACGCACATAAGCTTGTCATTCTTGATGTGAATTTGTAGTTTTATTTGGTGGAAATTCCCAAATATACTCAAATGGGTTGACCCAATTTCAATTTTACCCACTTTCTGAAAACATTTCAATTCTACCCACTTGGGTTGCCCCAATTTCAACCTATATCCAAAAGTCAATTTTAACATTTTTGGATAATAAAAATTATAACAGAAATAAAAAATTATTTCCATACCTTTACACCCAAACCGAGACAAGGGCACAAACGGTTCCTTTTCTTTCCATTTTGAGACCGACTCCCCATCTTCTTCACCGCCAAACATTCGAAATTCTCCACCTTCTCCACTCTTCATATTTCTTTACTCTCACCCATTTTCTTTCCTTTTTTTCCCTTCTTTCCCTTCGTTCCCTCTCATTTTCTTCATTCCGGTAAAATCCACTCCAGTAGATCACATCCATCTTCGCAACACACTCTGACAGAATCCACACTCTCGCGACGGTGCCATTTGTCAGTAGATCACTTCGTCATCATCGTCGCCATTGCCATCATCAGTAGGTTTTCTTCAAACTTAAACCTTGATTTTGTATCGAATATGCTAAATGTTGTTTACTTCGATTTTGTATTTTGTTGAAATTGTCTTGGACGATAGTGCATGAATTTGAATTTGTATTTCGAAATTGTTGGGTTGTGTCTCGAAATTGTTTGGTTGTGTCTCGAAATTGTTTGTTGTGTTTCGAAATTGTTTGACTGTGTCTCAAAATGGTTTGCTTCTGTCTTGAAAGGGTTTGATTCTGTCTCGAATCGTTTGTTGTGTCTCAAAAGGGTTTGCTTCTATCTCGAAAAGGTTTGATTCTGTCTCGAATTGTTTGTTATGTTTCGAATTGTTTGTTGTGTCTCGAAATTGTTTGGTTCTGTCACGAAATGGTTTGATTTTGTCTCGAAAGGGTTTGATTGTGTCTCGAAATGTTTCTTTTGTGTCTTGAAAGGATTTGATTGTGTCTCAAGGGTTTGATTTGTCTGGAAATGTTTCTTTGTGTCTTGAAATGTATAAATTGTGTCTCAAAATGACTTGGTGTCTAGAAATGACTATTGTGTGTCTTGAATTGTTTACTTTATGTCTCAAAATGTCTGTTGTGTGTCTTGAAAGAAATGTAATTGAAAGTCTGGATTAATTTAGAAATCGTATTTTGAAATGTGTTAAGTGTGTCTAGAAATAATTTTTGTGTCTCTCGAAATTCTTTATTGACCAATTTAGAAACTGTAGAGATATGGATCCCACCCATCACACCTTTCAGTTCCAACGCGATCCTGTTGTGCCTACCGGGAACACGTTTTGCACACAAGCCAAGTTTTCAATCGTTACACAGATCGTGAACCTACTACGGTGCCATGGGGCTCTGAATCGTTTTGAGAGGGGGCCTTTCAGATACATGATGGATCTTCCCGTTTATCTTGGAGGGTACTATTCCAGGGCTGTCCTGCATATCTTGAGACAGGAGGTCATTCTGGAGGGTGCTCGGTCTGACGAGATGTGGTTCCTCATTTTAGGTTAGTTACACACACTGGGCCTCCAGGAGTATGCTCTCCTCATCGGTCTACGTTATGGGATAGTAGACTGGCATATTATCGAGAGGTTATCGAGTCAGGATGGAGCCATGGCTCTATTGATTGGGGTGAATCTGGTTCCTCAATGGATAATCTTGCAGAGGTGGCAGGCCATGGCTGTGGGACAATTGTCTATTGATGATGCCCTCAGATTGGCATACAACATCATTATAAGTCATTGGATACTGACCCGAGAGCAGATTGCAAACATGCCCTTTTACGTATGGAGGATGTTGGACGTGTTGAAGGCTGTGGAGTCTTTCCCATGGGGAACAATCGAGTGAAACCACACGGGGCACTCCTATCGACAAGCCATCCAAGAGGACTCCTCGAAGAGACACTTGTACGCCAACTGTTAGGTGTTGCTGATAAGTTTTCATATTATTAATTACATTCGTTTATCAATAGTATTTTTTAGACTCACTAAATAATGATCTGAAATTTTTTTATTCTTATCTTTAATTAGTGGTGGGCTTATGATTATTTCCCATCCTTGCATCCCAAGCTGTGTAAGGACGCCCAGGCTTCGGCTAGATGTGGTTCCTACCATGAAGGGCCACGACGCTCGAGGTGCCTTGCCCTTCGAGGTCCTTGACTTAGGAGAGGGGAGTGGCCCCAACTACTTGACCAGGTAAGTGAATAGCTTATCAATGTTCACTTTCATTTATAAATTAGTTATTATCACTAAGTCAAACTGCCAATCACAAGCCTGTGCTAGCTCCCCGTATATCGACGCTGATCAGGTCGAGCAGCAATAGCCGTACTAGGCAAATTTCGACTGCACTCCACATATTGCAGCTACATGCTGGGATAATTATCTACCCAACTCATTTTGGGGGACGTGCGGACAGGGATTGTTGGTTCCTCTGTTCGATCAGGTAAGACTAATCTCAATTTTCAAATTTTAATTTCATTTTGTATAAAGATGAATACGAAGATCGTTGATACTTTACTTTTATTTTATTTTAGATCCCACGTTCGGATCGGGATTCAGTTGAGTAGAGGATTGATTGAGATCGTTTGATCAGTCCGATGAGATCCTGTAGTGAGGCCTCACGGTAGAGTCCTTCGACCAAGGACCAGGGAAGTAGACATCTCTCTCCCATCCCCTCTCCACACGAGAGGAGTCGACGTCAGGTATGTACCTCTTTTTACTTAAAGAAACCCCTCCGGAAACGAATACGGATGGATTCTAACTCAGTTTTATAATTATAGTTGAGTTCGGTGTCTGAGCTACCTATGGCCAGGGTCGAGCTCCTATTGCAATAGCTAAGGGATCAGTTACTCCAGGAGTTCACACAGATCAAGATGCTGCAGGCTAGTATCCTAGAGCGACTCACCCATATTGAGTGCAGACTCAATGTGCTGGAGAGGAATGAAAGTGGTGGAGATACTCCACCACTACATGATTCCTCTTCGCGGGCCATCCCAGACCCGACATTTCTCATAGTCCCCGACAACACCACTCAGGTAAATGTAGTATTGAAAACCCATATTAATTTCAATTATTGTTTTTTATCTAAATTTTAACTTGAAAACGATTCTTCTATTTTTTACATAGTAGGTGGATGCACCTATCAATCGGGCAGAGGATCTAGGTGTTCCTCTAGCTCCGACCCCTCTGTCGGCTCTGGCTCCAACTCCAGTCGCCACTATTCAGGTAAAATTTGGATCGCTGGATCGTAAATTTTAGTCTCTATTACTCATTCATTTTATTATTATGTAATTCTATAGTAATTCTCATATTAAATAATTGATTTTATTAATAGTTTGGTCGTCTACATCAAGCCAAGGTCCCATTTGTAGGTGTACGGTCACCTTATACCAACTCAGCCCATCACATCAAGTCGTTGAGGCTAAGGAAGAAGTTGAGAATGAAAGTGGCGAGGACGACTCAAGCGGAATAGGTGCAGAGGAAGATTCTGCCTACCGTGGTGGACTAGTCCACTCTAGACCAGGCATGGTTGGATGACTTTTGCAGCTCCGGAAGTTCAGATAGGTAATTCACTTTTGTTTGATGATTAATTTGCAGTTTATAACTTTTCCGATTTATTGTTCTAATCCAAATTTTTGTGATCGGAGCATAATCAGGGGATCCTGTCATTTGTCGGGGCTGACCTCGTAGCGGTCAAAAAGCTGATGGAGTACATCGAGGACGACCAAGTGGACAGGTTCGTGACTTCACTACGGATAGCGATAGTGGAGGCCCCATCAATTTACCAGACCCGGTTCTGCTTCGTACTCGCCAGGACATACTTATACGTACGTAGTTAAAAAATTATATTGATCTCTATTTCATTTACTGTACTTAGAACATCGATTTTTAACTAATTCCAATGATAGAGCATTCTTCGAGGTGCATGGGAGGAGACAAAAGCATCTGGAGTGAAACAAGGGTCCTACGTTTTCGAGGACTATGTCACTACTTGGGTCGCTGGAGATGTTGTCACGGGTCTCGGTAGCATGGCGGGACGTAGTAGAGGTATTTAACTTCATTTTCTACATAACTCTAGGTTTAAATTATGATTTATTCCATACTAATTGATTTAATATTTGTACTGTGTTGTATATAGATATTGATGCTTTGTTGCCGCCATGAGCATTGGGTGTTACTCTAGGTCGATCTTCACGGGTCTCGGATCACAGTGTATGATCCGAAACCATTGATTAAGGCGAAGGAGTCTCGATTTGACTTGATGGAGCCGGTCTGCTTGATGTTTTCAAGATTACTTTGGCAAGTCGGATTTTATAACAGGACAGGCAGTTCCCCGGTCGAGATGTTCATCGCAGTTTTGCTTGACCCCTTGACAGCTCGATGCACTCCATCCTTATTCAGCCTGACACGACCAGCTACGGTGCCTATGTGTACTATTACATGTCACAGCTGATGAGGGAGCATCTTAAGGAGATGCCCCTATTGCCTTCTACGGCCTCTATGGCATAGTACATAAGGGATGAGATGATCTCGCTCATGCTGCAGTTTAGCGAATAGGAGACAACTTTGTAGATTTTTGTTTTTTTTTGTTTTATACTGTAAATAATACAATAATGCAATGTAAATTTTTTTTGTTTTTATATTATATCAATGAAATATATATTTTTCTTCTTCATTTCTTCAATCTCTACTCAAAAGTCAATTTTAACATTTTGGGATGAGAAAAATTATATAAGAAATGAGAAATTACTTTCTTACCTTTATTTCCAAAGTAGGACTCAGACTATACCCTTTTTTACATTTTGGTCCATAAAGTATTTTTTTTCCTAATTCGAACTCAAACTATACCCTTTTGCATTTAGGTCTCTAAAGGTTTTTTTTCCAAATTAGGACTCAACCTATACCCTTTTTACATTTAGGTCCCTAAAGTTTTTTTTGGACCAATTAGGATACAAACTATAAACCTTTTTTATTTAGGTCCCTAAAGTTTTTCTTTTGCCAAATTAGGACTCAAACTATACCCTTTTTGCATTTAGGTCCCAGAAGTTATTTTTTGCCAAATTAGGACTCAAACTATATCCCTTATCATTTAGGTTCCTAAAGTTTTTTTTGCCAAATTAGGATTCAAACTATACAATTTTTACAATCAGGTCCCTAAAGTTTTTTTTTTGCCAAATTAGGACTCAAACTATACCCTTTTTGCATTTAGGTCCTTAAAATTTTTTTTTTGCCAAATTAGAACTCAAACTATACCCTTTTTGCATTTAGGTCCTTAAATTTTTTTTTGCCAAATTAGGACTCAAACTATACCCTTTTATCATTTAGGTCCCTAAAGTTTTTTTTTTCAAATTAGGACTCAAACTATACCCCTTTTACATTTAGGTCCCTAAAGTTTTTTTTTTGCCAAAATTAGGACTCAAACTATACCCCTTTTGCATTTAGGTCCCCAAAGTTTTTTTGTCAAATTAGGACTCAAACTATACCCCTTTTACATTTCGTCCCTAAAGTTTTTTTTTTGCCAAATTAGGACTCAAACTATACCCTTTTTTTCATTTAGGTCCCTAAAGTTTTTTTTTGTCCCTAAGTTCTTTAGGAACTTAAATGAACAAAGGATATAGTTTGAGTCCTCATTTGGCCAAAAATAAGTTATAACTAAGTCCAAATGCTCACGATCCATAAATAACAAGTTATAACTATAATATGTTTTAAAATCAAAATACTTGGGGTAAAGTTTTATAAATAATAAATTATTATACATTTTTCTGTGAAATATTATGTTTAAGATTTAAATTATACCTTTTCATGTGATAAAAAATTTTTTAGACCCTATTTTATTTATCATGCTTGGTTTA
>JAOXNR010000013.1:10243124-10270929 GCA_028571225.1 Parsonsia alboflavescens
TTTCCTTCTAATAAGTTTAATCTATACATCTCATTACTTTTGTTTATTATCTAATTTGCTGGCATTAGATTCTATCATATATGATTCAAGTCAGAATAAACGCAGCCTCAAGTTTTAATTCAAATAAATATTTTCGTTTTGGAATCAAAATCGAACTTTCTTATGAAAAACACCATTCAATTCAATGGTGTTGTGGACAGCGGCAACTCAACTTATGGGCTAGTCTTTCTTAGGTCTACTGGTTAATATAATAGTCAATTCAAAATGGGCTGGTTGCAAAGCCCATTAATAAATCGTCTGCCCATACTTTCGAATTCAAAGAGTTAGCCCATTATACTCCCCACATTCGAAATTAAATATTTCAATTTGATTTACACTTATTTTAAAAAAAGAATTTAACTTAATTGATTTTAATTTTATTATGTTATTTTTTTAATAAAAATTTAAAAAAAATTAGCAAATAAGACATTCAATTCCAAAAAATTTAGAATGAAAGATTAATTTATGGAAAAAATATTATAGATAAAATTAAGCTCAAAACAGAATCCTAGTCCCACAAGAAAGGCCTGAAGATTTCAGCCCAGACCCACGTCGAGGAGAGCAGGGAAAGCGGGGTCAATGTGTCTAGTGGACGGAGTAGGACTGGCTTAGGTCATGTAATTTTCAAGGGTTTGAAATATTTTATTCCATATTTTACACCATCATATATACTTACGTGTAACTACTTTTTGAAGTAATTATTATTTTTAAAAAACTGATTTTCAAAATTTGATCATATCAAATCTAATATAAAAGAATAAGAATATATGTAAAAAGATTAATACTCTTACGGAATTGAATATCTCTATTTTTATTTTAAATTATTAATAAAAGATTAATATTATTAAGTTTAAAATAAAATAAGTCAACTAACTTTCTTTTAATTTGTGCAAGTCAAAATGTAACATCCAATTCTAGATGAAAAGAGTTTTTTTAAGACAAAAAAATATAGATTCTAGTAAATTTTATGGTTTTCATTTTCCTTTTCTTTTTTTTTCTTTATTGTAAGTGTCTCCATTTTTCATTTACCATTTTGTTTTTATGTTTTTCAAAGAGAAATTTGAGCATTATCAAGAATAATTATATAAAAAAAAAGTACATTATCAAGAAAAGCGACTAAATGATGAATAACAATTGCAGTCCATGTGATTTTGGTTCAATTCTCACCTCAAGCAAATTAATTTTGTTACATTTTTACTAACTTAGTGGTAAGTAATGACATTTGTGATCGAGAGATATCAAATTCAAGACACGACGATAATAGTTGGGGTATCAGTATTGATTTTCATTTAAAGGGGTTTGGGGAGGGGTGGATTAAAAAAAAGGAAGAAGAAGAACCAACCTTAAATTTATCCTTTTAATTGAGAACTTGTATGTGACTCGAGGGAAAATGGAATAAAAAGAAATTTTTTGGAAGGTTTTTTGAACCAAAGTTGTTCAATTTCTTTAAGAGAGTTTGTGAAAAATATGTAAAATTAGTATAATAGTATCTTTTATAAAAGATTTTTTTTGTTCATTTCTACTTTTAAATTTTTTTCATTTTATAAGAGAATTTGTTTTTTTTTTTTGAAAAAAAAACACTATATCACTAATATGAGAATTAAATTCATCTTAATGCCATGCACTAATTTCAATTTGCCAGTTTGATGCGAGAGCTCTAATACAGCAACAGGGCTTTAGACTTAAAAGCAGGAACAAGCAGCACGGCCGAGGCCACTTCACATTCAAAATCTTTAACCTCGAGACTTGGGATAAGTGATAGTAACTGATTTGCTAATATTTAAAAAAGGTTCATGAGTTCAGTTCTCTTTTAAGGTATCATGTTGAAAAAAGCCTTAAATCAAGTTTTACCTGAGTATGAGTTAAATTTTGCGGGCATGACTCAGACTGAATCCAAATTAATCTTACTAAGGTAGAGATACAAGATGCTGGAGCAAAATCAAAACTTTAAAATTATTTTCCATTTTAAATTTTACCTTTGTCTTTCAAAAAAGAAAAAAAAAATTCACAATTCTAACAAATTTATGTTTGATAAGTTTTATTCTCATTTTTCATTTTCATCTTGCTTGGTTCTTAAAAAATTTACTTTTGGTACCATTAGCCCTTTTCGATGGAAAAATCCGAAGTTGCCCAAATCCATTACTAAAATTTAAGTGTATTTTAGAAAACTCAAAATTTTAAAGGTAATGATTTATACTCTCGGATGCTGCTTCATGAGGAATTCATCTTTTTTATCTGTACCTTTTATGGATTTTTTCATAATTGAGAATTTGAGTAGTTTTTTTTAGATTTATTAACTTGTTCATAATCTTAAAATTACTCTGATTGATCATATATTTATTTTGATTCCTTGACTTCTAAGTTTGTAATCGATCTAGTTTTTTAACCAGTTGCAAATTATATCAGTTTTAATACACTTGGTTAAAAAATTATATCGATTTTTCTGAAATCAACATAGCAAGCAACAAGTCATCGTCTCCAACCTTCAAACCACTATTTTAAATCCAAACAAGGTCCAAAGCAACAATTAAGGGCAAGCCATGTATAAACGGAGTAAAATAAAATTCAATTTTTTACAAGCCATGAACACTTAAACACCCAAGTGACTAGATGTGATCTTAATATCAAACATCAAATCACACAAGTAACTAACTGTAATCTTAATAACGAACATCAAAAGAAACAAACAAGAACCTAAAATTAATGTGAATTTACGTTGGTGGAATTATGCCGATTTTCATGGATGAGAAAAATATTTGGATGTTCAAGCGTGAAGCTGGAAATTTGGAATAACAACAGTTATGACTGATGTGGAATAACGAGAGTCGCAATCAATGACAGAATTTTTCTTTAGGTATATATGTGGGAAATTCAACCTCCAATCATAATATTAAGGAAAGAAAATAGACTGCCCCCAGGGGCATAGATGAGTTGGTAAGGTTGACGTGACGTTTGGTTAACTCCAGCGACAGGCGGGGGTTCGAAACCTATCGGGAGTAGAACGTAAGCTCTAAACGTTGGCTCTGCCAACGGCCATTGTCCCCCGTTGCGTCCTCTCCGTCAGTCCTCTGCCCACTCGTGCACATCCCTCGATTTACCCCCATTGGCACAAGGGGCCTCTGTGCCCGTGGGCGGGGTTTCGCCCGCAAGGTACTTCCCCCGAGAACCAAAAGGAAAGAAAATAGACTAGATTGTGATGGTAATGGAAACTTGACTCCTTCAAAGTCTACCTGCCAAAGTAAAACGCCAGAAAGCTTGAGTGATGCATTCCATGTGAATGGGATAAGCAAAAGAGAGCCGCGCTTTACTTCTTTTCCAGCTGGATTTCTGCACTTACGCGATGCTGGATTCTGCACTCGTGCCATCTCTCTCTCTCTCTCATACACGTACGGAAAATTTAGAGGGAAAAGAAAAAAATAATATACTTTGATTTTATATAGATCACAAGATCGATATCAGAATTTTCTCTCATCAAATTATTCACTAGTTTAGTAGTAATCAATAGTACTTTTGATTAGTGGGAAATCATCATGATCCTCGGAGAATGGGGGTATAGAGAAAATTAGAAAAGAGATTAATAAAAAAAAGGAATTAGCAAAAGTTGTAACTCCAAAAGAAAATTGGAATATTTTGATATTTCAATAATAGAAAAAAAAAATGCATTTTCAAAAATCATACTCTTCCCATCTGGATTGTCCTATTTTGACTTGTACAAATTTTAAGAAAATTAGTTAACTTTATTTATTTTAAACTTAACAACATCAATCTCTTAACAACATTTTATCTGCTCTAGAAAATGAGACAGTGGAGTAGTAAAATTTATGTAAAAAACCATGATGAACATTAAACGTCTCTATGTTAGGTAAAGAAATTACTTAGGCCAGTCTTTTCAGTCATCATGATAATAAATTAAATAATCCAGTGCACAAACGGTAACAAATTTTTGCATCCAATGACCATTCTTCTTTCTGTGTTCAATCATAGCATTTGTACTATATCGTTATAATTACTTGCATTAAAAGGAAACTATTAATTTTATTTGTGAGATATTTTGAGTCTTAAAATTTTGAGAAATACAAAAAAAATTTAGACTTGACGTCAGACGAAGTATTGTTTAATTCTGTAATTTTTAAAATCGAAAAAAAGGAAGTACTTGATAATTGAATTTTGAGATATTGAAATATAGAAGAAAAGATGGGATCCTTTCCCTGCATGGCGCACTGGAGAGAAGACGGATATGAACGGAGGATTCGAAGATGACATTTTTTTTTTTTTAGGGACGTCCCACCCTGCAACCAGAATGTCCCCTCCATCCACATTTATGCTATGGTATGGGAATAATTCCACGTTCAAATCCTAGTGGAAACATTGGCTGGCATTGCTTGTTAGTGTCATGTATCCAAGTTGAATTTTTCGTCCTCTTTTTTTATTTAACTAACGATGTATTGTCAATTTTTTTTTTTTTTCTGATTTGACCATTATACTATAAAAATAATTATTTTAATCATTATACTTTAAATTTTTAAATAATTTAATTATTATATTTTACATTTTTAAAAAATTATGCCATTTTACAGGGTTCGATTAAATAATAGTGAAGAAAGTAATTAATCTTCAGTGATAATGTCAATGTAGCTTTCCATGTTATCAAAATTCTGTATATTGTCAATTTCTTCTTTTATCTAATTTTTTATTGATAAATAGTTTGAATGACACAGAGTAGAATTTTACATTTAATTTAAATTTTAGTGACATGTCAAAACATATATATAATATTAGTAATGAAGATTGATTATATTTGTAACTATTATTCTATCAAACAACCATAGAGTGGTTAAATTGTTTAAAGACTTAAAATATGATGGTTAAATTAACTGGTTTTATCAATGCTTACATGGTTTGTTAAGCCCCCCACTTTTTTTTTTCTTTTTCTATTTTCTTTTCTTTTGGTTAAAGGTGTGGAAGGGAGGGGTGTAATGTAAAATAAAAAATAAAAAATACCGATCCATTTTGGCTTCGTCACGGGTAAACTTTTCTTTTACCCATGTTTTACTGGACGACAACGATTGGTCAATATTACATCCCTTTAGATGGGATTTATATATATAGTAATAACAACATGGCATTACATACACCTCTTGACGAGCGAAAAAATCAAATGCCTTAAAATTTAATTTATCTCCTTAAATTCTAATCAGGGACGTCAAGATTCGAAGTTACCCCAAACAAAATGTTGACTATATCTTTCATCATAATCACAATTCATAGGAGTGTTGGCATAGGCAAAGTACATGCTTGTATTTATAATGGCTTTTATTGAAGTACCAACTTATGGATATAGTAGGAAGATGCAATAAATTTGCAACACCCCAGCGGAAAACAGATTTTAAATAGCCTTCTCTTTTCTTCCTCCATTTAATAATAACGACAAAGAAATTGAATGCTCATTTAATAAAAAAAAAAAAAATCCATCAAACCTTGGAAACTTGTTTCTTCCACTCATGGAAGACTTTGTGACATTTATTATCGAATTATTAGTCAGATCCAAATAAATTTAAACTTAAAATCATTCAATAGTGATTTCTTTTTACTAATTTAAACTTGCATAATTAAGAACTATCTAATTTACAACAAAAACCTTCTACAAATGTGATGGAAAAATAAATCTGGACCATTTCCAATTAAATTGAGCAAAAGGAAGTGAGTATTTGAGTAGGGAGTTCCCGCACACTACCTTACCCCACCAATCACCCAAACATTTCCCCTCTCACCATTCCATAAAGAATTTCACGTGAAAGCACCAAGCCCATATCATATACACTACCGAAACCAACAAAAATATTTCCCAATCTTTTTCCCTTTTTTCACTTTCCCTCGTTCCTCTTCTTCTTCTCCCACAATTGGCCTCCTTTTTGTGTGTCACACAAAAGAACAACCAATCACAACTCACGTCAACAAAATTCACATTTTTGCACATGGATTAATCACTTGTAATAATTAATGACAACAAATCATTTCAACTATTCCACAAAAAAGAGAAAGAAAAAGAAAAAGAAAAAATAATTTTCCGTGTGGCGATTTTTGTGACTTGCTCAGGGGACTGCACAACCGTGCCGGGTGAACCCGAGTTGTGATCGGTCTCTATCGAATTCGAACGTGAAGCCCTGTTGCATTAGGTTTCCGATTAGGTTGAAACCCGAAGGGGAAATCACCGGTTCAATTGCCAAACATTTGACGTCCGGTGCGGTATCGATGAAGTAGTTTTGAGGAGGCGGCGAGAACACTGAACCACCAGCGAGTTTGAAACTCAGTTTGGGTAGACTCGGTCTTATTAAACCGGACACATTTACGCAAAAATCTAAAGTCGGGTCCGGTCTGGCTGGCGTTGGCAGCTTCACTCTCCTCTTGAATTCAGCCAACACTCTGTCATATGCCGGCTGAACCAAAAATGACAATGTCGTCCCTGAATCCATTACGGTCCCACCGCTGCCAAACTCATCAATCGCCCAAGCTGAAGGGCTTATACGTAACTTCACACCGTCTACTGCGACATACTCGATCCCAATGTAGTAGAACGTTGAAGTCAAGTTGTTCATTATTAACGGCGTGAAGCTCTTCTTAGAGGTATTTACTGATTCGCCTCCGCCGCCGACCAAGAGGTAGCTGGTCGGAGTAGGAGTTAGAGTGTAGTCCATAAGACAATAAGAGAACTTGTTAGCGAACTTGCGGCCCAATTGTGATGGGAAAGAGATGGAGCCCAAGCCCAAGCCAATGACACCTTGGGCCCCTTTGAAACTTGGACCTGTGACACTAGGCCCAGAAGCTTCGAACCCACAACCGAATGACAGATTCTTGTATTTCACTCGTGTACCCGTGCTGGTATTGAACGTCGTCGTTTCTCTAGCGAAGAACCCCCTGCTGAGTGACCCATCGGCGTAGGAGTATTCATACCGGCAAGGGCTGTGGAGACGAGTGCGGTTGCAGGGCACGTGCTTGGGTGGAGGGACGAGTTGACAAAGGGAATCAAAGCAATGGAAAGGTGAGAATGTGGAGGAATGTCGAGCTAGAAATGCTGAGTTTGGTTCACGAGCAGAGCAGTTCCGGCAGGCGGAGCATGTGACCCAAATGAGATCACTACCGGTGTCGGCCACTAGGAGTAGAGGTTGAGGTGGTGTACCAAGAGAGAGGGAGACAAAGTACTGTCCAGTGCCAAATGAGGCACCAGAAGTAAGAGGGAGCTGAGCATCGTTGCTACTGTTCTTCTGCTGGCGACTTTGGTGGTGCCGGCGGCGGTGCCGGCGGTGGTGGTGAAGGGAAGAGTACAAGTAATTTAAGCGGCGGGTGTCAGATGCAAGGGTTTGAGATGGGTTGAGTGGGAAAGTGCGGTTCTGGTGGAGAAGTGGGAGCTTGAGGTAGTCGAATGCCGGTGGTGGCTGAGAGGTGGTGGTGGTGGTGGAGGAGAGATCTAGCAAGGTGAAGAAGATGAGGCTGAGAGAGAGGAGAGAGATGGGGTTAGGGGAGGAGAGTATCATCACTCGCATCTTCTTCTTTTTTGTGACAGAAGAGAGAGAAGGTCTGCCAACATTTTTCTTAAATAGGTTATATATACGCACAAAAAATGAAGTACTACTGCCACCTCGTGTTTTTGTCCAATCCCACATTTTTAATTTCTATATACTTGTATAAAAACAGCCCAAATACATTACTCGCATAGCATACGTATACATACGGAGTATACTGATACTGATGGGTAGGTAGGAGAAAGATTGCCGTTAATGCTTGATGCGGGGAGTTAGAGATTCAACAGTAAAAAAAATGGATTGGAATTGACAGCTGGGGAACTGGGGCAGTTAAAAAAACGTTGCAGATGAGAAACAGAAAAGAGGAAGCGTAAAATGGAGATTAATTAATTAATTTAAAAAGTAGTCGTTTGCGTATAAGTATGAATGAAGGAAAAGACAGAGGAAAATGTCTTAATGTCCGTTTGATGAAGTCTTGAGTTTTCTTCTTGAAGTTTGTGATGAAAAAAAGGAAAAATAAAAGTAGATGATGAGCGGTGAAGGGAGGGGACACTGATACCGGAGATGGAGATAGATGAGGATCCAAAGATATCCCATGACCGCGACTGCTCGCTGCTACTGTGGTCTTTGTCTTTATTAAGGTTAGTTTTGTATTCATTAATCGAATTAGTGACTGACCGAGAAGACAAGAATTGTAGATATTAAGAGTCCATAACAACACTTGTCCAACCATTACCATATTATGTTGGATTAACTAATCCTCCCCCTGCATTTCAAAATGGTCGTGGCTTAAAGTTTTTTTATCTAAATTAAGATAATCACAATATTATCTATTTTGGATAATTTTATTTCTTCTTAAATTTATTAAAAGTTGAAAGTAGTGATAATCTGATTGATGGGTTCTAAAATTGAAGTGTGTAAATGTAATAAATATCATTAGAAAAAATTAACAAACAAAGAATCAGATGGATCATTCACTTATATTTTTTATCTTAAAATGTGTAAATATAAACCACAATCATTTTGAAATAGAGTGAGTAATTAATACACTCTCAGTTCTTGAGAAAAATTGGCTAAAATTAAGATTTTATTTTTTAGCTTTTAAATCAAATAATAATTCATGGTTTACATAGTAGTGTCAAAAGTCAAAGATGATAAAGATTGCAATTCAAGAGTACAGGTTGGTTCAGTTACATAATACATTTGACTTTCAAAAAGATTTAGTGAGAAAATAATTCATTAGTTGCTGATATGGTAACTAATCTGAACACGAAGCTGGTTTCCAAATTATAGATATCAATTTTTTTTTCAAAAGATGTTTCACTTTGAGGTCTCTTTCATTCTGTAATATTATTGTTGACGAGGATACAACAGCTAGCTACACTGTATTCCATCATAAGTTATCTTCCAGATACATTTCTTCATTATACAATAACATAAATTTTGAACAAAGACATTTTTTTGCTTATTTGATCTCACATGTTTGAACTAATTTATAGTATAATCTTATAAGATTTTTTTTTTCCAATCGTCACGATCCCTTAACATATTATAAACAATCGTCTTCATCCCAATTATCATTTTTCAATAAAACACCGATTTAAACTAATCATATTATCAGTATAGGATAATTTTTTGGGGGTGAAATTATCAATCTCATCCTTACTACTTAAAATCCAACCAACTCCAAAGTTTGTGAACGAATTTGGATTGTCCGATTAGTTTATTTATCTTTTTTTAATCTAAATAAATCTAAAATTCTTTTCTTTATATATAAATATAGATATATATATATATATATATATATATATATGAAAAAAAATGTGTTGGTTGGATTTTTGAATAGGAAGGATGAGATTGACAATTTTGCTCTTAAAAAATTATCTTATGTCGATTGAATTACTAGTTTCGAAGAGTGTTTTGCAAGAAAATAATAATTGGGACAAAAATGATTGAAAAAAAAAACTTGTGAGGACCAAATAAGCTGAAAGACCAATTACTTTTGAATTACCGCATATCTTTTGATTATTAGGGTCACAGATGAAGTGTAACATAAATGTTTACAACAAGAATTAAATCTATATTTTACCCTTAGCATTCCTTTTAGAGTAATACCATTATTCTACGGAGTGTTACTTGTGTTATTCAGTCAATTTTGAAGTTTCTATTAGTAAAATTAATATTTTATAGGGGCAGCTTCAAGTCCTAGAAATTAGAGAGGATATTTATTCCATATAAATAACTAAATTATATATAAAATTAATATATTTTATAATAATATAAGAAATAAAAAATAAGTCCATCCCAGTAGATGGAGTAGCCAACGTACATATCACAGGTCTTGAGTTTGAATCCTATCAACACCCTCTAAATAAAAAGGAATGTCGAGGTGCACACAAACTAGTCCAGACACTGCTATATTTAATATTTAATAAATATAAAATAAAATATATATGATTGATTCGGTTTAGTTATAATCGATTATTTATTATCCACATTTAACAATTCAATCGATTTAATTAGTTATTCAAAAAATTTATCCTATCAATCCGATCAAATAATTGAATTTGATAAGATTTGACTAGATCAAATTAGGTTGGATGGGTTGTTATTAGACCAGATTGAATTTGGACTCCTCATACTCTCATAAGAGGTGCTAATATTATTTCAAAACTTGACTTGGAGATTAGAGCTAATTTATATCTCAAATTTCATAGATTGGCCGAGCATGAGTTCCCTTAATTAGTTTGTTTCAATTTTTTTTCCCTTTTTTTTCCTGTTTTTTCTGGGGGTGGGGGATTTTTATTTAAGTAAAACTTTATTCTTCAGCCATCGCTTTCAACTTTTACATTTCAGGTGAAAAAAATATAGCCTAGGTTTCTAGCATCTCCAAGAAGATACGGTAGAACTGGGCGGGATCACCGAAATCTCAGGGCCAAGTAAGAAGTAGTACAGAGCCCAGATTGAAAGCAGATGAGTATTCAGTGAATTACCATATCAGGAAATTGTACTCGATAATAGGATACAACAGCTTTTCTTGAATGATTTTAGGGATCTAACTCTCAAGTCATTGGCTAGGTTTGCTCTTTGGAGGGGTGAGGATGTAAACTTGTTATGTTAGATAATTATGTGTCAGCCGATAAATTTAACATGTATGTATAAAAAATCAAGTTTTCTTGTGGTTTAGTTTATCTTTTTAATTTTTAACATATAAAATATATTAAAAGATATTTCGTCCATCTAGAATTGAATGTCTCATTTTTACTTACATGTATTTTAAGAAAATATTTTGACTTAATTCATTTTTAAATTGCAGTTTCAATTTTTTAAGAAAACTTTTATCTAATTTATAAAATGAAACATTTATTTCCTGATGTCTCATAATGAAAAATGAGACATTAACAGAGGGAAATAATAATTAAAGGTTACGAATAAAATTTTTATTATTATTTTATTAGTGTAACATTTGATTAATACATAAATGTATAACAGGAAATTCGGATCCAATATATATATATATATATATATATATATATAAATTAAATTGTATCGTTTAGAGAATTACAATTATAAATTTAGATTTAAAAATTGGTTTATTATGTTGTAGCAAAGTTGAATAGAGTGTATTTGGGATCGAATAATGTGATAAGTAATAAATGATGTATACATTTTGATTCGTTAAGTATCTCACCGTTCAAAAAATTTGTGTAACTTTGATAGGATATACATTCATGCCGCATAATTCTTATTTGATCACAATAGTAAATAGTATTATTATAGAGTATTAATTTTTATTGATATAATTCACAATTACCATCAACTTTATATATAAGTGCATATAAATGTGGTTTATAAAGCTATTGACTTTTTGACAAGTAATTTTTCCATCCGAATTTAAATGACTCTATTTTCATTTGAGATGTTCAAAATAGAATGTTTTATTCCCTAAATTAAATTGATTTTAAGGGTTTTTTTTTAAATATATATATATATATTTAACATTCACCCTCTTCTAACCATTTCTATCTGATCTTGCCACTAATTATATTAATGAGAAAGGTAAAATAAAAAATTCATAACAATCAAATCCACTCTTTAGTCCCTTCGGGAATATTTTAATGAGTGGAGTGACGAGTAAGTAGACTATAAGTCTCAAATTTGAATTCCACTCAGATAAGCGGAATGTTAACATGATTGTAAATTGATCGGATACGACTAAAAAACAATGCACTTTTTAATTTTTTTATTAAATTAAAATGGAAAATTCAATCTTATTTCAAATCCCTAATTTTATTCTTTAAAAGAAAAAGAAAAAGAAAAGAAGAGAAAAAAAGAATGTCCATCTAATCAAATCCTATATTTTGGATTTGTGGTCAAGACTAGACATGTTCTAGTATGGAAACAGTAGGCGTGAATGAAGGGTGTGGCAAGTAATGTTCTCTACTGACTCCATTCTTGTGACGCAACTAACGAATGGAACATTTCCTAATAAAATCCGAGAGAAAGTCTTAGCCCCGTGATTTTTGGTGGCTGCTTCTTTTATTTTCTTCAATCATACAAACATGCAAAGACAACAAAGAACAAATATATATATATATATATATATATATATATATATATATATATATTTTAACGACTTTTTATGCCTAGAAAATCACAAGTCTACCAAGGATCCTTTTAAAAAAAATAAAAAAATAAAAAAATAATAAGATTTCTGTTATCTGCACTTGCGCCGCAACAGGTCATCACCATGTATATGTATTTCGAAAATGGGAAAAATAAACTTATTGTTCGATTTGAGATATTTTATTTTTATTTTAAGAATTAAAAAAGTTACCATACTATTGGCATTTTATTGTTTTGAAATAAAACAAACATGAATTTCCAGCGACAGGAAATTAGGAGGGCAGCGAGCATGTGAGAGTCAGAGACAGAGACATCTCAAATGGCTGATGTCTTGGGTGCCGAAGCATCTGCCCACGAAACAGAGTCAGACATAAGTTTGAAGGTTATAATTTCAACTTTAAATGATGATGATTACAAAATAAAAATCATATCCTTTTCTACCCTATAGTTGAAGTCTTCGGTCAAATGCCAATTCATCCCTGAATCCATAATCTTTTTAAGTGTTAAATAAAGGATTGAACTATCATGGAAAATTCTGATATATATGGAATTTGTAGTTTATATTAAAATAGGTTATGATATATTTTTTTCAAAAAGAACTCTTCTCCTCTTTTGTTACCTAGAACTCCTAAATAACATTATTCATAAAATGTTAAAATATTTTTCATAACCGAGTCATAATATATAGGATAAAGCTAGATTAGAAATGAAACCACAATTAATAACTAGACAAATTTAAGAATGAAACATAAGACTTAAATATATTAATAACATGCAGTTTTTGATATTTGATATTAACTTTATATATATATATATATATATATATATATATTTATATTCTAAATATCAAGATAAAATTGATTAAAACAAAACCTCTATATTATTATACTCAATCAAAATGATAATAACTAAATTATAATTCCTATAGAGAACAGAAGTTAAATTCACACAAACATATAATAATTATGAAATACAAATCCAATTGTAGAGAAATAAATTAGGGAAAATCACTTATTTGTTATCGCTAAATATAATCTAACTTATGGAAGAGTCTGAATTTGATCGAATCTAATACTTTTTACCATCCCTTTAAGACAGATTTTGCCCCTCTCGTGGTGCTTAGATTCATTGTGGACGTCTATCTCCCATGATAAAACGATCACACCAACAACAAGCCCGACGAATCGAATATTGTTTGAGTACTATATAGAGGAATACTGTATCTCAAAATGGCCGATGGAAATCCGTAGTTATAGACCTAAAGGGGACTTTTCAATTAAGATGTATGTCTTAAACTAAAAGTTACCCCAAAACACTAGGAGTAGAGTTTTGAAAGTTTTCTAAATTTTTTTTTCTTCTATCTTAAAATGGCAGATGGAAATCCACAGTTATAGATCTAAAGGGGACTTTTCAATTAAAGATTTATGTCTTAAACTAAAAGACATATCTCATTTCATGAATAGTTACCTCAAAATACTAGCTACTTATAATATTAAATTATATAATTTAATTAGTAAATAGCTCACTCATATTGAAACTTGATATAGTCCAATATTGTAACTTATTCTAAATTGAAATTCAAACTAAAATTTTCAACAATACCCTAGATGAATTTAAATTTTTGGTCTATAATATTTCATTCCACCAACTTATTATGGAAAAACAATTTACTGAGCGAAAAGTTACTACGTCGAGATAGGTAACTCTTGACTTTGAACCTTCTCTAGTGTATTGCAATCGATACTTGCCCACTAGTGGACTTGATGCCTAGAACTATTTGGCTTTTGGTGTATACCAAGATAATTGCAAACACATAATTTCCTTTCTAACAATATTTTGATTCTCATTGTTGTGTCCATTTTGGCCTTGGACACCTCTTGCTTTCATGAGTGCTTAGATGAAGTATCTCAACATACTTTCTTGACTCTTTAAAAATTTAGGAACTATTAAAAGCAGAGATTACCCTAAATACTCTCTTAAGTTATTCTTTTCACCATAAGAATGGGGAGGAGTTAAACTCCTTAGTGACTTTCGAAAATTCATCACAATTCGATTGTCCCACTGAACCTAAATCTTGGGATCTCCAATCAGCTATGTAGGGTTGCCATCATGATGAATGTTTAGTAATAGGCTTTAATCCCATTCCCCTCGATGACTTAAACACTTGCTCTCTAGGTAAACCTTTCGTTAGCGGATCCATGATATTTTCTTTTGAACTCACATAATCTATCCAAATAATTCTATGAGAGAGCAATTGTCTAATTGTATTAGGTCTTTGCCGTATGTGATGAGACTTACCATTATACAAAGCATTTTCAACTCTTCCTATTGCTGATTTTCTATCACAATGTATACAAATTGCAGGACACTTTGGCCATATTGGAATATCCTCTAAAAAGTTACACAACCATTTTGCTTCTTCTGCTGCTTTGTCTAAAGCAATGAACTCAGATTCCATTGTTGATCTTGCGATGCAAGTTTGTTTTGAGGATTCCCATGAAATTGCCCCTCCTCCTAATGTAAACAAGTAACTATTTGTGGATTTTGATTCTTCTGTATCAGATATCCAATTTGCATCACTTACCTTTCTAAGACCGTTGGGAATCTAGTGTAATGCAAATCAAAATCTTGAGTATATCTTAGATATCTCAACACTCTGATTGTAACTGTCCAATGAATTTTTCTTAGATTACCATTATAACGACTTAATTTATTTGCTGCATATGCCATATCAGGTTTAGTGCAGTTTGAGATACACATTAAACTCCCAATTATTCTAGAATACTCCAATTGCCATATTCTCTCAATTATGATTTTTGCAAGATGTAAATTGACATTTACGGGAGTTTTTGCAATATTTGTATCACCTCTATTGAACTTTTGTAACACTTTCTCGATATAATGAGATTATAATAGAATATATCTATCAGATGTCTTATAATTTTAATACCTAAAATAACATCTGCAGTTCTCATATCTTTAATATCAAAACAACTTGCTAATAACTTTTTGGTTGAGTTTATGACATTAATATTACTTCCAGTTATTAGGATATCATCAATGTATAGAAAAACAATGTCAAATTCATTTTGAGTGCCTTTGACATAAATACATTTATTACATTCATTTATTCTGAATTCATTTGACAACATTACTTTCAATTTCTGTCAAATTGGCTTGTTTCTTGTTGACCATTAGATTAATATTCCTCTTCTTGCGACAGTCTTTGGCCATATGTCCAATTTTTCCACAGACAAAGCACTTGCCATTTATTTTCTTAGCTTGTTCAACCACATTTGCTTTCACTTGAAAAGGTTGTGTTGTCCCTTTCTTCTCGGATGCATGGTTGTCTTCTTCAATTCTCAATTGTACAATTAAATCTTCAAGATTCATCTCCTTTCACTTATGTTTGAGATAACACTTGAATTCTTTCCAAAAGGGAGGTAATTTTTCAATTATGGCTGCCACTTGAAATGACTCACTCAAAGGCATACCTTCAGCATGAATCTCATGGATAATTATTTGAAGTTCTTGGATTTGACTCGAAACTTTTTTGGTATCCACTATTTTATAATTCAAGAATTTTGCAACCATGGATTTTTTGGTTCCAACATATTCTGTTATATATTGCTTATCAAGAGATTCCTATAGTTCTTTTGCAATCCATTTTTTAATATAAAAGGAATAAAATGTATTATTTAGACTATTGAGCATATAAGTCTTACAAAGAAAATCTAAATTAATCCATGCTTCTTTGGAAGCAGTAGCTTTGGCATCTGAATCATTTTCAACAACAGGTGGATTTTCATGGAGATATTTTGGGGAAAAAAAAATCTTACTGCATACTTAATTGCTGATCGTCTGTTCGATTCGATTTTACTGCATACTTTAACTTTGATAAGTTGCAAATCTTAACGGAATAGTCGAGGTATGTGAGAACAGACCATCACACCACTAGATTTAAAAAAAAAAAAACAATCGTATACTTAAAAGATTCGAAGTTTTCCTTTTCCTTTTCCTTTTTGCTACTTAGCTGAGGAGGAGGTTTTGGGGTTTAAGCCTTTAAACATGTATCATCAATTGTACAACGTCCCTGACCATTAAGTAGAACGAATACATGAGGGGCTAATTAACTGTAAAAAAAATAGTGGTGGAAACACAATACAAACGTTTTGTCTTTGAGGATGATTGAGAGATCATTTGTCCCACTCCTCTCCTTCCCATCACATGTGGCCAAAACAAATTAAATTAAATTTCAATGGCTTTTTGGATTCATGAGATGTATATGTCATGATCATCTAAATAAAAATGTATCCATCATTCACCTCATCAATCCTTTCTCTGTTTAATTTGATTTTTTGTGTACGCGTCCATTAATTAATTTCTTCCAGCTTTCTTATCCATCTATTTCCTCTCTATTTTTCAATGCAAAACTTGAAGACTTTAATCCATTTTAGAGACATTACCTTGATTTCAATTTTTTTTTTATTATAACTATATTTTATTTCCAGGATTTGGGTATTAGATAATATGTGTGTAAATACATTTATTTGAAATACTAAGGCTTGCTTTGTCAAGTAATTACGGGGTGGAAGCTTTGCCAATAGCCTCGGGAACTAATTGATTGGATGAGAGATTGTGATCTCTCTTTTAATTCGATAGAATGGGAATAATTGTTTCTGTTACGTGCAGTGCATGCATGCATTTCTTGGAGCATCATGATTAGGGCAGCTTTTGCATTGAGTAAAATGAAAACTTGAAGCTTTGGCAATTGCTAGCTAGAAAGAAATATTTTTATACTCATGAAGATTGATTAGATGCATATAATCTTAGTTTTATGCTTAATATTACACCAAAACAGTGTAGGTATTTGTTTCTTCATTACTTAGGTTCCCTTTGATTTTTTTTTTTTTTTTAATTTAGATTGTTCGAAATTGAATATTTTATTTTTATATTCTAATGAAGTCAGAGTAAGTATCTGTTTCTTTATCACTCCCTTCGTCTATTTGGATTTGAATATTCATTTTTTAATTTAGGTTATTTGAAATGGAATGTTGTATTTCTAAAAATAAATAGAAATTTTAATATAAAGTTCTCTTAAACACCTACTAACCAATAGTTTCTTAAAAAATTACATTAATGAGAAGGATAGAGTGGTGATTTTAGGAAACAAAGGCATTACTTAATTTTTCACCAAATTAATTAGGATTGTGTTTAAATTGAAATTCAATAGGTAGTTGTACTGTATAATTACCATGAAGAGTGCATTATATAACAGGAACTTCTACTCTAATACCACAATAAAATTTTACCCGTTCTAAAAGTTTAGACTGTTCAAAAAAGGTTGAATTTTATCATTTAATAAGTCATAAATTAAATTTCTTAATTTGAGTTTCGGTACTCATTATAATATTTCCATATAGATATGTAATGTTCAAATTTAGATAAGGTGAGAATTAGAAAAAAGAATAAATAATTTAAACCAAATAAAAGAATGGAGAAAATATATTTATATATAGAACGGGCTGAGTAAAAATAAATTAATCTTGAAAAGGATTTTAAGTTTGACAAATTTCTTCATGTGAAAATTTTTATTATTATGATAATATAAGAGTATTAGGAAGAGGAATATAATAATACCAAATGGGGACAGCAATTTCAGGAGCAATTTTTGCCTTGTAATCGAAGATTTTTAGTTTGTGTGTTCTTATTGGATTCTTCGCCGCATAGTCTATTGGATCATCCTTAGCGTTTTCCTTCTCGTTTTGGATTGCAATGGACCTTGGTGTAGGGTCCGGGGGGTCCCACCATGGGCCCTCGTGTTTCATTCCTCCAGGGATTCATGATCTGGACTGGAAGAGTGGACCCATTACATCCAGCCCACTTACCATGAAACTTCTTCAATTTTGATTCTTCTTTTAAAGCAAACCTTTAGTTTCACAAAGAAATCCACCCAATTTTTCAATTACTTTCAATTTTTTTTACTTTAAACTTTGCATCAAAATTAAGTTAAATATAAATAACAAGTATAACTTGCTCGGTTGATAAAATAATCCCATTTATGATCAAAAGGTTACTAATTTAAACCATAAAAGCGACAAATATCTTTTAATAACACGTAATAATACTTTATTCAATTTTGACTTAAAACAATTTTTTAAAAAAAAGTTTGACATATTTAATTTTAAATATTTGAAAGATGGAAATAACAATATTTAGTAAAATCACAAAGGGAATTACATAGAGAGAGCAATATTGGCAGGTTTCCATAATGTTTGTTGATGAAATCAATTAATGTTATCACGTGAAATAGTTGTGTTTGGCAACAATTTGGTCCTTTCCAGTTTCCCCTTTCGCCCATCAATTTTGAATTTTCTGAAGATTGTACATTATTTCGATTTTCAGGTCTGGTACAAAACCTCTCTTGATTTTTCATAACAGGTCAAAAATGAATCCAACATTTCTATTCCATAAATAAAATAATATTCCAAATGAATCCAAGGGTATACATATTACTAAGACAAAGGCTGGGCAGTCACAATCTTGTCTTTTTGTGCCCCCAAATTGATTGGCTATGATTTTTCTTAGAAATTGGAGCTAAAAGAAGAGAGAAGAAAAAGGAAAAGGGGCCTAATTGTATTGGTTTTGGAGATTTTGAATTTTTTATTGTCCAAATATAACAAATTTTAAACATATTTTCTACTTTTTAAAATTTTGTTCATTTAAATTTTTAAAATTTTTTTATTATAGATAATATCTATTGGAGCATGTGAGCAGCATCACAAATTTTAAGCTCTATTTTATGATTGTTCCAAAAAATTATATTGGTATAAAGATTTTTAATTTTACTCTCAACATGTTTGAACTTCCTCTATCCCAATATATAAGTTTTTTTAGATTGTTTATTTGTCACTCGATATAGGTTATTTTATAATGATCAATATATAAAATATGATTTTTTTTTTCTATTGTTACCCCATTAATATTTCTTTCATTATTATAAATAACAAGAATTGTAGTTATTAATGACAGAAAAGAAGTGATATTTTTAACATAATGGAAGCATTTGGACAACAACAAAAGTTGAATTTTTGAAACTTAAAATCTGAGAAGTGAGTTAAAACAACTGGATCCAAAGCCAAAACAAAATTTCTTTCAGATGCCCCTTGCAATCCCATTGGTAGCAACTCTATCTACCTTTACGGAGATGGTACCCTTTCTCACCAGGAGATTGACCTGATGAAAATAGCATTGGACCAAGGGTTCGCTTTCCTAATGTGCTTAAAATTAGCTGCACCAAAAGTTATATCTCCACCATGCTCCGCAGCAACAGCTCACCCGCTTGGATTTGGAGGCGTAGAGACTTAACCTTGGTTCTAATACCAATTGCATCAAAAGCTATAACTGATGGTAAGGATTGGGATACTTTCACTTAAACCCTGCCCGCTAAATCACTAAAGGATCGAAATGCATGCATGAAAGAGATAAACGTTCAAAACTCTTTATTAAACATATAGCTTAAGTAGACACTATAAGAAAATACTTTAAAGATCAGAGAGTTTTACAGAAGGATTCAGGACTCTAACTCTCGATGATCTAAAACACAAAAACGAGTGTCCTTATATAGGCGGAGCCTTCGGACTTCAAACACGGACTCAACGCAAACAATAATAATACTACAAGTCATGCCAAAAAGCTATAGGACAATGGCTGATAAAGTGGCCGACATGCATTCTGAGCAACAGTGCTCCTTTATGAAAGTAAACAGTAAAAAGCAAAGGAATCTTTTATGGCCGACAACTTTAGCTGGTAGTGGTCATCAATATATCATATTCATACTCAGAATTATAATGTGGCATCTAGCTGTCTGCATTCTCATCATCTGATGTGTCAGGCAGGGAATAGGAGTAGGACATGTGTCCTTCTTCATCATAGTCTTGAAATTTAGGATGAGAGTTGAGGTGGATGACAAGATCAGCATAAAATGGGTGTTCTGTCCATTTTGGATTGAGATCTATCTCTATAGGAATCAAACCTTCAATCGGGTCGAGTTTGTTTTTACTAACCATGTGATGCATATCAGCCTATGATTTCATCGTGAGTTTCCTCTACAACAGAAGCCCAAAGGCTCTTCTAGTTTACAATGGCTTTAAAGATGTTGAATACATTTCTCTCACCTTGATGGCCAGAATGATGTCGTTAAGCACTGTGGTTGTACTTGTGTAAAAAGAGGAGATTGATCTGATAATTGAGATTAACAACAATCTTGTTAGTTTGCTCGTGATTGTAGTTCTGGCTAGATTGATGACTAACCATTTGGGTTGTTCGATCATTTTTAGTGAGAAAGATAAGTTTGTATTGACTACTTCTCAAATTCTCAAAATTACCCCTACTTCAACTCATGTGAGATGCACATGAATGGAATCTGTGGTACTTAACGACCAGATTAGATGACATTACAAATTTGATAAATTTTTGGTAATTGGAGTGTCTCAAATGTGAAAAAAAAAAAACAAATAAAAATTAAAAGGGTTAAAACTAAAAAATCGAAAAGAGGGAGTGTATATTAATAATAAATATATTATTTTATGGTTTTATAGTTATTTTGTGTAAAATGGAGGACTTGATTGTAATTTTAAATTTTAATACATCTAAAATTGGATAAAATCCAATCCAATTTGTTATTTTATTTAAAATTTAGGATCTAATCCAATTGGTTAGAATCTAAAATATTAGATTAATGGGATGATGTTTTTGCCTAACCAATTTAAGTGGTTCGGTTAGATATGGGAGACATCCAATTTTCACTGATGAACTCCCAAATAAAAAGTAAATACTCCCTTCATTAGTAAATGTATAAGTTATTTTAACTAATTTTTGTTATCACTAATTATAAGTTATCATTGTTAGTCAATTAAGATATTTTTTTTCCAATATTATCCTTTTAATGATATACTCATGAAATGATGTTCAAAGTTTTGAAAAGATAATTAGAGTGTATTTTAGTAAAAAAAAACAAAAACCCTTAATTTTCACAAAAACAATTATTAGTGACTTATATATTAAATCTGAGTTACCGAGGGAGTATTAAAAAAGAGAGAGACACAGCGAGAGGTACACATTCCATAAATAGTAAACGCTAAGCCCGCAGCACATCTAAATCAAGCGTCTCGGCGAGCAAACAAAGGCTGTACACTGAAGAATTTCTGTTCTGTATCCCATCCTGGCAAAACTGATAAATGCTATAAAGCCAACCAAAACACTCCAGAGGATTAAATTTCTCGCTTTGTTGTAATAGTCTTGGAAAGACTCCGAATTATTAATGGTTAATTCTTTTTTCCCTTTTTTTTTTTAAAAAGAAGAAAATATGGCCTCCACCACATGCAGCATCATTCAAAGAGGAACAGGCAAATCCTTTATTTCTGCACACACAAGCGTAGACAGCTGCGAAGGAATCGGAAGTCATTTTCCCAATAACTGCATCCAAATATTGATATGTTACGGAGTGCCCTGTTATTAGTCATTTTAATTAATTAATTATATTCTAAAATAAAATATCACTTTACACTTCATTTTTTTTTTAATAATTGTTTTAGCTATCAAAATAGAAAGTTATGTTACATTTTTCAAAGAGTATTTTTATTACCCAATATGTATTTAATAAAAAATTTTCAATCATACCCTTCTAATCATTTAAATATTAAGATTAAATTTATATGAATATTATTTATTATAAAGAATATTTTAATTTTAATAAATATTAATTATCAAAATAACAATTATTACATTAATCAATGTTTCAAAATGTTAAATGATTTCTAAAAATAATCAGAGGGAGTAGTAAGGAATCCACAAGGATATCAATTATTATATGCGTGATATAATTAGTTTGCATAAAGTCATTAAGAAAGGGACATTTTGGCCATACTCTTTTGATTCACGTGCAGCAAACAAACAAGCTGATACATCAAAAAACATCATGCTATAATCATCCATGTACAGATGAACTTATCCACAAACACTCTCACTAGGCAATCATTACATTAGCCATCACAACAGCAAATTCTCAGGCTCAGGCGAGAAGGATAGGTTGTCTCAATGCTCATAAGGGAAATAAAAACTAGTCCAAGAATCCAAAGCAACTAGATCTAATACTTGCTACTTTTTCCATGAGGATGGCTTAAATCCTCCAACTAGCAACCTGGAAGCTGATGCGGCATTTATCTTACGCCTCTTAGATTCGAGCTCCGTGCGTCTTGTGGATGAAGATGATCCAGAAAAGATTGAAGCAGAATTGATCAATGCTCGTTTATCTCTTCTGTTCTTATCAAACTTCTGGGAGAATTTCACACGTCCAGCAGCAGTGGCATCCTCCTGAGAGGGTGGAAGTAGCCGTATGCCAAGCCCCATCTTTTTAGAAGATGCTTCTTCTTCAGCCACCCTTTTCCTTTGACTCTGCGGAAATCAAAAAATGTGAATCAACAGAACTAGGAAATAAGTGAAAATGGAAAAAGGCCACAAAACCGATCAAGTACCCTAAGCTTGGCACGTAGAGCTCTGTTTAAGGAATAATCCTCGGAATGCCGGGCATCAGATACACGTTGAAGGCGCACTAGAACAGGCTCAGCTTCTTTCTTCTTCTTTAAATCTTCTTCCTGGTGTTCAAGACGGTAGAAAGGATCTGCCAGCTTGCTTCTCTCTGGAAAATGTCCAAAAGAAATAGAAAAGGTTACATAAATGTATGAGGATAAATAAAAAGGTTAGATATTTTGTAGGGTTGGGGGGAGGGGGGAAGGTTCAACTTAAATGCAATGTGCAGCTATGTCCAAATAGATGCAGACCAAGATCAATGAAAATTAGACTTTTTGGATTGCAGAAAAGCACTTAATCCTCTGCAGCTCATGACAGACTAAATGCAAAACTTGAAGTATTATGAACTTTTGTAAAAATGTTGGCATGTAAATGTCTTTAAATCTTCTTTGATGGAAATTCTCAATCAAGAGTTCCATTAATACTAACCTTCATCAACTGGAAGTAACAAGGTCTCAGCATCTTCAACATCATACTCCTCAGTTTTTTTCCGGGCACCACTTGTGATTACATACTCACAATTTTTTGGGTCAGTTTGAATAATGATCTCGTGTTTGCAGCAAGCAGATTTCATCGAAAACCTCCATATCTGAAAAAGAAACAAGCCAATCAGAATTACTGATCCAGAGCTGTGAATGAGACTTGTTTCCTAGTTAATAAGTCAATAAAGAGAAAACACATACTTTTGTGGAGTAATAGTTTCCCATTTGCTTTTTCTCAGCATTGAACCTCACACCCTTTGCAATCATAGACTCACATCCACCACACCAGATATTGAACGGCATCTCAAATCTGGATTAGAGCATGAAAAGGTGTCAGCAACACAAAGTTTCAGAGAATGAAGAAAGATATTGGGATATAACTGAATTAAGACATCTTGTTTCTTCCTTCACTGTTATTCCTTATTTATGTTCTTTAGCAATTACCCTTAATAGCTCAACTAAGAACCACCTACCCAAGCTCCAAAGAAATAACTCTCTTCTTCCACTTGAATTACTTAATCCTCTCTTTTTCTGCTTGAATTACTTCGGAACTCCTTCATTATTTTTGAGTTCACAGTTGAAAACAAAGTTTTATCCTCAAGGCTTTTTGAGATGACAAAGAAACTAAACATTAAATTTATTCACTAACACAAAAATTCAGTAGATGTAGTGGATTCATATCCTACTGGTCAAACTAATCAAGAACTACCGCTTTGTTCAAATAATTCCCTGAATTGATGCTATTTGATATACAGAAAATAAGTTTTGTTAACAAGAAACCAATTGAAAATTGTATCACTCAGGTGCACATTGGTGTTGTGACACAAATACTAATGCCTTGGGATTTTAATTCCTTTCTAGTTAGTTCCTACACCCAAATATATGGACTAGCATAGTTGTAAAGTCATGCAAAATGGTCAGTCCCTAAAGCAGAAATTAAGAGAAACAAAATGCGCCATCGAATCAGTACCTTATGATTAGGATGCCTTGATCCAACTTTCTTGCTCTCTCTCTCAAAGCATGTTGACCATGAAATTTGTTCAGTGAACCCTGCAAGAAAAGGCAGCATCAGTATCTAGTATTATCCAGTAAAAGCTTCATGGATAAATATATACATGAATACTATTGTATATTTGCTATCAAATAGACACATGCATGATACCTGTTTCGGGTTCCATTCTGGGGGATAGTAAAAGTTGTCTGCTCTTGCTGCTGCCAGAGAAGACTACAAGAGGAAAAGTAATCTGATTTAGCAACACATACCTCATAAGTACATCAACGTAAATGATAGATATAACCAAAAAAAAAGACGACAAGGAAGAGAATATAGCAACAGAATACATTAAAGAATAAAATAGCATGCAATCAAGTTCACCTGCAAACAGAACATCAGAACAAACCCATGCGACCTTATTTAATGAAATACATAGCTCTATGCAGAATGTACACATAAAGCAGTGCAGTTTCCTGATAAACCTATAAAAACAGAACATACCATATCTGTTTGACTAAAGGAAAAAGCCTTGTACAAAAAGCAACTTTTCTCCCATGTAGGAGTGAAAAACCCTAAAATTCCGACCAAGGAAATACACATACAAGCAATAATTCAATCCTATGACTTTCTTATCATGTTCAAATGGATCCTGACATTCAAGCTAAATGTAATAAATATCCTTCACAGTATCAAAGTCATAAATTTTAGGACATTATTTCTCAAGAATAATTGCATCAGAACGAAAAACAATAAACTTGAGAATCTTCTCTAAATACACAACGAATATTACAAAAAATATCAATATGGAGCATAACGGAAATCCAGCATATATAGCGCAGAAGATAAAAGGAACTTTGCTGATCGATATGCAACGAAAAAAAAAAAAAAAAAACTGACTTTTATGAATTGTTTCTGAAAAAGAATCACATGACATAGTTCGACCAAAGTCAGTTTATCCTTAAACTCAAAAGGTCAATAATTCGATTTAATTGATAAACATTCGATATGCTCTTAGCAGGAAAGCCCTAGCGTAAAAACAAACGCACCAAATCAATAGTCGAATAAAACCCTAAATCAAAATTCAACGGAAACAATTAAACTGCAAATTACTCACCATTTTGAAACCTTATTGTTGAATTAATCAGAAAATATGAGCTCCTTTCGATTTCTTCAACTATTTCGATTGTTCAATCGATGAATCACCAAATCTTTTCACCTCCTGGGGGTTGCTTTGAATTTTGACAATAATAAAAATAATAGAGAAGATGGAATGAAAGACGGGAACCTATATGGACTAGGAGTCCTGACGCCGTTAGAATGGGAACGGGAATGTCTTTGGCGGCAAAGGCCCAAATAGATTTACGATATGGATCAGCCCAATCACCCAAATTTCGAAATAATTCCTTTAGGAACACCCCGTCTTTATCATATTTTATTTGAAAAATTAATCATGTGAATTAATCAATAGGATTCTTAATTCTTAAAAGCATTAAAAATGAAACCTCTTTTTAATTTATCGTAATTAAAAAAATAAAATTGACCCCATGCCCATATGATATATTCCTTTCATCATTATTTATAAGTAATTTGTTATTAATTATAAATTATTATTTTTCTTTTAATAAAATATATTAGAAAGAATTGTAAATCGGGTATAAAGTTCTTAAATGACATGTTAACAAGTAGTTTGATAAATTCTAGAAAATGGATAAAGGCCTCACGGCTATGACTATTCAGTGTATTCACACATACGGGCTCTTGTACCTATGAGAATTCTTACAAATGGCAATTTTTATGAGTCAGTAAAATAATTCCAACCCATGTACTTCCTTGAGTACAATTGATAGGAGTTGTTCCTAAATCATTCCAACACATAACCACTTCCAACAAAACTAGTCTGCTTAATTGTATGAAGTATGTTATATCAGTTTCTTATCCAATTTTTATTTATATAACCCCTCTCATTGTGTTGAGTGAGTGAATAAGATCACTCAAGAAATTCAAAGGTCACAATCCATAAATGGTGAAAACATTTGATAGTGGTTGTTTTTTCCCGTAAATCCTTGTGAGACAGTGTATCCGTAAGATCATTGGATTGAAATTTTAAAGAATTCAAAAGATGACTGAATTGTCTTAACAATTTGAACAATTCCAAAAAACATCGCAAACCCATTTAGTAGTGCTCTCATTTTTGTTTTGTGTTTTTCTAAGTTAGAAGACTAAGGAGTGAAAGAATAGAGAAATCAGAAGGGGTGAAGAGAAAAGAAAACGAGAGGGGGATTTATAGGAGAGCTTAGTCTACAATGGTAGCCCTATTCATGGAAATGAGTGGGTGTATAAAATCAGAGCAAGAGGTCTCCAACAAACTTCCGAAAGTTTTCAACAAATAATAAATATCCATTGTGGATTTAGTAATCGATAAGTTCCCTAAAACTTCATGCATGTCAGCTGGATGAGCTATTTAGTATTTATGGCCCATGCTGGTTAACCATTCACTCAAATCACAAAAATAGAAAAATATTTTAACCGTTTTCTATTTAGAATTAAAAATATTTGTAATTTATAATATATACTACTAAAAATATGTATAATAGTTAATTCGAATAATATACAATTATTATCTCATTATATTTAAATTTAAAATAAGTTAGTATCTTATTCTTATCACTAAAGCTATTAGTGATGGCAATTTTGAATTAAATAATATTCATATTTTTAATAGTATATGTTATAAATTACGAATATTTTTAATTCTAAAATATTAGTGTTGGCTAATGAATTATCCCAAGCATTGTTTTGTGGATCGGACCGGACCGGCCGGTCCAACGATCAAATCGAAAATCGGCCAGTTGACCGGTCCGATTCAAGGAAAAAACCGATTGACACCAAAGGGATATTAAATGAATGGAATTGGGATATGGATGGAATATAATGAAATAGAGCCACTTTGAGGTTCCCTCTGAAATGAGGCATGGAGGGGAGCCACTACGAAGAAGTTCCGGGGGTTACGAAGGAAGCTTCTAGCTCATATTGGTCATGGGTTGAGAACAGGAATTGAACTCTATGAGATCTAATCTCCCGTTGTTCCTTAGTAGCTCAGTGGTAGAGCAGTCGGCTGTTAACCGATTGGTCGTAGGTTCAAATCCTACTTGGGGAGATTTGATTCATTCTGAATTCTTTAATTCAGAATAAAGGGGCTCACTTTAACCGTTAAGAGTAGGTAACCCGTTCCCTGTCTTTGCATTCTATCCCATCATATCACATTTTGCGAGATTTGAAAATCACCGTCAAGGCCTCGGTGTAGGCCTGGGATAATCCTTCGTTCCATAGCCCTGCACTGCATCAAAGATGCAGTCATCGATTCTCCCGAGTGGTCACAATTGCCGGATTTTTAGCAAACCAGTAAAAACCAGCCGATTTTCATTTTAAAAACTTTTGGGATTAAATTGGTAAAATTAAAAACTTAATACATTGAATTGAAAAATAAACAAAATCAATTTCATAATTATGTAATGAAATTTGTGCATGTTAAGGGCTTTTGAGTTCTGAATTTA
>JAOXNR010000013.1:10271029-10297853 GCA_028571225.1 Parsonsia alboflavescens
CTTCAACACCCTGAAGTGATCAGTATTCTGCTCGTATAGTAAGTAAATAAGACATCCCATGTCAATGATAGAATCACCTATATGCTGCAGGAAATAATTGGAAATCTGATTAAGCTTGGGAATCCAATCTTCTACGTGCTAATGGGCATCTTTTGGGTAGCGAAAATGGTTATCACCTCTTCCAAAAGATATGGTGAGAAATAGCAGTTGGTCGTAAAGGGATAAAATCTGTTCTTTGTTAGATGCCAGAAAGTTAAAGTAAGTGTCAGGAAGCTGCAGTATATTGTCCCGGAGAGAAATAAGAAATTTCCAAAGAAAACCCGAAGAACGTTCATCCACCAAAGTCGAATTTTCTTGTGATAACTTTGAAGATTTAAGAGCTTTGAGATATATCTCTCTAACATCTCGTTGGGCAGGACTGAAATTTTGTAGATAAGATGAAAGAAGCATTTTCATCTCATTGGCCATCTCACAGTTCATCTTTTCGTTGACAGAACAGAGATAGAGGAGACATGACATCTTCTCAACCAGAAATTCAGCATGAATTATGAGATCTTTGAATTTCCCGGCTTTACCGCACCATTTTGCAGTACAAGCAAGCAAATCTTTCAAAAGAAATAGGCCCTCTTCGGCAACTTCGATTTCTACCTTTACTGGAGCAATTATTTCATCAGCTACTGGATCAACAGTTCCCTCACCTCTATACCCGTCCAGAAGAAGCTCAATATCATGCAGGAGGCGCTGGAAAATTTCCATGACAGTTGTACAATCCCTACCGATAGTTAATCTCGAGCATTTGGACAGCAGGGTATAAACTTCACGGATATCTGGATCTAAAAGCTCAAACCTTTGTAGTGCCCTGGAAAGCAAATCACCCATAGGTGGCCAATAGGACCCGGAATCTTCTGATGAAATCCTGTTGAAGTTTGTCCAACATCGTCGAATATCGAAATCTACACTTAGGAAGACTGTGCCAATACGAAGAAGAAGAGCTCGCAAATGCCTGTTTTCGATGTTGTTATGATTTGCTCGGCAATAGAGAAAATCTAGAAGAAAGCTAGCCTTGTATCGAAGTGTGCGAACT
Source organism: Parsonsia alboflavescens (assembly GCA_028571225.1). Lineage (NCBI taxonomy): Eukaryota > Viridiplantae > Streptophyta > Magnoliopsida > Gentianales > Apocynaceae > Parsonsia > Parsonsia alboflavescens. The sequence continues at coordinate 10,272,114 of JAOXNR010000013.1, forward strand.
TCTGCTCGCATTGAATTATCCAGATCCAGATGGCTTTCCACCCGCCATAGGAAACGCATAGGATGATATTGATGGCCGGAGGAAGGCATCTGAATCTCTGATTTTGAAAAGAAAAAAAGAAAAAAATTTGTTTACACAGAGAGAAGACTGGGAAGAGATGTTCTAAAGGAATGCCCCCAAGATTTTAAATCAACTTTGAGATTAATACAACTTTGACTCTACCGGAATACAGTTTCTCATTTCATGCACGGAATAACTTTGGTGCAATTATGTAAATTTTGTTTTCTTTGGTCATTCATTATTTTTAATTTGGTAAATTTGATCCATTTTATTATTTTATTTTATGTTTTTGTTGTCAAACTTTTTATTTTTTACACGTTTGATCATTTTCAAAAAAACATAATTTTTAGCTTTTACTGTTATTTTTATTTTTTGCTATTAATATACTGTATTATAGTATCCATATATAATGAAGGGTTTCTTTTTTCTTCTTCTCATGCCTATTTCACCATGAATAGTACTCATATGAATTCAATCATAATATTTAATGTGATTAGAAGGATAAATTGAAAATTTTTTATTAAATGTTCGTTGAAATATTAAGAATGATTAAATATGTTCCTTAAAAATACAAAACGACTTCTATTTTAAGATTAATTTTTTTTTATAAAACAACTTCTAAAAAAAAAAATAAAGGATGTATTTAATTTTCTCTTAATTGTCATTTCCAAGTCTCAGAGAAAAATACGCCCTCTATCTAAAATTGTACATTAAAAAACATATTTACGTTCTCGTCTTTATATTGCTCCAATCAAACAACTTATTTTCCCTATTTCAATATCTCCCATTTTCATTCCCAACTAACAAGCTTTAAAAAATAGATAAAAATTCAAAGTGAGTATCATAAATGGAATTGTGACTTTTTGGGCTTTGAAGAGGCAAATATTCCATTTTTGAAAAGAGTGGCCAAAAAACAATGTCAAATATATTTGGTTTTTCACTTTCCCATCATGTTCAACCTTAACATTAACATTCATGTTCCAAGAATCCTACAATTAACTTCTTCCCTTTGCCGTGTTTTTTTTATTCCCCCTTAATATTAAATTCAAAAGTCATCAGCAAAATATAACTCAAATGGGATGAAAGTGGATAATCTTAACCTAACTAAAATTAACATGTGAAAAGTTTAAAGATCAATTCTTAAATGGAGGCACATTCCAAGGTTTACTTCATCTATTAAAACTTAGTTACAAGATGATAGGGCCTCCTTAAAATTGAGATCAATCTCGTGAGATTTTATATTAAAAAATCTATTTATTTTAAAATATGAAATATTCAATTTTAAAACGACTTAAAATAGAAATAAAAATATTAGTAAAGTTATTTATCTCCTCTTTTATTTTGTTGTCTTTTTTAATTGTCAAACTTTTTATTTTTAATGTCTTTTTGTTTTTTTAATCTTACCCTTCACAAATGATAGATTGTCATTTTTTTTTTCCACATTTAATCCCGAATGTTTTTCTTTAATCTCTTTTGGACCTTCCATCCTTTTAGTTTTTACTTTATTTTTTATTTTATTTAATGGTGTAAATTCTTAGAAATAAATATATATATATATATATATATATACATATATATATATATATTTTCTCGAGTCTTATCCTTAATTTTAAGTAAAAAGACTTAAAATCTTCCCAGAAAGTATCTTCTCCTCAACACACACTTATTACATATACAGATTGCAGGAAAAAACAAGAAAAGAATAATATCTGCAATTAAAAGGAAATGCTCAAAAAAGGTTCCTTGAAATGATTTCCACTTACACAGTCAATTGATAGATAGATCATAATAAACAATTTCAGTCTTTTATAATCTTCTTCGTTCTTTAACATTTGTCTTTACTGCCTCCTACAAGAAAACGAACATCATCCTCCTTCCATCCCCTGTAAGGGTATAGATTTAAAATAAAGACGAGAGAGAAAATTTTTTTCATTACTGGAGGAATCCATTTATGTTCTATTTTGAAGTAATTCACCTTTGATTTTGAAAATGTTATACTCAGAGAAAGAATATTGATCACCACATTATTAGTGGCAGTGGTGTTTAATTTTTTTAGAAAAAATTATATAAAGTCAACGTGGAGTTTCATAATAAAATTTGCTTTTATATAAATTTATGAAAAAGTTTCAAATTTTGTAAAACTTTAATCAAGAAGAAATTGACTTAGTAAAACCACTTGTCTAATTCAATTCTTCTAAAATATTTTCTAAACAAGATTGTCGTCTTTAGTTCTTTCTTGTTTTTTTCATTTTTTAAGTCCTTGAACTGTCATATTAAAAAGTCACCTTTGAATTAGTCCACTTACATAGGAGTTAGGACTAATCATTATTTAAAAGACATTAATAAATGACATATCGGCTTTACCATCTTTTCATAGAATGTGTATATATACTCGAAAATAATATAAATAATACACGTACTCTATGGTACACATGTTTACTAATGCATAATCTTAGTAAATAGATATTGTAAGCAATAATATTGCAAAAATGACTACATCTCCCATTTTTCTTATTACCTTAACATGATCGAATGCATTTCTTACTCAAAACTATTTTTCATCTAGTGATTATCCAAAACATGACATAAAGCTCCAGTCAGCAGACAAGTTATCCATACACCAAAAAGTACAACAGAACGCACAAGTCCCTAATGGAGTTTTTAGTAGCAGCTAGAAACAGGAAATGGAAAGACCAATGATATCAAGTCATATGATCTAGGAAATTCAATAATCAAATTCACTTCCATGAAAATGTACACATTCATCTCTACAATTCTGAAAACCTTTCTAAATGATTAACTGTTTTATCCTAAACATAACAACAACATTGTCAAAAAAGGCATGCATATCCTGGCAACAAAGATGTGGTTATGATCAGTAAGTATGCCCATTTTATGCCTGTCATAAATAAAGGACAAGAAAATGGCAACAGAGATGATGACCACCAAAACGCTACAATTTAACCTAATAGCAAGACCACGAAAGACTTTCGTCCATGGCATTCAGCTTATGTGGATTACCTGGTTACCTTTAAGCAATGACCAGAATGTTTAACAATGCCTCAGTTGAGAGCCCAGAATATTTATCCTCAATATATGTAAGATCAATTTATGGTACAAGACCTGATTGTATGCTTATCTGCAAGACAGAAACATGCAGAGATACCACATGAACATGAGCAAGTGCCAAGGAAGCAAGTTACTAAACAGAACAACCTGTAATCATATATGCAAATGATTGAATAGGAAAATTATAATGCTGCCTGAGGTATCCAGTATTCTAAAACAACTAATTGATGAATTGTTGCATTAATTCACTAAAGTCATTTAAAATCTAGGAGCCACCAACTTGATTAAAATTCTACATAAACAGTTATAGATGTCTAGTAGAACAAATAGTGTAATTGGTGTAAATTTGTTTCATTTCAACAACTGGTCATAAGGGACAAATCTTCACCTAATTTTTATTAGTTTCACGTACTTCAGAAAGAGGAACTATCAACTGCTAGTAAAGTTTCCCGAATGCAAATGATTCCAAAACTAAATTACAACTTGAAAAAAGCAACTTTGATGGAATATTATTTGGTTAATCTAGTGTGAATAGAATTACGTTTCTCTGATATAATTGAACTTCTCTGTGGAAGAATAATCCAAATTCCCTTAAGGAAATCCAATCAAGCTCCTGGCATGCTTGAATATGAAAAAACTTGGTTTTGTATTCATCCAATCTTATCAATCAACCAGGGACACCTTGGCAAATTTTGACTTATCACCTAAAGATCATAAGTAAATGGTAGGCAAGCAGTCATGAAACTTTAGAAGACTCAACCTTAGAAAATGTCAATCAAGACACCACATTCTCTTAATTAAAGATTGCTTGGATAGCTTTATGCATGTTGGTGAATTCATTTTGTTGTGTGACAGGAACTGACTAAGATTATGGTTGTCCCATTATGCCTTTCTGTTTATAAACTTTAAAACACAAGCAATCAATAGATACCAATAAAGATGATCATAAACATTACCTAATTGGGATGATATTGACACTGACTTCTATCTCCATCACTAACTCTAGTTGACACACTTCGTGATTTCTGAAAACAAACGTATTTATATTACAAGCATAAAGCACGGATAATCTTACAAACACAAAGAAACAAAAATACAGTTTCTTCTTCAAGCATCATACACATGAGAAAAGTCTGTAACTTTTGAAACTAACAAACATATGGCCTCCTTAATTATTTACACTGGGTCAAGATCAGAAAATCAGAATAAGTCTATATATTCATGGTTCTAAAGTAATTTTTTTCCAAGAAAATCAGTCAAAACAAGAAAGAATTCTAAAAAGAGAGAAAGGGACACCAAAATAAAATCTAGGAAAAATCAAAATAGAAGAATGGAAAAAAGAAAGAGGGGGAAAGGAATTGATGAGAGAGAAAAGGAAGGATAAAATACAAACCAGCGAGTATGAGCACTGCAAACCAAAAGATCATTTTTGCTATTGCAAATGTGAGAAGTGAGGTGGAGAAAGACTTGCTATTTGCACTGAATGAACATGAAGAGAGATCGGAAGAATGAAGTTCTAACCAAAAGAAGGTCAACTACTGCTACTCGGCTTTTGCGTCATGTTCTTGGAATGGATCAGAAGAACAATTCTATATTCTCAATTGGTTGGGCAATAATTGAGCTTTGTGCCTTGGCCAGGTGAACCAAGAATTATGGGAGACATGAAATAATTGTTTTTTTACGTGACTTATAATTTTTCATTATTTATCTGTCTAACAAATTTATTTAAAAGAAAATTAATTAAATATCAAATTTCTATTTGAATTATGATTTTACATTTTTTTATTTGACAGTATCTTTTTAATCATTAACCTCTTAAATTTCATTTCATTAATAAGAAATTCTTAAATGATTATTATACCAGGTAGTAGAACCTGATCCTACCCATTGCAAGAATTAAGTATTCGAAGGATAAAAATTGAAAGGGCAAGCTGTATGTTCCTCCTAATTAATAATTGGAAAATTTTAATCTAGAATATTAATTAAATAATGTAAGTTTTGATCAAGTTTTCCTGTTCAATTCTTTGAAATTATACAAAACGGTAAAATATACATGATATATAATAGTTAGTGAGAGAGGAAAGAAAAGACATTGATCTTATTCCAAGATTTAATAAACAAATTTAATCCATTTCAACCAATTCTAATTAAAGGTACAATATACTTACCTCTTCTTTAATTTAATTTAAAATATATATTTAATTCACCTTCATTTAATTTAATCCCTCAAATTGGAAAATAAAAAGCGAAACAGGTTCTGAATCAATTAGTTAAAGATGTCTATATTTTGTACTGATATAGCCTTTTTCTTTTATTTATTTATTTTCTGCAAATACTACAAAAAGTAAAACTGAAGCCTTGTTCTTCCATTCCTAATTTAATTTTATTTAAATTATGTGATTTAAATAATTACATTAAATCACATAATTTAAAAACAAAATAATTTTATTATTTATTAATCAAACTAAACTATTATAATAAGTGATAAAATATTATTTAATAATATATGAAAATAGACTTTTAAAAATAGAAAAAAATGATTTAATTTAATTTGATTAGATACTAAAAACTTACAACCGATCAATTAAGAAATTTATTAAAATGGTTTGATTATAAAATCTAGCAATCGAATTAGACCACAACACCCCTGGCAGTTACCGTGACTGTGAGAAAAGAAATGAAAAAATAAACATTTCGAGAAGAACAATGGTGAGAAAAGAAAAGATTTAAGGATAAATTTGACAAAATAAAAAACAGTTTATAGATTTAAAAACACATACATACCTCTATTAAATAGAACAAAAATATCGTTACAACAACCTTAATTAAACCATCAAAACTCTGATTTTGTGTGTGTTCTTAAATAAATAAATAAATAAATCCATATAAATATATATATATATATATATATTTATATGGATTTGCTAAGGTGCGCTCCGGAACGCACCTTAATGCACGCTCCGACCGTTACCGTAATGGCAAATTGCTACAGTGCATATGCAACTAAACAACACTGTAGCAATTTGCCGTTACGGTAACGGCCAAAGCACGCATTAAGGTGCGCTCCGGCAAAATCGTATATTTATATATATATAAGTAAATGCCAAATCATTCCAACATTAAGGAGTGATATTATATATTTGTATCTTACATCCTGAGGATGCCATTTGTGTCGATTTCTGTTTGGCTTTGCATCTCAGGTTGGCAAAAGATGAGAAATTTTATTTTTTAATTTTTGTCTGGTCTAGAAAGAAATTAATAGTTGTTGGAATTGGAATCCAGTTCGAAATTAATAACAAAGGATACATACTTCGATTTGGAATGTTATATGCCAATTATCACTAAAACTTCCATGACAAATTTTGAGAAGTGTCTTCATTTCTCTTTCGTTCCATTAAGCTTTTCCCCGTATTACCCTTATGTGAATTATTATGAAATAATATTATTGTATAAACCAAACACACTAATTTTTCAAAATTATACAATAAATTATTTGTGTGTTGTCTAAATTTATTTTGAAACCGTTAGATTAGTGTTATTGAGTAGTCAAGCCTTACTTCTATTAGTCACTCCAAGTATAGGGTTAGAAGTCTATCAATTTATAACAAAGGTCAACTTGTTCCATAAAATTAACCTAATATATAAGAATCCTTACATGTCACTTCTTTCAGAAAAAAAAAAAAATCTAAAAAATATAACGTTTTTTTACAAGTTTTCAAAACATTTCATTTTTTCTTTCATTTACCTAGTGTTTCGAAATATGCCAAACATTCTAAACATCTTAAAAAATAAATAAAGTTAAAATTGGATTTTTAGCCGATTTGATCCTATAAGTTTGGATAAAAAATAATTCGATTCCTTAAATCTTTTTCAACCATAACGGTCTTTCACGTTTTTACGGATAGTTAGAATGGTCTCAACCAATAATTTCCAGCCACTCACACGGTAGAGTCAGTCGTAAAACCGTCATTCTACTGTGAAACTATATCGTTTTGAACCTAGGTTTTTTTTTAAAAAAAGAGAGGTTTTAATCGATTTGGTCTCACAAATTTAAGTCAAAAAACAGCTCGATCCGTTAAGTTTTTTTAGCAATAACGATCTCTCATGTTTTTACAGACAGTCAAAATGATCCAAATTATCAATTTTTGACCATTCATACGTTGGAACCGATCACGTCAGGAGGGGCAATTCTATCATTCACTTAATTGGCAAGAAAAAAAAAAATCACTTCTGCTGGAAGCTTTGCGACTGCTACGAGCTCCACAAGTCGCCGAGCAATGTCGACTCCGGCATCTCAATTAGCATTCTTGGGATGATGAATGCTACAGTTGAGTATCTCCATCGAAATTCTCTAAGCTCATGAATGACTTCTATAACCATGGCTTGCCCTCAAATCTCTCCCGTGGGCATAATCCCAGCTTAGACTATGGATTCAAGGGTGCTGAAATAGAGTTGGCATCTTACAGCTCAAAGCTCCAATTCCTGGCCAATCCAATGACTAACCATGTCCAAAGTGCAGAGCAGCACAATCAAGATGTGAACTCACTTGGGTTGATCTCATCAAGAAAAATTGCAGAAGCAGTGGACATCTGGGCGACGAATCAAATTTGGACACAATCCGGGGAGCAAGAAATCTGGGCGGTGACACAAATTTGGGGTGCAGGGATGGGAGTTGGGCGACGAACAGAGCTTTGTAAGTCTGGTAGCATGGATTGGCGGCGAAGGAGAAGAGGTTCGGTTTTCCGATGAGAGGTAGAGTATGAACATTCGTCGGAGAAGAACATCGGAGATGACAGTCGCAGTCGGCCGAAAGGCCTGATTCCTTTTGCTAATTACTCTATTTCCCTTTTTCCACCGTCGTGGCTTGGTCTCTTGGTAAGCTCCAAGAAGAAGCTACAATGCTTCCAGCAGAAGTGAAACCTCTTTTTTTTTATATGTAAGAATATGAGGATCGTTATGTTGAAAAAAAATTGAGAACTAATTATATTTTTGATTCAAACTTATGGATCCAATTGGTTAAAAATCAAAAAAAAAAAAAAAATCTCAGCTTCTTCTCTGGTGACTGATGCTCATCTGTCGGAAGAAGCAACCATCTTTGAGCATCATCTGTCGGATAATCCAATTTGACGAAGCCCCGAGTATATTCAGAGTCAGCTGCAGGAAGAAGCAACCATCGTTGAGCATCATCTGTCGGAAATCAGACTCCGTCAAGAAATTAAGTATTTCATCACCATAAGCTGCTCTTGCTTCCTTCTCAACTCTTCTTATGGCGGACATGTAGATTTCATTTATTTTATCCTCATCATTTCTGCCATCTTTTTCCAATAGTTTTCTCCATGGTTCGGACTTCTCATCTACATTTTCAAACCTGGATTCGCGGAGCAATGGACCGAAAACAAAATCGGGTTTTGAAATGACGAGCCCTCCTTGTTTGGGACACTTAGGCTTCTTGATAGGGGTTACTTCAATGTATTCAAGAACAGGATTTTTGTACATCATATTTGGTCGCCGGAAGCTTTCTTCCATTTTTGATTTCCGACAGATGATGCTCAAAGGTGGTTGCTTCTTCCTGCAGCTGACTCTGAATATACTCGGGCTTCTTCAAAATTGGATTATCGGACGGATGATGCTCAAAGATGGTTGCTTCTTCCGACAGATAAGCACCAGTTACCGGGAAACAGATCGGATTTTTTTTTTTTTAAACCCAACTTCAAACGATGTCATTTCATGATAAAATGTCGATTTTACTTTTCATGTGCAATACACGTGACCTGTTCCATCATATATGGGGTTGAAAATTAATGGTTGGGATCATTCCGACTATCTGTAAAATCTTGAAAGACCGTTACAGATAAAATAAAACTTAAGGGATCGGACTATTTTTTAATTCAAATTTACGGGATAAAATCGATTAAAAATCTAATATATTATAAATATATATATATATTTATTTATATATATATATATATATATATATTTATTTAAGAACACAAATTGGGCTAAATCTCAAAAAAAAATAAAAAATAAAAAAATATTTTAATATTAAATCATTTTTCAATAAATTATAAATTTACTTATTTAATTTTTTTAAAATGAAAAAAATTACTCAAAATGTACTTTATTATTTAAATATTAATAATAACAATGACAGGGAGATGATATAAATACTATTAAATCCTACAACTTGCTCCCGGATCCACTCTGCTGAAATCCGAAGAGAAGCTAGCGGGTGGAATGTGAATGGAAAGCAGGATGAATCACTGCAGTATCGGAAGGGTATAGTTAAGATTTTTTTTTTCAAATAATTATCGTCCTCATCTATTTACAAGGTTATAGTTATTAATACCATCTATAAAATCTAATTAATCTTAAAACTCATAATTTTTCTCATCTCTTGAACGCATCACCATACTGGAGTGCAGGCCTGGGGACATACGGTAGTCCCATTCGTTTAAAAAAAAAAAAAAAAGAAGATAGATGAGAAGATAAGGTTAATTTGGAAGAATCCAGAAGGCATGTTTTTCTAAAAATATTTGTTGATATGATCAATCTGGTTGAATAGTGATTGAAGATTAAAATATTACTAATTGCCAAAATTAGGGCCAGAAGTCATCGGTTGGTTGGACATGTCAGAAAAGGATGAACGAATTTCTAATTAATTATTGTAAGGAGAACATCTGGGTGCACCATTTCTTTCCACACTGACATGGTTCTTCGTCTCCCAGAATGAATTGGTGCACCGTTTCTGACATGTGTTCCACTCAGAAAAATAGAAATTGCAAAGACTTTTTTTCTCCCACTTGCCAATTAATTAATGAAGGAGTATATCACAGGCTCCAAGATCCAATAACTCCAAAAGGCTTACAGAGCCTAATCTTCAAACCTTCATCTCCGAATATGTAATCTTATGAAGAGAAGCCTAAAATGTTCGGTCGATTTTTTTAAAAAAAACACAAATTGGGACCAAATTTCAACAAAAAAATATTATTAGATCCTACAAGTATGGTCCCAAGACTTTTCGAGCAATTGATTCCAGTAAGCAAACTAATATTATTAAATACTTCGAACCAAAGAAGAAAGAAAAATACTCCATTACAAAGAATTGTTTCACTTGCCTAATGAATCATCGTCTTGCTTGCTGTTGAATATCGACTTGCCTTTATTTCTCCCACTTGCCAATTAATTAATGAATGAGTCATTGCGCCTTCAAGAAGGAATATATAAATAAGTTCGGTTGGGCAATGATCACTTTTTCTAATTTGTTACTTTTTGCCTTATCAAACCACTAAATCTTGTCGTCTTAATTCTTTGACTAGATAAAATATCCTTCTTCTCTTGGGTGGGTTGGTGTGATGGAGTGTTGAAGGATTTTCCTTCTTTTCCATTTGTTTTCAAATGTTTCAATTTTCCCAGAATTTCTCACTGCTGTCTCTGGAAGAAATGTTACTTTTTAAACAGATATGTCTCAATCTCACCATTTTGCAAATATTATCCAGCAACAAATATTCACCTCTGGACTCTGATGATACTCCATTAATCATAAAGGTTGTTAGGTTTTGGAGCTTGGGAATATCCGACATGATATAGAATGCATCTGAGGATTCACGGATATGAATTGATAGGAGCCTCAAATGAATGAATGTGAACATTTCTGGACAATAATGATGAAGCTTTATGAGTAGCATCCTAAGAAGTTAAAAGGTAATAATCAAAATACCGATGCCAAGAGAGTCAGCATATGAGAGTCCTGACTTGCTGCAAAGTTTCAAGCAACAACCTACTCTTGTCATGTACATGACTAACAGAACACCTTGCACGAACATGAAAATGGTAGCCAACTGAACGGTGTTGAAACACTGAATCGGCAAGAGTTGTCTTGCCTATTCCTGGCATCCCACAATTGAGTTCTAGGAAAGTCAGACCTCCATGACTTTGGAACATATGATATCATAAATTTTTCTTATAATCTGTTTTTGCAATCTTAAAATTTGCTGCCAATCATATCTTCATTTTTCACATCATAACTAAGTGAGTAAATAGCACATCCAGTGTCAATGATAACTGCATTCATAGACTCAAAGAGAGAATTGAACATCTGATCATGCTTAGGATGCTCTTCCGGTGATTTACTGAATGCAAAAAATGTGATCAGAAATCGCAATTCCTCCAACAGGGATAAAATGTTATCTTTGGTAGAAGTCATGAAACAGAGATCAGCTTTTGAAAGCTCCATTATATGGTCTTGCAGAGAATCAATGAAGCTCAAATCTAATTCATCCAATACAGCAGAATCTCCTTTTGTTGATTTTGATTCCTTTAGAGCTTTGGAATAGATCCCTTTGACATTTGGTTGTGCTGGACTCAAGTTTTGTAGCTGAAATGAAAGAAGCCTTTTCATCTCATTCACAGCACGATTATTCACCTTATCAGTGACACAATAAAGATAAAGAAGACATGAGATATTGACTGCCAGATGTTCAGAATGGATAAGGAGATCTCTCAATTTCTGAAGTTCACTACACCTCTTTGCAGCAAAACCAAGAAGATTTCTCAAAAATTTCAGGTTCTTATAAACATCTTCAAGTTTGTCTTTCAAAGGAGCAACAAGTTCAGAATGACATTTCACTAGAACTTCAATATTCAATTGGAGGCAGTTCAGATTTTCCATAAGAACTTCATCATTCGTGCCAGTAATGAATCTTGGGGATTTGGAAAGTATGGTGTAACCTTCTTGGACATCAGGCTTCAAAAGTTGAAGCCTTGATAGCACACTAGAAATCACACTGTCTATATTCATTGGCAAGCGCAATAACATTTTTTTTTGTGAAACCTGGATATTCAAGATTTTCATATCTGACCAAAGCCCTAGGAGGTCCTGATCTGCACTTTGGGATGCACCTTGGATATGGGTTAGGAGAATTTTCAATTTTCCATCTTCAACATTCCACAGCCTTTGCAGCTGAGAAAGATCTTCAGAAAGCATACTTTCAGTCTAAGAGCTTTTACCTCACTTTTTAGAGGGCATAGCAATTCCAAATTAGTCTCCAGCCACCTCAATTGATCTTCTGCAAAATGACAATAGAAAATTTATCTACTCGGCCTAATTTAAGAAGAAAAAACTCGAAGATTATCTTAAATGGTTGAAACTCGTGTCACTTAAGACAGAAAGAGATTTGAAACATCAAATCAATAATAGAAGTCTTACAAATTTGCAGACATGTCCACATCACCTGAAGAAATATGTAGCCTTCGGGATCCATTAATCATTGTTTCTGTCTTATCCTTTGAAATAACTTTATAAGCAGTCACAGTACTCTTTATCTTTGCATTGATTTGTTCAGGGAGCTTGCTCCTTGAAGTGTTGTGTGCCATCTTGTTTCGAAGATATTCTAACTCCACTCTTATCATCTTAATTTCTTGAATGAGAACAAACATCCACAAATTGCAGCTCCATAATGTGCCCAATTGCAGTTTGAAGGAGAAAATAAGACTTTCAATCTTATTTCTGATGTCAATTAAACGCATCATTTGAATTTCAAGTTCTTCATGCTCAAAATGTTGATTTGCAGTCAAGTTTCTGAGAGCTTCAATTAGGAACGACATCTCCTTATGCATCACATCATTCTGAGTTCCAGAAAGACCCTGGGGAATTGATTCCTCAGAAATATTGAGAGAACTTAAATCCAGGATTCCTTTCGAAATGTTCTTTACCCTTTGGCCTGCATGACTTTGGAACATACATGTCAAATGCTTTTCTGGCATCTTCCTTGCAAGTCTTCACAATGTCCTCCAATTCTGAAACTGCAATTTTCAACTCCTTGGCCTCTTCTTTATTCTGCACATTTTTATGGAGCATGTAAATAACACATCCCATGTCAATGAAAACATCTTTGATGCGATCTAGGAAATAATTGGAAGTTCTTTCAAGCTTAGGAATGATTATGTGGGGAAACTGGATAACATGTGCCTCTGGGGATTTATGTAGTGCAAAACATATGGTGAGAAGTCGCAATTAATGATAGAGGGATAAGATTTGATCTTTGTTAGATGCAATGAATCTTAGGTTAGTGTCTGGAAGCTTCAGTATGTTGTCTTGGAGAGAATCAAGAAAGCCCAAATCAAATCCACCCACAACAGCAGAATCGGCTTGTGCTGATTTTGAAGCTTTTAGAGCATTGATATAGATCACTCTGACATCTCCCTTTGCAGTACTGAGATTCTGAATCTCAGATGCAAGATGCATTTTCATCTCATTCACCATCTGGTCATTCATCTTTCCACTGAAGGAACGAAGGTAAAGGAGACATGACATATTATCTGCAAGAAATTCAGAGAGTTATGAGATCTTTCAATTTCTCCAGTTTACTGCTAAAGCAAGCAAATCTCTCAAAAATCTCAACCCATTTTTAGCAGCTATAAGCTCTTCCTTTACAGGACAAACCATTTCAGCATAATATATTAGCAGTTCGTCAATATTCTGTAGGAGGGACTTCAGATTTTTCCTGGCAACTTCACAATCGCACCCAATGGTTGATCTCGAAGATTTGGAGAGTATGGCATAAACTTCTTGGATATATGGCTTCAAAAGTTCAAGCCTTTCCAGTACACGAGAACGCAGAGCATCCCTGTTCACAGCTAAACACGAAGACTTTTGAGATGAAATCCAGATGAAGTCGGCCCAACAACGTTCAATATCAAGATCTGCACTTTTGAGTACTGTTCTAATGTGAACCAGAAGGGATTGCAAATGTATGTTTCCAATGTTGTCATGCTTCCTTCCGCAACCGGGAACCACTCGAAGAAATTTAGCCTTGAATGCAAGAATGCGGACATCAGATTTCACCAAATGCTGTTGGTTCTCCATCCACCTTATAAAACCTAAAAGATTATAGCCGGGGGAAGCCATGAAAGATAGAGACAGGTAGCGTGCAAATTCACCTTTCAAAAAGTAGTGTATCCAGGGGAAGAGATGCTAAAAAGAGGCGAACTAGGGGTTTTCTTCAGGCAAATTTGGACTTTGGAGGGATTTAGGACATCACAAGATGGAATGACAAAATTACCCTAGATGCTCTTTTAGATCCAATTTGCAATAATTAGAGGATAAAATTTTGGTGGTCATAAAGGGTAAAGGATAATGTTATATTTATAGAACTTTTATATTTTGTGCGATTTCGTACACTATTCGTCAAGTCAAAACGATAACTTTTTGGTGGGGTGGGGTTTAAATAAAATAATAAATAAAAAATAAGGGTGAAGAGGTCATTGTGAGTTTTGGGGGATATGCAAGTTTCTCATTTTCTCTCTCCTTCTCTCTCTACTTTTGGTTTTTTTGGTTGTTTGAGAAGCTACAGCGACGGCGAGGGATGCAGTGGTGTAGGGTGTTGGTGGAAATGGAGATCGCAACGGTCGCGAGGGTAGCGACTAGTGTGAGGGGTGTTTGGTGGTGGTGGAAATGGAGGTTGCGGTAGGGGCGAACACAACGAGGGGAAATGGAGGTTGCGGCGGTCGCAATAGGAGAAAGCACAACTAAGGGTGCCAGGGGTGTTGGGTGGTGGCCGATTACTGGTTTGAGAAAGTGGTTTGCCGCGGATGGTAGGTGGTTGGGATGGAGACCCCTCTGGGTGGTAGATGGTTTGGCTGGGGGGTTTATTAGTTTGAGTTTGAATTTGTGGGTGATTGGGTGATGGTAGGTTACGCCAGAGGTCTCTACTCTTTGCTCTTGTTGCAAGCTTCGTTTTTTTTAAAAAAAAAAATTTTAAAACGAAGTCTTTTTTCCGTCTTGCACACGAGCGAGTGACACAGGGCTGGTAGAGAAACCAAAGCCAGAGGCGCTCCCAACAACCATTTTACGTCGATCAGAACAATTGAATCGAGATAGGCTGTTCAAGGAAGGTAGAAGAGGCAGAGAATAAGATCAAGATTCTTTAATGATTTTATTTCCTTAATTAGATAAAATTTTATTTAGAAACTTGTTTTATTTTTTTATTATTTTCTTCCTAATATTTATTTCCTAGTCTGATTAGGAATACATAACTTAGTTATTAGTAGTTTACTTGGTTTCTATTTCCTCGTTTGATTAGGAACATAGAACTTCTAGTATT
Source organism: Parsonsia alboflavescens (assembly GCA_028571225.1). Taxonomy (NCBI): domain Eukaryota; kingdom Viridiplantae; phylum Streptophyta; class Magnoliopsida; order Gentianales; family Apocynaceae; genus Parsonsia; species Parsonsia alboflavescens. The sequence goes on from JAOXNR010000013.1 coordinate 10,287,344, forward strand.
ATAAACAAGTATGAATGCCTAAGAGCTAGGAGTAGAATTTGCTATCAATAAAATTATCAGAGTTTTATCTCTTTCCTTATGAACTCAAGGTTTTGTTCTTTCTTTCCTTGTCCTTTAACTACTTTATATTGAAGTTTGATTATAGGAGAAGAATTCTATTTTTGTAGTCTTGACCTTTGACGAGTTCAGAAATTACATTGACAAAAGGCCTCAAACTTTGACGGGTTATCCGAAGTTTGAGTTTCCGAAAGTTTTTCAAAATTGTTGTCGTCGCACTGTTCACCATCACTATTCCAACGTACTGTTCACTGCCATTGTTCATCGGTTTACTGTTCATCCGAACTAAAAGTTGCGATTTGTCTTGAGTTCCTATTATTAGATTTCTTCATAATTTCTTATTCCTCAACCCACCACGTCCACTTGCTTCAGTTGGTATCAGAGCAAAGATCCGAGATGTCGAGCGGAAACATAAATCCGATTGTGGCTGCAATTTTGGATGAATTGCGCAGAAGCAGAGAATCGCAAGAAAGGGACAGGGAAGAGCTACGACGAGAGATGCAAACCCTATCAGCAATGGTGCAACGATTGGCTGTACAACAACCAGCCGTTCAACCTGAACCAACCATTCAGCCTGAGCTAGCCGGCGGACAGGAAGGATAGTACGGCAACAGCGAAGAGGAGCTTGAGCCGCCACAAAGAGAATTGATTCCAAGGGGACTACCAAGGGTTGCGAGACGAAGAAATTACCACCCAGATCGTGAGCCAGTAGCTCCGCGTTGGGATATGGGGTTCAAATTGGAGATTCCTGTATTTTTCGGCAGTTTGTCGCCCGAAGAGTTTTTTGATTGGATGAGTTCGGTGGATGAGATGTTTTTGCTGAAGGAAGTTCCCCTTGATAAGAAGGTTTTGCTGGTTGCTATTCGATTCAAGGATAGGGCAGCGCCATGGTGGCAATCTTTCCGTGACCAACGATACTTGGAAGGACTTCTTGTTTTGGATAATTGGGATGAACTGAAAAGGGAGATGCGGAAGGAATTCTTGCCCTACAACTACCGGTAGACTTTGTTTCAAAACTTGCAAAGTTTGGCACAGGGATCTCAGAGCGTGGAGGAATATACTTTGGAATTTTATAGCATAGTGGCGCGGAATCAGTTACGAGAGACTCCAGAACAATTGGTAGCCAGACATTTGCATAGCCTCAAACCGACAATTCAAGATGCTTTGCAGGTGCATACATTTAACACGGTGACAGATGTTCAAACGAAGGCGAAAATTGTAGAAAGGAGTTTGGCCCGAAATAGTAGTAAAAGTGCAACATTCGGAAGGGGACCTATTCCTTCCTCTCAGTCACGAATTACGTCAACCAGCAGCACTCCATTGGCAATAACGGGAGGTCCATATGTGCAATCATCACCGAATCGAAGTGCTGGTCAGCCGAGTCAAGGAACAGGTAATATTCTGAATAGACCTATTTCAAGTAAAGCAAATATTACTTGTCATAGATGTCAGCAAAAGGGTCATTATGCGAATGAGTGTCCAAGGGTCAGGTCTCAGCTATTGATACAAGACGGTGTAGATTGTGAACTTGAATTTGAGCCAGATAATGTCAATGAGGGTTGTGTATTTTCCCCAGAAAATATGAGGGAGGAAAGTTTAATGCTTAGGAGGGTCTGCCTTGCTCCTAAGACAAATGAGGATTGGGAGTGGAGGAATATATTCACCACTCGATGCACCATAGGAAACAAGGCCTGCAAAGTGATTATCGACACGGGCAGTTGTGAGAACATGATTTCATAAGAGGCGGTTCAAAAGTTGCAACTCAAAACCGAACCACATCCTGAACAATTTAAGTTGGGATGGTTAAACAAGGAGATGAATGTTAGTGCGGGGAAGAGGTGTCGGGTTGAATTCTCTTTCGGACCCCAATACTCGACTGTTATCTATTGTGACATAGTTCCCATGGATGCTACTCATTTGTTACTGGGCAGACCTTGGCAGTATGATAACCGGGTGACGTATGACGGCTATACGCCCTACTACATTATCAATACGGGGCCAAAGAAAGTGGTATTGCAGCCTATGAGAGAGAGTCTGGCGGAAGGGAGGAAGACGATTATTTGTGTTCCAAGGAAGGAGTTTGAAGAAGAGGTGAATGAGGCTGAGGTATGTTTTGCACTGCTGTCCACAACACTGGAGGTTGCAAATAGAGTTTCGAATAAATCAGAAGTGCCAGAAAATGTGAGGGAAGTTCTTCAAGAGTTCAGCGATATGCTTCTGGATGACTTGCCACTTAGGCTGCCTCTGATACGTGATATTCAACACCAAATTGACTTGATTCCAGGATCGGTTCTTCCGAACAAACCTCATTATAGACTATCTACATAGCAACATGAAGAGTTGAAGCGCCAAGTAACCAAACTGCTGAAAAAGGGATACATCCGTGAAAGTATCAACCCGTGTGCAGTGCCGGCCTTGTTAGTGCCGAAGAAGGATCGTAGCTGGTGAATGTGTGTGGATAGTAGGGCTATCAACTGAATCATAGTAAAATATAGGTTTCCGATTCCCCGATTGGATGACATGTTAGACCAATTGAGTGGAACGATACTCTTTTCGAAAATTGATTTGAAAAGTGGTTGTCATCAGCTTCGAATCAAACCCGGAGACGAGTGGAAGACTGCGTTTAAAATGAAGGAGGGGCTGTTTGAATGGGTAGTCATGCCATTTGACCTATCCAATGCACCGAGCACGTTCATGAGGGTGATGAACCAGGTACTCACGCCTTATTTGAATAAGTTTGTTGTGGTTTATTTTGATGATATTCTAGTATACAACCGAACAGAGGATGAACATCTATAGCATCTTTGGTTGGTTTTGACCATATTACACGAACACAGATTGTTTGCTAATCGGAAGAAATGCAACTAGATGATGGACAAGCTGGTTTTTCTAGGGTATGTTGTCTCAACGGAAGGAATCCTACCTGACGAAGCCAAGGTTAAGGCTGTCCAAGAATGGCCCATCCTGAGGAGTGTTACAGAAGTCCGATCTTTCCATGGATTGGCGAGCTTTTATCGTCGTTTTGTCAAAGGGTTCAGCAAGATTATGGCTCCATTAACTGATCTTTACAATGCTAAGGAGTTCAAATGGATTGAAGCAGCACAGATTGCATTCGACACTATCAAGGAGCTTTTGACGAGTGCCTGATTTTAGCATTACCTGACTTTGAGAAGGTTTTTGAGGTAGATTGTGATGCGTCAAAGGTAGGAATTGGAGCTGTCTTGAGTCAAGAAGGCAGACCAGTGGTGTATTTTGGGGAAAAGTTGGGAGGAGCAAAACTCAACTACTCAGTTTATGACACAGAATTGCACGCCATTGTAAGAGCACTACAATATTGGAGGCACTACATCATTCAGAGGGAGTTTGTATTGTACTCAGATCACCAAGCTCTGAAGTTCATTCAAGGTCAGCACAAACTTAATGCTAGATATGCAAGATGGGTTTCCGTGCTGCAAGAGTTTACTTTCAATCTAAAGCATAAGTCTGGGGTCATGAACAAGGTAGCTAATGCTTTGAGTAGAAGACAGTCATTAGTCAATGTGATGAAAGTTGAAGCTTTGGGGTTTGAAAATGTGCGAGATGACTTAAGAAATGATGATTATTTCGGAAGTATTGTGTGCGAGGTGGAGCAGCAAAGTCGGTTTGATTATATACTTCATGACGGATTTCTCTTCTGAGGTAATTGTCTATGCATTCCTGATACATTTGTGAGATTGCTAATTGTGCAAGAAATACATGCACAGGACCATTTTGGTAACGACAAGACTGCTAAACTTATCAAGGAAAGGTTTTATTGGCTTGGGATTGAGCGGAGCACTCAAGCATATGTCAAGAGATGTTGGATTTGCCACGTATCAACGGGAGCCAATAACAATCAAGGATTGTATGCGCCACTGCCAATTCCAACGGAATTGTGGAGTGACATTTCTATGGATTTTGTGGTAGGTTTGCCGAGGATTCAGCGTGGATTTGATAGCATCATGGTGGTCGTTGATCGGTTTAGTAAGATGGCTGTGTTCATAGCCTGCAAAACAACCATGGATGCCAGTAAGATTGCCGATTTATATTTCATGGAGATTGTTTGGCGATTTGGTCTCCCTCAAAGCATTGTGTTCGATCGAGATACCAAGTTTATGAGTCATTTCTGGCGAGAACTATGGATGAAGCTTGGGATGGAGTTGAAGTTTAGCAGCCCGTATCACCCACAGACAGATGGTCAAACGGAGACGGCAAATCGAACTTTGGGCAATATGTTGAGAGCACAAGTTAAATCTTTTGGTACTTTGGATTCTATTCTGCCCAAGATCGAATTCGAGTTTAATTGTTCGGTGAATCGATCCACACAATTTCCTCTGTTCCAGATTGTCTATGGCTGAAATCCGAGGAGCCCCATTGATCTTGCTATACCTACTGATGGATCAATTCCTAAGAAGGTGGAAGCACGATTAGCGGATTTGCAATCGATCCATGCAACTGTTAAAGCTAACTTGGAGGGATCATATGTAGCATACAAGGAATATGCTGACCGAACTTGACAGGATGTTCAGTTCGAGGTTGGTGATTTGGTTTGGGTGTCGCTCACAAAGGAAAGATTTCCTTCAGGGGAATTTCACAAACTCAAGGACAGGAAGATTGGTCCTTGTCAGATTCCGGAGAAATGGAGCCAAAATGCTTATAGACTCTAGTTACTTGTAGACTACAACATTTTCGACATATTCAATGTGCAACATCTCTCTCGTTTCCATGGCGACAACCCAAGCTTGAGGACAAGCTCTCTTCAAGAAGGGGAGTCTAACGCAAGGCTGGTAGACAAGCCAGAGCCAGAGCAGCTCCCAACAACCATTTTACGTCGGTTAGAATGATTGAAACGTCTTCCCCCAAAAGAATCGAGATAGGCTGTTCAAGGAAGGTAGAAGAGGCAGAGAATAAGATCAAGATTGTTTAATAATTTTATTTCCTTAATTAGATAGAATTTTATTTAGAAACTTATTTTATTTTTTATTATTTTCTTCCTAATATTTATTTCCTAGTCTGCTTTGGAACAGAGAACTTAGTATTATAAATAAGGATGAATGCCTAGGAGCTAGGAGTAGAATCTGCTATCAATAAAATTTTCAGAGTTTTATTTCTTTTCTTGTGAACTCAAGGTTTTGTTCTTTCTTTCCTCGTCCTTTAACTACTTTATATTGAAGTTTGATTATAAGAGAAGAATTCTATTTTCGTAGTCTTGACCTTTGACTAGTTCAGAAGTTAGATTGACAAAAAGCCTCAAACTTTGACGGGTTATCTAAAGTTTGAGTTTTCGAAAGTTTTCCGAAATTATGGCCATCGCACTATTCACCGGGGTAATGTTCACCATCATTGTTCATCCGAACTAAAAATTATGATTTTTCTTGAGTTCCTGCTATTAGATTTTTTCAGAATTTCTTATTTCTCAACCCATCACGTGCACCTGCGTCAGCGAGCCATGCTTCATCGCACACAGAAAACCTTGAAATTTATGAAGTTCAGATTTAAATTTTAAAGGATCAAAGTTAACGATTAATATCTAATTTTATTTTTTTAAAAAATAAAATTTTTAATAAAATAAATTATTTTTTAAAAATATATTTGATTTATTATACCTAAAAAGATAAATAAAATCCTATAATATTGAAAAATAAAATTTTTAATAAAATAAATTATTTTTTAAAAATATATTTGATTTATTATACCTAAAAAGATAAATAAAATCCTATAATATTGGATCAAGTTTATTATTTTTTAAATAAAAAAATTTAACCCTATTTTGACCATTAAAAATTTGATAATACATTTCATATAGAATGTATTCTCTTGGCGGAATTCTCCAAAGACTCGTTGCAATGGAACACTTTGATTACCTGTAGTGTTTCAATTTCTGTCAAACAGGAAGGAAGCTCCTCAAGATTTCTACACGAGGTCACATGTAGTTGCTCTCCAGCCATGAAATATGTTGTTCATCTTCTGAGGCATTCCATTCTTCAATATCCAGATTACACAAACTCAAGTACTTGAGTTCCGGGAACTGACCATCAACCATGTCCCATATTGGTCCCGTAAAGGCTTTTCCTTTCAATTCAAGAATCTCTAGATCTTCAAAATTTCCCAGATCGTGAATCTCTGCCCATGGCACCTCAAAATTTGATAGAACCAATTTTTTGAGATATGGAGGAAAATCGACGATCTTACAAGGATAGAAACGATAACCCGCATTGTGCATCACCTCCAATGATTCAAGTTTCTTGAGAAAATCCAATCTGGGAAAGGGATAGTTGTTTCCACAATAAAATATAACTTTCAACTCCACAAGATTGGATATTAGATTCAGAATCATCTCGATATCTTCTTTGTAACTTTGCTCTTAGATGGTAAAGGGATCACAAGTTATCAAAAAGGGAGGACATCTCCCAGATTTTCTCACTGCAGTATCGGGAAGAAATATAACTTCCTACACAGAAATGTCTCAATCTCACCATCTTCATAATCTTGTCCAGCAATAAGTATCCATATGGCTTCCTTGATTGTACTCTACCTTCATCCATTATAAAGGTCTCTAGGTTTTGGAGCTTACTTCAAATTTATCAATGACTAAGACCCTCAAATGAATCAAGGTGAACATTGCAGAACAGCATTTACGAATATATTGGGTTATATGTAGAACTATAAGAAATCTAAAATCTCTGAAATTCAAGACATCCCTGAAAGCATCATAGTGAGAGGAAAGGAGAGACCTCGTACGGGGACCAGAAGGTTTTGATTCAAGAAACTGTCTCCAAAAATTAGGATAGATGCACAGACGATATTGATCATACCCACCAATAGAGGATAAAGTGGAATAGGGATTTTTTTTACCATCTACTTTTAGTATCAAGCTTTCTTCTCGTGCTTTTGCAACAACAAATTCATGTAAGAGATCATGAACACAACTTCCATCAACTCCGCCCAACGGTCTTCTTCTGCACACCGTTACGAGGCTTCTACCGATAAGGTTATTCAAGATATCCTCTGCTACATCCTCTAAGCTTCTTTGGACACACTTCTCAAGCAGGACAAAACCTTCGGCAATCCATAGCAAAATCAACAGCCTCGTGGGGACATTTGTATCCTCAGGAAAAGCAGCAAAATACAGAAAACATGGCTTCAGATCATCTGGCAAATTTCGGTAACTAAGCTTGAATAGCAACATCTTCAGATCGGCTTGTAAATATAATCCTACTCCCATTTTTATCATCCGGGAATGAGGCTTTTATATCATTCCATGCCCGAATATTCCAAACATCATCTATGAAGATGAGATATTTTCAGCCCTTAGACTTGGATACAACTTCCAATCTAAACCATCATCATATTGTTTACTTTCAGTTGTAACTTGAAGCAAAATTTCAAGCAACAATCTCTTTCCGTTATGAACCTGACCAATAGAACACCTTGCATGAACATGGAAATAGCAGCTAACTGAAGAATGTTGAAACACTGAATCAGCAAGAGTTGTCTTGCCCATTCCAGGCATGCCCACAATTGAGATAATATGAAGTTTTGGTGATCCAGTTGTCAGTTGCTCTCTTATTTCTCTGCCTTCTCTCCAAAAATCACAACTTTGGTCATTCTCTTTTCATCTGCCAGTCTCTCTTTGGAACTCCATGCTGTATTGTTTTTCAGAAAAGTAGATTAAAAAATCAGATATTTCATCTTGTTTTGTATAGCTTTGAGCTCTATCTTGATTTTGTTAATATCTTCTATTACATTAGAGTCCCAACATTTGACAGTAGAGGGGATGGTCCCTGCCCAGAAATGAGTCAATGACATATTCGGTTTGGTATGAAATCTCAAGGAAACGAGTCCATTGGCTTTGAAGCTGCTCACATTGGCCTGGCTGCTTTGCAATTGAACTGAAGTCCTCCCATAGGGACAGTAGCTCCTTCTGAACTATTTCAATGTGATGCTGTAAGGGGGAACAAAATCAACCTTATCATGTAGCAGCTCCTTTAGATTCTGGAATAGAGAATCAATAAAGCCCCGTCCATTAGTTTTTGGAAAATCAGACACCAACAACTTTGGAACATATAAGTCATACATTTCTCTTTTATCTTCCTTTGTAACGCAGAATACTGCTTCCAAATCTGAAATTTTCTCATTCAGTTCCAGTTCCCTAGCAATCTTTTCATTTTTCTCATCATTGTTCAGTGAGTAGATAACACATCCAATGTCAATGATCATAGCATTTATATGCTCAGAGAGATACCTGTAAATCTGATCATTATCAGAATGTTGCTCCGTAGATTTATCTGTTGCAAAAAAATGTCATGAGAAATTTCAGCTTGTCCAACAAGGACAAAATTTGATCTCTGTTAGAAGTGATAAAAGTGAGCTGAGGGTTTGAAAGCTCTAGTACATTGTCTCTGAGAGAACCAAGAAAGCAGGTTGAAATTGAAAGACGACTTATCTTCAACTTGAAAAGTAAGAAATTGACATGCAAACAGGTTATAATTTTCTCGGGTAGCCTCTCCTCAACAGGTCAGCCAGTTAGCAACTCTACAACAGGAACAACACCTTCCATGTATGATCCAACCCAATCTGCTGGTGGGTGTGAATGGCATCTGACCTGCCCATGAGACTTGGTAAACGGGATGAGTCTTGGAATCTGAAGAAAGCTTCAAAATACACCCATTATTGGTCCAAAACAGACCAAAATGGTTAATGTAGTCAGCAAAGAAAGCCATGCATTTGAAAAATAGCTCAAAGGAGTTCCCGAAACAATCAATTAGAAGACAGAATATGATACTTCAAAAAAAAAAACGACATCATTAATAAGGACTCATTATTTTTAATTCAGATATCCATTTTAGTATAGCAAAGACTACTTCGTTGACCATCCAAAGGAGAATATTTATTAAAAAGTTACTTAGAAAGTATTGCAATACAGAGAAACATTGTAAAATTACAATCATATTCCACCCAAAAAAAAAAAAAAAAATTCCAACTCAATATTAACCTCAGATAGTTTTTGAGGTTAATATGTATTCTTATGAATAGGAGCCTATAGCTCCAGATAGATTTTAAGCTCTCATGACTTTCTTGAAAGCTTCTCCCAAAGCCCATCTGCCCAAAAAGAAAAATAACCTCAGCAAACTAATTGCAAAGATATTAAAAGAACCAATGTTAGGAGGAAAAAAAAAAAATTACAATACACATGGATATATGCATATATATTTATATACCTTTTTGTTTCATGTACAACTAATTCCTCATTTCTCATTTCCTCTTGTTCTTGTTTGATTCTCATGGCAGAATCCTTAGCTGACGAACTGCAATTAACTAATCTGATTACTTGCAGTGTTGCAACTTCTGCCAAACAAGACGGGAGTTCATTGAGTTTCCCACAGTAGTCCATGTGTAATTCCTGGAGGCATGGAAAATGATCTTCGGAGGCATTCAATTCTTCAATGTCCAGGCTAGACAATTTCAAGTACTTGAGTTTAGGAAATTGCCCATCAATCATCTCCCAAATTGGTCCCACAAAGGCTCGCTTTTTTAATTCAAGAATCTCAAGATTTTCAAGTTCCCCGATCTTGGAAATCTCTGCCCATGGAACTCCCCAATTTAACACAACCAATTTTTTAGGTATGGTGGAAAATCCAACTTGGAAAATCTTCCAAAACACTCAAGAGTTACCGCTAGTGATTCAAGTTTCTTGAGAAAGTTCAATTTGGGGAAGGGATAGCTTGCTTCGTTATCTGGTCCAAAAAATAGAACTTTTAGCTCAGCAAGATTGGGCATAAGCTTTAAAATTTCCTCAATATCTTCTTCATAACCTGCTCTTATATGATAAAGGCAACGCAAGTTATCAAAGAGAGAAGGATCTCCCAGATTTTCTCGCTGCGGTACCGGAAAGAAACAGAACCTCCAAAACAGAAATTTTTTAATCTCAACAAGTTGGATATATCTTCCAGCAACAAAAGGAAATTTGGCCTTCCTAATCGTGATAGTGACTTCTTCATTATAAAGCTCTCTAGGTTCTGGAGCTTGTGAATCTTTAAAATGACCTTAAATCCTTCTTCCGCATAAAATCTATCAATAGCTAAAACTCTCAAATGAATCAATGTGAACATCGCAGGATCAAAACCAGGAATAAGTTGGGTAATATGCAGCACTCTCAGAAGCTTAAAGTAACTGAAGTTCAACAGAAAAGCCTGATTAATGGGAGAGGAAGAGATAATGAGAGACCTCATACGAGGACCAGAGAGGGGTTTTGACTCAAGAAACTGCTCCCAATTACGAGGATAGATGCACAGACGATATTGATCTTGCCATCGATCATGAGCACCAGCAGAGGATGAAGTGGAGGTGTTGGCCTCACCATCTCCTGAGGATAATATTTTCAGCATAAACCTTTCATCACGAGCTTTTGCTACAGCAAATTCATGTAAGAGAT
>JAOXNR010000013.1:10297953-10309905 GCA_028571225.1 Parsonsia alboflavescens
AGACGGGTTTGACTCAAGAAACTGCTCCCAATTACGAGGATAGATGCACAGACGATATTGATCTTGCCATCGATCATGAACACCAGCAGAGAATAAAGTGGAGGTGTTAGCCTTACCATCTCCTGAGGATAATATTTTCAGCATAAACCTTAAGTCTGGATGGAAAGTCTATTATATTATTATTTAAATAAATTTTATTCATGATTTAAGGATGTAATAAAATCTTTATTGAGATCTTAATAGATATTCCTTCCATTACTATCACTTAATAAGTAATTAAAATGATTTATGAATCCATATGGCTTCCTTGATTGTACTCTACCTTCATCCATTATAAAGGTCTCAAGGTTTGGAGCCTGTGAATATTTGAGATGATGTAAAATTCATTTGAGACTTCAAATTTATCAATGACTAAGACCCTCAAATGAACCAAGGTGAACATTGCAGAACAGTATTTACGAATATATTGGATTACATGCAGAACTCAGGATCCTCAGGAAAAGCAGCAAAATAGAGAAAACATGGCTTCAGATCATCTGGCAAATTTTGGTAACTAAGCTACCTTCGGACCGCGTCCTTCTGGATCCTCAAATAGAATTGTCTTCAAGCTTTCTGCAACTTTGTTCCTCTTTTTTCTCTCTCTCAACCGAAGGATTCCAGCTACCAGATCAATCGTTAAGGGAACACCTTTGTAGTTTACAGCAATATTTTGTACCACTGCTAGGAGTTCTGAAGGACAGTTTCTGTTTCCAAATAATTTCACCTGTAACATCCTCAAACTCATTTCTTCTGATAATGGTGAAAGGAGGTTTTTGATACTCTCTAATCCAGATTGTTTAGAATAGCTTTGAGCTCTATCTTGATTGTGTTAATATCTTCCATTACATTAAAGAGTCCCAACATCTGACAGTAGGGGGAGTGGTCCCTGCCCAGAAATGAGTCAATGACATATTCAGTTTGGTATGCAATGCCAAGGAAACGAGTCCATTGGCTTTGAAGCTGCTTATATTGGCCTGGCTGCTTTGCAATTGTACTGAAGTCCTCACATAGGGACAGTAGCTCAATTTGACCTATTTCAATGTGATGCTGTAACGGGGAAACTAAATCAGCCTTATCATGTCGCAGCTCCTTTAGATTCTGGAATAGAGAATCAATAAAGCCCTGTGCATTAGTTTTTGGAAAATCAGACCTTAACGACTTTGGAACATATAAGTCATACATTTTTCTTATTTCTTCCTTTGTAACTGCTTCCAAATCTGAAATTTTCTCATTCAGTTCCAATCCCCAGCAATCTTTTCATTTTTCTCATCATTGCTCAGTGAGTAGATATTACATCCACTGCCAATGATCATAGCATTTATATGCTCAGAGAGATACCTGTAAACCTGATAATCATTATCAGAATGCTGCTCCGTATATTTATCTGTTGCAAAAAATGTGATGAGAAATTTCAGCTTGTCCAACAAGGACAAAATTTGATCTCTGTTAGAGGAAATAATAAGTGAGCTGAGGGTTTGAAAGCTCTAGTAAATTGTCTCTGAGAGAACCAAGAAAGCCCCAGCCAAATTCGTCAACCCCAACAGAATTTCCTTTTGCTGACCTTAAAGCCTTTAGAGCTTTGATATAGATCTCTCTGACATCCGAGTGTGCTAAACTAAACCTCCGTAGCTCTCTTACCATTTGATCATTCATGATCTTGCCATTAACACAACACATATAAAGAAGACATGACAACTTTTCTGCCACAGATTCAACATGAATTATCAGATCTCTCAATTTCTGGAGTTTACTGCCCCTTTTTGAATTAAAAGCAAGAAAATCTCCCATATATCTCATTCTCTTTTGAACAGCTTCAAGTTCTTTGCTCAATGGAGTAGCCAATTCAGCATTACACTTGAACAGAAGCTTAATATTCTCTTGTAGGGAGTCCATATTTTCCATGACAGCTTTATCACTCATGCCAGTGAGGATCTGGAAAGTATGGTGTAAACTTCTTGGATATCAGGATTTAAAAGCTGAAGCATTGCAAGAACACAAAAATCAGACTATTCATGTTCATGGGGAAGCAACAACCTTTTTCTGGTGATGTCTGGATACTTATCTCTGACCAAAGCCATCGTAGGTCCTCATCTGCACTCAAGAATGCACCATGGATTCGAAGGAGGAGAACTTTCAATTTTTCATCTTTAACATGCCACACGGCTTTGCAACTGAGAAACACTTTTAGAAAGCCTGCTGTCAGTCTAAGAGCTTTGACTTCATCTTTTAGAGGGCATATCAAATCCAAATTAGTCTCCACTCCAGCCGTTCAAGTTGCTCTTCTGCTATATGATAAAAGAAAACTCTTATGATATCTTAAATTATTGAACCCCTACCACTTCTCAATTTCAAAGAGTTTTGTTGCGAATACACAATGCCTTGCAACAATATTGAAGGTAAGAATTAAATAAAAAAATGTTGAATCAATAACAAAAATTCTTACCAATTCCACGCACGGACACATTAATTGGAAACATATGTAGCTTGTTGGATTCATTGATTAGTTGCTCTCCTGGCTTTTTTGTCTTGTCTCCAAAGAACACTGGATAATGACTTGCAATGTCTTTTGGTTCTGGATTTCTTGTAGGGAGCTTGCTCAATGAAGTGTCGTGCACCGTCCTGTTTCGAAGATTTTTCAACCCCATTTCTATCATCTTAATTTCTTCAGTGAGAATAAAAAGCTGTACATTGCAGCTCTGGGACGTGCCCAATCTCAGCGAAAATGATGAAATAACATTTTCGGTCTGATTCCTGACACGATTTAAACGTAACATTTGAAATTCAAGTTCTTGTTGCTGAACACGTTTCAATCAATTCCCTGAAAGCTCCAATCAGAGACTGCATCTTCTTTTGAAGAACCTCAAATAGGAACCTCGAATGACCATGGGTCCAGCTCCCGGAGAATTCTTTCACTATGTACTATCTCCAAAATATTCTTCAGGGAATGTATTAGGCCCTGTGAATTAGGTCTTTGAAATTTAGTCTTCGATTGCCAAGGTTTTGGGATAGATTTGTAATATTCTTTTCTGACATATTCCTTGGCAATCATTACAATCTCCTCCGAATTAGAAACTGCCATGTTCCACTCCTTTGCCTCGGCTGTATTTTGCTTAGTATAGTGGAGCGAGCAAAGAAGAAATCCCATATCAATAATAAGAGCACTAATATTCCTAGGAAACAAAGCTTCTACTAGGAGAAATTGGTCATCATGTGCATCTGATGATTTACTTAATGCAAAAGATATGGCAAGAATTCGCAAATCCTCAAGCGGGATAAAATTTTACCTTGGTCAGAAGCCATGAATCTAACCTCAGAAAGCTCCAGTAGGTCTCAAAGAGAATCAAGAAATCCCAAACCAAATTCATCCAGTGCAGCTGAATTAGTTTGCTCCGACTTTGAATCATTTAGAACTTTGATATAGTTCTCTCTGGCGTCTGGCTGTACTGGAATTGGGTTTTCCAGCTGAGATGAAAGATTCATTTTCTACTCATTGGCCACCATATCATTCATCTGGGTGAAGCAACACAGACAAAGAAGACATGACATCTTGGCTATCAGAAATTCAGTATGAATTATGAGATCATGGTCACTCTTGTTCGCATGATCTTTTACCTATATTTGCCTCTTTCAATTCACTGCAACTTTTTGCAGTAGAACTAAGAAAATTTCTCAAAAATCTCATGCCTTGTTGAACGGCGTCAAGTTCTTTCCTCACATTCTAAACCAATTCAGCGTTACATCTCATCAGATCTGCAACATTATTGAGGAGGAGGTCGAGATGTTCCATGACAGATTCACGAGTCATGCTTCTGGTGAATCTCGAGGACTTGGAAAGTATCTTATAAACTTGCCTCGATTTAAAAGCGCTCAAGCGAATCCAAATCAATTTCATCCATGGACATCATCCATCCTGGGAGTTACGGTGCTAATGATAACCGGTCCAAGTTCATCCCAAGTCGTCTTTCTAGATTCCTTTCTACTTTTCGAAAGAGTCTTAATATGAATCAAAAGAACTTTCAAATCTCCTCCGTCTTCAATATTATTCTAATGCTTTCCTTCAAACTTGAGAAGAACTCTGAGAAACCATGCCTTCAGCAGAAAAGTGCGAACTATTTTCTGACGGTGCAAAACCACTATATTCGTCTTCGGCAACCTTGGATAGTCATTGTAACGAGAAGCCATGAAACATCACCACTGTGCTTTTGCAAATTCCTGGACAGTTCTTCACTTTGGATTCAGAAATTCCCCTTATCCCTCAGTTTAATCGAACAATTATGCTACCTCTCATCATGTTAATTTGAATGTCCCATAAACATTTTATCCAAAGCAACCTTATTTATTTTACACCTATGAAGTGTGAATAACAATTTCTTATAAAAATTCTTGGCAAAATGACCCATTTAATCAGAAAAGAGCTAGGAAGGAGAAAGTTCTATCCCCCAACCCAATCTGCTGGTGAGTGTGAATGGCATCTGATCTGCCCATGAGACTTGGTAAACAGGATGAATCTTGGAATCCGAAGGAAGCTTTGAAATACACCCATTATTGGTCCAAAACAGACCAGAAGGAAGCTTCAAAATACACCATTATTGGTCCAAAACAGACCAAAATGATTGATGTAGTCCATGAAGAAAGCCATGCATTTGAAAAATAGCTCAAAGAAGTTCCCGAAACAATCAAATAGAAATACTTCAAAAAAGAAATGACATCATTGATAAAGACTCATTATTTTTAATTCGAATATCCATTTTAGTGTATAGAAAAGGCTACTTCATTGACCATATAGAGGAGAAACATTGTATGGTTAATATGTAATATAGAGGAAGTATTGTAATACATAGAAATATTATAAAATTACAATCAAATTCCACCAAAAAAAAAAAAAAAATCCAACTCAATATTTTGCAGTTAGTTTTTGAGGTCAATATGTAATCTTATGAATAAAAGCCTATAGCTCTAGAAAGTTTTTTGCAATTCATTTTGCAAGTAAGCGGCTCCTATAGCCAGTATGCTCAAAATGAAAAATAACCTCAGCAAACTAACTGCAAAGATATTATAAAAAGCCATGTTAGGAAAAAAAAAAAAATTACCATGACACATATATGGATATATCTATATATATACCTGCTTTATGCATGTACAACTAATTCCTCATTTCCCATTTCCTCTTGTTTTTCTTTGATTCTCATGGCAGAATCTTCAGCTGACAAACTGCAATCCACTAATCTGATTACTTGCAGTGTTGCAACCTCTGCCAAACAAGAAGGGAGTTCATTGAGTCTCCAACAGCAGCCCACGTGTAATTCCTGGAGGCATGGAAAATGATCTTCAGAGGGTTTAAATTCTTCAAGTCCAGCTCAGACAATTCCAAGTACTTGAGTTTAGGAAATTGCCCATAAATCATCTCCCAAATTGGTCCCTCAACGGCTCTTTTTTTTAATTTGAGAATCTCAAGATTTTCAAGTTCCCCAATCTTGGAAATCTCTTCCCATGGAACTCCAAAATTTAACGTAACCAATTTTTTCAGGTATGGTGGAAAATCCAACTTGAAAAATCTTCCAAAACCCTCAAGGCTTACCTCTAGTGATTCAAGTTTCTTGAGAAAGTTCAATTTGGGGAAGGGATAGCTTGCATCTTTATCTGATCCAACAAATATAACTTTTAACTCAGCAAGATTGGGCATAAGCTTTAAAATTTCCTCAATATCTTCTTCACAACTTGCTCTTAGATGATAAAGGCAACACAAGTTATCAAAGAGAGAAGGCATCTCCCAGATTTTCTCGCTGCGGTATCGGAAAGAAACATAACCTCCAAAACAGAAGTTTTTTAATCTCAACATGTTGGATATATCTTCCAGCAACAAAAGGACTTCTGGCCTTCTTGATATTGTCATCTCCATTATAAAGCTCTCTAGGTTCTGGAGCTTGTGAATCTTTAAAATGACCTTAAATCCTTCTTCGGCATCAAACAAATCAATAGCTAAAACCATCAAATGAATCAATGAGAACATTGCAGGATCATAACCGGGAATGAGTCGGGTAATATGCAGCACTCTCAGAAATTTGAAGTAACTAAAGTTCAACAGAAAATCGTCAATAAAGGGAAAGGAAGAGATAATGAGAGCCCTCATACGAGGACCAGAGGGGTTTGACTCAAGAAACTGCTCCAAATTATTTGGATAGATGCACAGACGATATTGATCTTGCCATCGATCATGAACACCAACAGAGGATGAAGTGGAGGTGTTAGCCTTACCATCTCCTGAGGATAATATTTTCAGCACCTTTCATCACAAGCTTTTGCTACAGTAAATTCATGCAAGAGATCATGAACTCGACTTGCATCAACTCCGCCCAAGGATCTTTTTCTGGAAACCATTACAAGGCCTCTGTTGATAAGTTTATTCAAAATGTCCTCTGCTGCATCCTCTAAGCTTTTCAGTTCATTATTTCCTAATTGGACAAAACCTTCGGAAATCCATAGCAAAATCAACTTCCTCGTGGGGACATCTTCATCCTCGGGAAAAGCTGCAAAGTAGAGAAAACATGGTTTCAAATCATCCGGCAAACTTTGGTAACTAAGTTCTAATACTTTCCGGCACTGTCCTTGTGGATCCTCAAGTAGAATTGTCACCACGCTTTCAACAACTTCCTTCCAATTTTCCCTCTCTTTCGCATGAAGGATTCCGGCAATCAGCTCAATAGCAAGGGGTAAGCCTTTGCAGTTTGCAGCAATTTCACATCCTACCTCGACGAGTTCTGGAGGACAGCTTCTGTTTCCAAATAACTTAACCTTTAACAACTCCCAGCATTTTTCTGGTGATAATGGTGAGAGAAGATATTTTGTACTGCACAATCCAGCTTTTGTAGCAATGTCTTCAAACCGGCTTGTAAACATAATCCTACTCCCATTCTGATCATCTGGGAATGACATTTTGATATCATTCCATGCCTGAATATCCCAAATATCATCCATTAGGATGAGGTATCGTCTGCCCAGCAGACTTTGTTTCAACTTGTGATCTAAATCATCATCTCTTTTACTTCCATCACCAACTTGTTGCAAAATTCCAAGCAATAATCTCTTCTTGTCATGTACATGACTAACACAACACCTTGCCCAAACATGGAAATAGCTGGTAACTTGAGAAAATACTGAATCAGCAAGAGTAGTCTTGCCAATTCCAGGCATGCCCACAATTGAGATAATATGTAGCCCTGGCGGTCCATATGTCAGTTGCCCTCTTATTTTCTTAGCCTCCAAACCAAAAATCACAAGTTCAGTTGGCTGTTTTTGTCTTGCAGTCTCTCTTTGGAACTTAGGACTGCATTATCCTTTTGGAAATTAGAATCTGCTGAAATTTGTGTGGAAATGCAAGAAGGATTTTGCAATGAGATGTCTTCTCTTGCCTTGTTTTTTATAGCTTTGATCTTGATCTTGATCGCCTTAATTTCATCAAGGACCTTAAAAAGGCACAACTTGGAACAGTAGATGGGATCAACTGTGCATACAAATGAGTCAACGATAAACTCATTTTGATATGCAATGTTGAGAAAACAAGTCCAATGAATTTGAAGATCCTTGCATTGGCTAGCCTGCTCTGCAATTTTACCAAAATCTTCACTTAGGGACAATAGTTCCTTAAGAACTATATCAATGTGATGCTCTAAGGGGGCAACTAAATCAACCTGGATATTGAGCAACTCCTTCATATGCTGGAAAAGATAACCAATAAAGCCCTGTCCATTAGTTCTTGGGAAGTCAGACTGCAATGACTTTGGAATATGCAATTCATAATTTTTTCTTATTTCTGCCTTTGCAGTCATAAAATTTGCTTCCAAATCTGTTACATTCTTATTCATTTCCAATCCATTTTTTCCTTCATCATTGAGCAAGTAAATAGCACATACAGTGTCAATAATCACAGCATTTATACTCTCAAAGAGATAATTGGAGCTCTGAATACTCATCTGAAGATTTATCCACAATAAATGTAATCAGAAATTTCAGCTCCTCCTACAGGCTCAGATTAGTGTTTGCAAGCTCCAGTATATCAAGAAGGCCCAAGTGAAATTTATCCATCACTATTTCAACTGACTTTGAAGCTTTTAGAGTTCTGATATGGATCTCTCTAAAGTCTGGATGTGCTGGACTAATCAATTAAAACGATAAAAAGTCAAGAAAACATAATTTATGACGACACACTAAATGTAAGTCTTAATAGGATTTCTTTTCTCGATACAAAACTTTATGTATCGACATTATTGATATATCAATACAAGTGTTTCGAGGAAAACAAAATATTCCCCATACATTAAGTGTGTCGAGAAGAAATTGTTTTTAGATAAAAAAAAAATTACTATGAGAAGTTTATACTTTTGATGGTATAATGTGTCGAGAAAAGAAAATTTTTCTCAATGCAATTTACAGTATGAAAATAAGTCTTGAAAGACAAATTTTAAAGTGCCATCAAAATTACAATATTCACTTATACGTTAAATAAAATAAAAGAAAAATATACCTTAATATATCAAGTCTCCCATGATAAGAATTATTTTTTCAACACAATCAAATGATGTGAGGATTAACACTTTAACCGATGCATGTGGGTTGGAAAAGAAAAATCTTTCTTCGTGAGCTTTTGCTATTACAAATTCATGTAAGCGATCATGAACTCTGAATTGCATCAACCTCACCCAAGGCTCTTCTTTTGGAAACCATCACAAGGATTCTATTGATAAGTTTATTCAAAATATCCTCCGTCGCATCCTCTAAGGTTTCCCCCATCCATCATTTCTTCGTAGGACAGAATTTGAATGTTAGAGTTGTTGCTATTATTATTATTATTATTATTTGGCTAACTAAAGATGAAGTTAGAAAATTCTTTAAAAAATTTAGATTATTTTTAGTTGTTCAATCTTTCCAGACTAGAAAACAACTCTCACAAACTTTCTTGATGAACTTTACCTAATGATCCACAATAAGGTGGCCCGAAATAAGACCCACCTTCACAGGGGGGGCAATTCAGGCCAATATGGGTCGGATAAATGAATTACCAAGGGCACCTCGAATGCGGGGTGGCTGTTTAATCCCACGTGAAGGAAAGAAAAAACAATGGAGGGGTACCTTTTTCCCATTGGAGAGCGGTGTTCCCAAATGCCACATTGGACGAAGCAAGAGCAGCGATGCAAAAGGCAGCAACACCCCCACTCTTTCCAAAGCTGTCATGCACCATGTGGGGCGGAGCCCCACGCAAAGTGATTTTTTTTTTACTTGCAATTTCTTTATTATTATTATTTTTTGCTTGCAATTTTTGCCTACAATTTTTTTTTTCTTTCTAATTATATATTATATATATATTTGTTATTTTTTCAGAAAACAAATTTATTTTTTTAGGAAGGGTAAGAAACTACTTCTCATGCCCTTAGTTATATTTTTCAAACTGGATCGAGCCGATCGATCATCAAATCATTTTGAAAGAGGATATTAAATGGTTTTCTATCAAAATTGTTTTTCAAATGAAAAATTGAAATGGATCAATTGGTTAGATCAGTGAACATATGCTGCATTGGTCGATTTTTAAAAAAACATAAAGTGGATCAAATTTGCCCAAATTTCAACAAAATATATATATATTTATATACTTTAATATTAGATCATTCTTCAATCAATTATAAATTTACTCATTTAGTTATTTTAAAATAAGATGATTACTTAAAATATACTTCAGTATTAAATATTAATTAATAAATAAAATATCTTATAATCTTCAAACTTTACCTATACTAAAAATTATCACATTTAAATCCCTATAAAATAGAACTTATGATTATTAATTAAAAAAAACTATTAATATCATATCTATAAATTTGTTTTGAATATCATTGTATTATGAATTTATTATATCTTATATTATTGATAAAAAAATATATATCAATAAAAACTATAATTTTTATTTTTTATTATAATATTACTTGTTTAATTACAATTAGATCTTTAAATCGTGAAATTAGTAACTTCCCAATTCGATGTCCATCCGATTTTTAAAACATTGACTATCAGGGATTGTCCTAGGTTGATTGGAATTTGGCATTCTTTGGCTCTATTTGATGGAGAGTTTTTGCTTTCACTCAACTAGTTTTTGTATGAGATTTATTTTAATAGGAGCATATGATTTGCTCAAGTTTTCAATTTCTTATTAGACTTGTATATTTACTTCTCGATTGATTAATATATCTGTTGATCTTTTTCTCTAAAATAAAAGTAAAAAATCTTGAATTGTAAAAAATTGAAGGTAACATGTTCTAAATAAGTTTTTTTTTTAATTGACATTATTATTACTATAAAAAAAAAGTTAATCACGTTCAATTTTTAAATTTCACTTTAAATCGAAATAAAATATTCAATTCGATAAGAAAGGAGTAATTTTATTCATCATAAATAGGACACAAATGCATATGCCACATCTAAGATGTTCCCAAAAGAATCTTCAGTCTAGTTCCCTCTCTTTCACACACACACTCAATATCTGAGGCTGCAATTAAAAAAGTTTTGTTTGCTGGAAGTAAAAACAAACCTCCATTTCCTTCATGCTTTCCAACTTACATGGCCTATTTGAAATATCAATAATGAATAATTTCATTATCTTCAGAAAGCTGCTGCTACCTTCCTACCAACCTTTTTTTTAAAAAAAAATAATATCTACTACTTTTTAATCACATATAAATATAAATATATATATATATATATATATTTTCTGCATCTCA
Organism: Parsonsia alboflavescens; assembly: GCA_028571225.1. NCBI lineage: Eukaryota > Viridiplantae > Streptophyta > Magnoliopsida > Gentianales > Apocynaceae > Parsonsia > Parsonsia alboflavescens. Next base: position 10,308,759 of record JAOXNR010000013.1, read on the forward strand.
TTTCAATTAAATCAATAATTAATTAATAGATCGAAATAAATCGACAAACTGATGTTGATAACCTTGATTTGGAAAACGTTCAGTATTAGTGTTTGATTTTAGCTACCTAGTTATGTTTCCTTAGATATGTAAAATGATTCATATTCATACCATTAATAATATATATATATATATATATATATCAAGGGGGACGGGAAGTGTGGCCCGAAAAGTAAAGGGGAAAGGGAAGATATTTAAGAAAGAAAGCAAGGTAAAAACATAAAGCAGTAAAGGAATTAAAGCAGTTCAGGCGGCTTGGCCGGTCATAAATATAAAGCAGTAAAGCGGTAAATTAAATAAAAGAGATGTAAGTAAAACAACTCAGGCGGCAGAGCCGACCATAAGTTAATTAATGTAAAATAAGTAGTGAAAATAAATTACAGAAAGTAGTGAAAATAAATTACAAATTGAGAATCTAATCGGGGAGGGGATAGATCGGAACAGGAGAGAGTGAAGTAGAGAAGGAGATACTCAGAATTTCTCTCTCTAGATTGTAGTAAGCTATGGGGAATACAAGGCTTACCAAATGGGAAGTATGGGAGTCTATTTATAGATTAGATTTCGGGTGAACAGTAAAAGTGCTACAGTATTCTGCTACAGTACCCGAAATAGTGGTTGATGATGTCATGGCTGACGTCATCTAAATAGGGTTGATGTCATGGGTGATGTCATCAGTCTGAGAAGTAAAGTAGATCTTCGTCTTCTTCGTTCTCTGTTTCTTTAATTTTTGGCTCTCGAATGGAGGAATCATCTACCTTAGGTGATTCAGCTTTGAGTTCTTGGAGAAGTTTCTCCATATTGGCTACAAAATCTGCTTTAGATGTGGATTTTGCAAGGGTTGCAGCAGCAATAGATCTTTGCTGTAGAAACTGTGTTTGCTGAGTATCCGTTGGGGAGAGATACTGCGGGTTATTTTTAAACCACTTTTCTAAAGCGGGAACATATACATTTTGGGCATTCCAATCTTTCCACCATTTGGAATGTCCTTGAAGAACTAAATAAGGAAGACCAGAATGATCTTCTTCTTTGAAATAAGCAAACTTTTGAGAGTAAATCCAAGCTAATTTGAATTTACTGAAAAATTGTAAAAGTGGGGGAACAACTGACT
>JAOXNR010000013.1:10319652-10342252 GCA_028571225.1 Parsonsia alboflavescens
TCTATATTCCCAATCAGACTAGGAAGTAGAATCCAAGTAAACTACTAAAGCTAAGTATTGTTTTCCTAATCAGACTATGAAATAAAAAAATTAGGAAGAAAACAATAAAATAAAATAAAATAAGTTTCTAAATAAAATTCTATCTAATAAAAGAAGTAAAATTATTGAACAATCCTAATCTTGCTTGTCTACTCGTACTGCGTCACTCAACTATGGCTTCTGATGAAGATGTGATAGTGATCTTGGATGATGAAAATTCAGTTAATCTCTTGTGTCAAGAAAGTAACTGGGTAGTTGATTCAGGTGTCTCATACCATGTAACTCCTTACTGGGGATTCTTTGCTACCTACACTAGTGATGACTTTGGTTCAGTAGGGATGGGAAACAAAACTACGTGCAAGATTGTTGATATGAGAGATATTTGCTTAGAGACCAATATTGGTTGCAAGTTGTTGTTTAAGGATGTCAGACATGTTCTAAATGTTAGATTGAATTTAATTTCAATAGGGAAACTGGATGATGAAGGCTACAGTAATCAATTTGGTGAACAAAAATGGAAGTATTCTCTTGTGATGGCTAAAGGAAAGAAGACTAGCACACTTTATGTGCTTGAAGCAAATTCTACAAGGAGGCCATTAATGTAGTTGAAAAGGAGAATGACATTGAACTTTGACATAGAAGACTTGGGCACATGAGTGAGAAAGGGCCTCAACGTCTAGTAAGGAAGAAATGCATACCTTGTGTGACAGGTGCATCTTTGAAATCTTGTGTTCAATGCTTAGCTGGAAAAACACACAGAGTTTCATTTCACATTTCCCACACACAAGAAAAATGGAAATTTTGACTTGATTTATTCTGATGTATGTCAAATGGATGATAGAACACTTGGTAGGGATGCACTCTATTTTGTAACTTTTATCGATGACTGTTCTAGGAAAGTGTGGGCGTTTGTTTTAAAATCAAAAGACTAGATATTTGATGTCTTCAAGGAGTTCCATGTCAAGGTGGAAAGAGAAACTGGCAGAAATCTCATATGTTTGTGGGCTGATAATAGTGGTGAATATTGAGGATCTTTTGAAGCCTACTGTAAGGACCATGGGATTAGACTTCAGAACATAGTACCTAACACTCGAGAATAGAATGGTGTGGCATAGAGAATGAATAAAACAATTGTTGAAAGAATCAAATGTATGCTTTCTCATGCCAAGTTATCTAACGGTTTTTGGGGTGAAGCTTTGAAGACTACAGTAGACTTGAGCAACCTTTTTCCATCAGTCAGACTTTCCGGGGAAATACCAGAGAAAGCTTGGACAATGAAAAATGTCTCATATAAACATTTGAAAGTACCTAACTATAGGGCTTTCGTTCATCTTCCAAATGATGAAAGATCAAAGTTAGATAGCAAAGCCAACGAGTGCATATTTCTGGGATATGGGCGTGCAGAGTTTGGATATAGATTATGGGATCCAACGAACAAGAAAATTATCATAAGTAAAGATGTATTTTTAGAAGATGAGCATTATGGAGATATAGAGAAAAAAAAAAAAGAAAAGAAAATGAAGCTCTTAATGAGTCTCCAATATATCTAAAGCCATCCTCCACTCCTACAGTTGATGATGATCAAAGGGGAGATACGCAGGAAAATGAAGTTTGAAAATGATGTTGAGGAATAAGAGCCAATTGAACAAATCTAACAAGAGCCTCCACTAGTTGAATAAGGTCTAAGAAGAACTTCAAGACAATGTAAACCAAGGTCAAAGTGTCCTCCTGAAGAATATGTGACAATTAATGAAGTAGGTGAATCAGAAAGCTTCATGAAAGCCATTGCACACGAGCAAAAGAAAGAATGGTACAAAGCAATAAAGAAGAATTGAAATCCTTGTATGAGAACCATACCTATGACTTGGTTAAACTACCAAAGGAGAAGAAAGCTTTGAAGAACAAATGGGTTTACAGGTTGAAAATTGAAGATAGCTCACAACCAAGGTACAAAGCAAGGCTGGTCGTGACAGGTTTTGGTCAGAAAAAAGGTGTAGATTATGAATAAATATTCTCTCCAGTTGTGAAGATGTCTTCTATCCGAGTTGTTCTTGGCTTGGCTGCTAGTTTGAATTTAGAAGTTGAACAAGTTGATGTAAAGATTGCTTTTCTTCATGGCAACTTGGAGGAGGAAAGCTATATGGAAGGCAAAGAAAATCATGTTTGCAGGTTGAGAAAGAGTTTTTATGGACAAAAGCAAGCACTCGAATAATGGTACAAGAAATTTGACTCTTCCATGGTAAACCACAAGTTCAAGAAGACTACATCTGACCATTGTGTATTTGTGAAGAAATTTTCTAGTGACAACTTTATTATTCTCTTATTATATTTTGATGACATGTTGATTCTTGGTCATGATGTTCAGAAAATTGACAGGTTGAAGAAAGCACTCAGCAAGCAGTTTGCAATGAAGGATTTGGGTACAGCTAAACAAATCCTTGGAATGAAAATTCTTCATGATATTAAGAGCAGAAAGTTGTGGTTATCTCAGAAGTCCTACATTGAGAAGGTTCTTGAAAGATTTAACATGAGCAATGCTAAAGCAATTTGTTCTCCACTTGCAGGTCACTTCAAGTTGACTATCCAATAATGTCCTAGAAATGAGAAAGAAAATAAAAAGATGAGCTCGGTGCCTTATGCTTCAGCTGTTAGATGCTTGATGTATGCTATGGTTTGCACGAGGCCAGACATTGCTCATGCAGTAGGTGTTGTAAGTCGGTTTTTTTCAATTTCTGATAAAGAACATTGGGATGGAATTAAGTGGATCCTCAAATACTTAAGAGGCACTTCTAGAGCAGCTTTATCTTTGATGTTGGTAAACCTGTATTGCATTGCTATATTGATGCAAATATGGCAAGTGACATAGACCCCAGGAAGTTTACTTCTTTCTACTTAATGACTCTTGTCGGAGGAGCTGTGTCATGGCAATCAAGACTAGAAAAGTGTGTTGCATTGTCCACTACAGAAGCTGAATACATTGCTGCTATTGAAACTTGCAAGGAAGTTTTATGGATGAAGAATTTTTTGGAAGAGTTGGGTATGAGACAGAGACAATTTGTTGTTCATTGTGATAGTCAAAGTAGCATTCATTTGACAAAGAATTCCACATTTCACTCACGATCAAAACACATTGTTGTAAGATGTCATTGGATTAAAGATGTGTTGGAAGCCAAGTCCTTGGAACTTAGGAAGATTCACACAGATGAGAATGGTGCTGATATGATGACAAAATTCTTACTCAAGGAGAAGGTTGAACCATGCAAAAAGAAAGCTGGTTTGTTGATTCCCCACACATGAGGTGAGGGGGAGAATTGTTGGGTTGGTTAATCTCATTGTGAGGCCCAACCCATCGAAAGAGAAAAAAATAATAATAAAATACATGAATAATATTGGTTGTTGCTTCAATTAAAAGCTTAGACTCTTGAATCAATTTGGTTGGTCTCGGGTGACCAGTAGTGGGACAAAAGGAACACACTCAGCACATGGCAAACACGCACTAGCAATAGGGAAGTTTTTCTTCCATTCTTCAAATCAAGATCAGGAGTGATTTACTTACTGGTTTTAGCTCAAATTTCATCTAAAAGGTCTTGGAGACAAGGTTTTGTTTATCAGTCTTGATTTCATTGACTTTGTATTTTTTATGTTGTTTGGGAATGATGTGTGGGGTAGCCAAATATTGTTGTTGACACTTTGGTGTTTGTATGAGTCTCTAGAGTGCCCCTAGAGCAGACTGTGTAATCCCATTTGATATAATGGAGAATTTGGATGTAGACTATAATCCTGTGGTTTTTCCAGATTTTTGTTTTTCATGTAAAAGTCTTGATGTCTCTTTTTGTGCTTTATTTATCTGTTTTGAATTGCTTGAGGTGACTTGATATTTGGGATATTATTCTATTAACTCATTTTTATAACACAAAAGGGAAGAAGATTATTTTAGAAATTATATTTGAACATATATAAGAGACCCTTCCTTCCCAACAAATAATAATAATAATAATAATTCAATCTACATCACATGGCTGGATGAAATGTTGCTGCAATAAGTTTGACCTGCTTTTCAAATCAAATTGATCACTTTTTTAATATAAAAATATATAAATGATTTGTGGATCGGATTGGGCCGGTTGGTCTGATTGGTCACATCGAGAATCAGTTAGTTAATCAATTCGACTTGAGAGTAAGAATTGATTGTTTCAAAAATTGGTCTTATTTCAACAAACCGTTACGAATCGATTGGTTCAACCAGTGAATCGATGGACCGAATAGTTGGGTATCAAACCAATGGACTGACCGGTTGGGTATCAAACCGGTGGATGTTGGATGTTGAAATGTATGTGATGATGATGTTTGCATTTCAGAAGAATACGTGTTGGATTTTGTTCCCACAATTTTGTCTACTGTATATGTTAAGTGTATTATGGATGTTGACATCTTGCTGTCATTGTACTATTTATTTATAATAATAATGGGGTATATTTTTTTCCTTTGAAATTGAATCTCATTTGACTTTTTTTGAAATTTTTTTTTACTAAATTTATTTTAAATATTTCAACACTAATTTCTTGGTAAGATATTAAATAATTTATAATGACTTTATCTTGTAATTATTAATGTGATAAGATTGGTAATGACTTCATCATTTTCAATTATGCAATAGGGATTTGTATATGCTTTGTACTTTACATTGTTTGGAATTTAGATTGTAGCTTACAAGTTGTAATTTCTAAAATTTTCTATATCTAGAATATTTGATTTCAATGAAAAATGAGATTATGACAGGTTTATTTTTATAAATACTTTATATTTATTGGTTTTATAGTTAGTTATAAATTAATCCTAAATCATCTCATGTTCTTTTCATTTATTTTATGCATATATATTGTTAATTTGACCGTTGATTATATTATTTTGATATATTTCAATCTATAAAATAAATTTTTTTTTAATTATTAAATTAACCAGTTCAATTACCAGTCTCATACCTTTTGAACCATTGAACCTTGAATCAATAACTTTTCTGATTCGTTGATCGATCAATTTTGAAAACATTGATATAAATATATAGAAAGAAAGAAAACCAAATTGTAATTTGTTGACCCCTTAAGAATGTTATTATTTGCTTTTCACTACACCAAATATCATTGTTACTAGTCATTACTATCTTCGTCCTATAAAGATAATTCAGGTTTCCGTTTTTGTTTGTCTCAAATTATTGCCCAGTTCTTTTTTGAGGAGAGGTAGTTATGAGTTAAAAGATTAAATTACCTTCATTAATTCTTCTTAATATCTACTACTTTCAATTTTAATATACTCCATTAAATGTTTTTATGAATTGAATGTAGGGTATAAAAGTAAAATTACTCATGTTAATATATTTCATATTTTATAAGATTTTATAAAGCACTAACTTAAAATTTTGTTTTTAAAATCCAATACAATGTATGAATAATTCATCTAATTTAATGATTTATGGTTAAATTTTGCAAAAACAATATTTATACAAAAAATAGAGCCTATTTGTTTACTATTTTTAGAATTTTTTTTTATTCTAAAAAGTTTAGAGAACAAAAAAACTCGTTTGGTATACATATTTTAAAAAATAGTTTTACGGAACAGTTCTCTAAATGAAAACAACTTTTAGATGATTCCTATTTTTTTCTTTATTTTCTTTTCAAAAAAAATTATTTTACTGGTATAAATTCAACGTTAAAATTATTAGACTTCATCATTGCTACATACTAAAAATATTTTTTATAAAGTTCTATTACTATGATTTTTTAAAAAATATATTTTTTTATTTTAGTGAAAATTTTAATATATATTTTTGTTTTATGATAGTTTTTTCAAATATTTTATTCTATAATTATGGTTTTTTAAAATAAAAATTTTATTAAAAACAAATTACTTTACTTTGTATTTCATATTTTATAATTTCTCGGGTAAACTTTTTAGCATGAAATAAGATGTTATTTATTTGTACTTAAAGTTAATTATGTTATTATTAATCAATTTAATTCAGTTCATAAATTAATAATTTTCTAACTTTTTCTTTTTGTTGATCCCCTTGTCAAATGTTTATATAAAATTTTGTTGGGGATTATATATTGAAACAATTTTTTAAAATGAAATCAAGGACAATTTTAAAAAATTCCTAAATTACCACAAAAATTGTTATAAAAATAAAAGTTGACAAATAGATTTTGTTTTTTTGTTCTTATGTTTCATAAAATTATTCCATAGAATTGTTTTATAAAACAGTTCTCACTAACAAAAAAAAAAATGAAAAAATGAAAACAAGCTCTAAGTCTTTTAAATTCTAGACATTAATTAGCTACACAGCCTTCTATTTAATAAAATGAATTTCTACGTTTTCAATTAAAAATTATTTAACAAATAATAAATTTAAAACACTTTTTAATTTTTATAAAAATTTCTATGTGAAAATTTAATTCATGAAAATTTTTTTGATTGAGAGTTATACTAGTAAAAAAAATATTTCAACATTTAATAAACTACACATCTTTTATTAGATATATTATATTTCTAAAATATTCATCAAGTTGGAAAATATATTGTCTATTATTTCAAAATACTTTTTAAATATGTTTTTTAATTTGTGCAAGGCACAGGCATTCAATAATTTTAATTACTAAATTAAATTCTCGAATAAAATACGCAATCTATCCTAATTTATGGGTCATCATAATATATTTTTTCTTAAAAAAAAAATGTCAATACTACTAACGAAGCCTTTTACATATTTTCCCCGAGGACATTCAAATTCAATTAATTTAAAATTATTAAAAAATAATTGCATACCCTACTAACTATAAATCTTTTATATACTATATTAAGAAGGACATTTCTAATTAAATTACTTAAAAATTACTCTCCTCGTGTAGAAATGAATGTTTCACTTTTACTTGATTAAAAATTAAAAAATACATTTGACTTCCACAAAATTATCAATTTATCATTTTCATCAATATGATTTGTGTTCGTAATTTTGGATAAATAGATATAAATTTTTAAAGTAAGTAAGTTATTATTGAGATTATATATTGGAAATCTAACTTTTCTTGTCATTAATTATATGTCAATCTTGTAATATATAGAATTAAATTATATACTAAAAAGTGAAGTATGGGATTGCATTAGTTCTAATGTGTTTAATTAGACTTATACATGTGATACTCATAATTAATTCAATATGTAAGAGTAATTACTAAATATATCATGATTAACTTATTTAGAGATAATACATTATTTTTAATAATTAATGAGACAATATTTCATATAGATAAAATGCATCATTCAGATTTAGTGTAAAGAGAATCACACTAGTTAATTATAGTAATATCTACTCCATTATAAATTATATAAATGTCACTAAAATAACTTATAATTTAATCACTACACTTTACGATGAATATTATATGAAAAATATAAAGCACTATATATATATATATATATATAGCATCTATCGATATAGATGATGTAACATATACATTAAACATTTAACTAATTATAAATGTATATCGTGCATTTCAATTATAAATTGGCAATAGTAAAGTAATGCATATACAAATATTAACTTAATAAATATGCAAGCAAAAATATATATAATCCATATCATTAGTTAAAAATTTTAACTCTATTAAAACTACATTATATGATCATTTCGACAGATTTGTGAGGGAAAATCTGCAAGTAACGTCTCTCAATTAGCGGAGAAAAATCTGTCAGAAATTCATCACAAACTTTTCAGAGGGATTTTTTGTCGAAAAAATTTGCATGCTAAATCTAAGGTGTCTTCGAAAGTTTTTTCAACAAATTTTCTACCAAAAATTTTTACCTTGGGATATTTGACGAAAAATCTGCAACAAATATATTTTATAGAAATTCTGTAGAAAATTCGCAAGTAAATATTTCATGCGAAAATTTTAAATTTGTGAGAGAATTTCCGTAGGTAAATTATCTATGCAAATTTCCCCACTAATAACATAATTTCTAGCAGTGTGCTATATAAAAACTCTAATAATATACTTATGAAATGGTATTTAAATTTTTGAAAAAGTAATTAAAGGACATTTTAGGAAAAAAAATATTACATTAATTTTTATAAAATGATGGTTAATAACTTATATTTAGTGACGAAAAAAGTACCATGGATTCATGGAAAGGAGGAAGTAGCCTTGCCACATTTCTCAAGAAATTCACCATAATTCCCACCCAATCCCACTTTTCTCTGGAAGTTTGGCTAATATTAGAGATATTGGTATATATATACATATTAGCAGAAATTATGGGAGGCATATCACATACATTATGTGATTGACAATTTGACATCTAATTATCATCTTCTATATTAGGTAGATTTCTCATGTATTATGTGATTGACACCTAATTTTAATCTTCTATTTTAAGTGGACTTGCTAACAATTAGCTTTCATTCTTCTATATATATTGAACAATGATATGGATACAATGTAGAAATTTAGTCCATTTTCATACTGTTTTATGGTATCAGAGCATTGTGCTTAACAACATTTCGATCTTGCATTTTTTTTCTCCATGTAAACTACTGGGCTCTTGCTTCTCATTGAAAGACTTGGATGATCTCCATTTTTTTCTTGGCATTCAAGTGCAATGCACACCGAAAGGTCTATTCCTTTTTTCAAGAAAAATATGTCCATGATATACTTTCTAAGGCTCAAATGGAGTGTCCAAATGCAACTTTCCACACTGTTTGATTCCCACATCTCACTAAGTTCGGAAGATAGTGCACACTTTCACTATGCAACATTCTTTTGCATCATCTTCGGAATCATGCAATATGTGATACTAAGTCCCACATCGGGGATTCTATATGGTTATGGATATATTGATAAGAATGAGTCAAAGTACCCATTATTAACTTGGGATATCTATTTTGGCATGGTAAGAACGGTTGCCAAATAGTTGACTGTGGGCGCTATCAGGCCCATAGTCATGTTTCAGGCTTGAGGGTTTAGAGTGTAACAGTTGGTATCAAAGCATGGTTCTTGAGTAACGTATAGGTATGGGCCTAGTGGGGATACCAGATATTTAAGAGGGGATGAATGTTATACCACGTTCCACATCGTATTGATATCTATTTAGACATGGAGAGGACAGTTGTCAAGTAGTTGACCATGGGTGCCCAACTATCAACCTTATCGACACCTCTCAATATGGTATTACTCTATACAAATACTGACTAGGATGGCTTTAAATATTATCTTATTTTTGTCGATCACTATACCAAATACATCTAGCTATACCCAACTAAACAAAAATCTAAAGTCTCCAAAATATTTCCCAAGTATAAAGCTATTGTGGAAAAATACTTTAGTCAGAAAATAGTTTCCTTTTACTCCGATAAAGGAGGTGAATTTATTCGTCTTAGAGACTTCTTTGCCTCCAATGGCACATCTCACCTCTTAACACCCCCACACAAAACTGAACACAATGGAATTGCCCGCCTGACCCTTCTCCACGTTGCCAAATTGCCCTTTTCTTTCTGGTCTTTTACCTTTCAGGCTGCAATCGATCTTATAAATAGGATGCCAATCCCTTTACTTCAACAAGACTCACCATTCCTGCATTTTCGGTCATCTTTCCAACTACAACAAAGTGCTCACTTTTTGTTGCTTATGCTATCCTTGGATTCGACCATACACACAATACAAGCTCCAATCATGCTCCATCCCTTGCATATTCCTTGTTTATTCTCTCAGCAATAGTGCATACAAATGCCTTGATAAAATTACCTCCAAGATCTACATCTTGTGTCATGTAGAATTGTTGAAAATGATTTTCCTTATATGTATCTTATAGAAGCTACATCTCCTAAAATTTTTTTTAAATGTTATTGATACATGAGAGCCTCACCATCATATTTCAGACCCACCCTCCACCATGGTGTCTTCCACCAAAGCATAAAATACTCCCTGAACTACACATAGCACTCCATTTGCAAGTCTACAGGCTGCTCTAGCTCCTCCGTGTGAAGCTCCTTCATCAAATGATCATTCAACTACCTTCGCAATAGATTTTGATGCACCTACTCCTCCAATATTAGCAACAAAGAATGAGAACCACCATCTAATGACCATAAGAGTGAAGAACAATATTCATAAACCAGTTCAGAAGCTCTGTCTCACCACTATAGCCTTTCCCAAGTTAGAAATTTCGCATATACCAAACTCTTTCCTGAAGGCCCTCCTGACTAGCACTAGAAGTCGGCAATGGATACTGAAATCTCTACTCTTCAAAAACAAGGTACGTGGGTTTTGGTCTCACTTAGTTGCCCAAGGGTAAACCCAAAGAATTGGTGTTGATTGTTGTGAGACATTTGTGCCTGTGGATCTTGTATTCAGATCATTCTCACTATTGTTGTCACTCACAATTGGGAATTATGACAACTTGTCATCAACCATGCCTTCCTAAATGGGCAGTTAGCTGAAGAAGTGTACATGTCTCAATCGAGGGGATTTATTGACCTTATAAAGCCTAACCATGTCAGAAGGTTAAATAAAGCCATTTATGACCTCAAACAAGCTCCACGGGAGTGGTACAATGCTTTGAATAATTATCTTTTATCATTATATTTTGTTGTTACTTAATCTGTTTATTGTCTGTCTGTATTCTCTCATAATGGCACTATTATATATATGGTTGTGTACGTCGATGATCTGATTATTATAGGTAATAATCCTCAAACTGTTGATCGCTTCATTAAGCTACTAGGCTTTTGCTTCTTATTGAAAGACTTGGGTGATCTCGATTTTTTTCTTGGCATTGAATTGCAACTCACACCGAAAGGTCTATTCCTTTCTCAAGAAAATATGTCCTTGATATACTATCAAAGGCTCAAATGGAGGGTGCAAATGCAACCGAAACACATTTTGATTCCCACATCTCACTAAGTCTAGAAGATAATTGCACACTTTCATGATCCAACACTCTTCCGCAACATCCTTGGAATCATGCAATATCTTCTTCTCACACGAGGATACTCGGTTTGACATAGCTTATCCCAACAACAAGCTTGCTCAGTTTGCACACAACCCAACTGTTAATCATTAGGTTGCTCTCAAGCAAGTTATGCGTTACCTTATCAACATCTCTCACTATCGTATTACTCTGCACAAACACCCTTCTCTTTTCCTTCATTCATTTCTAATGCAGATTGTGCGACAAATTGTGATGATTGCTCTTCCACTAGTGCCTACATTGTCTACTTGGGTGGGGATCCAATTTCTTGGAGTTTTAAGAAACAAAGAAGCATTGCAAAGTCCTTAACAGAAGCTGAATATAGTTCTACTGCAGTAGCCACAGCTAAACTTCGTTGGTCCACACTTATGCATGAATTGTCGATATCACTTTCAACACCTCCAGTTATTTACTGAGATAATTTGGTGCTACATATGTTGCTGCCAATTTTGTATTTAACTCTCGCATGAAGCATATTGAAATAGATTACCACTTTGTTAGTCAACTTATGCAATAGGGTTTACTTCATGTTTCTCATGTTGGGAGTGCTTATCAACTTGCAGATTTATTCCTCTCTTTGTGAGTCTTATCACTTCAAAATTGGCTTATGTGATCTCCTAACATTTTGAGGGGATGTATTAGAGCTATTTTTATATATTAGAGATCTTTAGAGATATAAGTATTAGGAGAAAAGCAAAATGATTAATTTGGTCCCAAAACTTTCTTGTTTTGATCATATAGGTTCATATATTTTTCTTATCTTTTAAAGTTCCATAACTTTTTTTGTTTTGGCCAAGTACGTCCATATATTTTTTTTAATCTCTTAAGGTTCCATAACCTTTTACCAGTGACTAGACCTGTCAAAAAGGGTTAGGGCCCATAGGCCAGGTCCTGGCCTTGTTATGTATGGGCTGGACTAGGCTTAGTAAATGAAAACCCTTATGAAACTGGACCTTGCTGGGTTGAGCCCTTTCAAATTAGGGTTGGGCAGGGCTGGACAAGCCTAAGGGATTTTTTATTATTTATTATTAATTTAATAATTTATGTTATCACCACTATCATCATTCATCACCCAGTCACGACTTCAGTCCCTCTAACTTAGCTCACCACTTGCCAGAATCACACGACTTTGCATTCCACTCATAGTCACACCGTCGTCGTCAGTACCTCACCTCATAGACACGGTACCTGAGTACCTCCTCGGTGTCACCCACCGCACAGTTTCGTGAATCCATGATTCTTAGCCCAAATACAGTAGCAGAAATTTGGAGTGTCTCAACCCAAATACAGTAGTAGAAATCAGAAATTCATGCAAACAAGCATTAGAACGAGACCTGAAAAAAGCTGTTGTATCATCTTCCTAGCTGAATCCCTTACATTCCTTAACCCTAGCCAGATTCGTAGACTCGCATCACAAATTTGCATCAGCGATGTAGATAGACTCACGCATACAGTCACACTCACACAAACACTGGACTAGACTGGAAACCTAACAAGCATTTGGGTGCTTTGCAGAATCTTCAAGGACTGCATTCCTAAAATTTCTCAAAATCTACTTCAAGGTACTTTGCAGCTGACCATTACCATTATTTAAGCCATTGAAAAGGTTTTTTTTTTTTTCTTTTGTGTTTTTTTTTATTCTGTTCTTAGTGGGTTTGCATAAAAAATTATTATTTTTTGTGTGTTTGCATAAGAGATGAATATTGAGATTGAGAATGATATGGATTATAACACTGAAGATGTAGAGATTTTGAGTGAAAATTTATCTACAAAAACTATTTCCAATTCTATAGAGCCTAAGAGCAATGAGAAAAAAAGGCCAAGAAAAGATTTTTCATTTGTGTGGACTTATTTGAAGAAAATTGGCAAAATGGAAAGATGGAATAGAAAGAGCATCCTATATTGGTTGTGAGGAGCAATTTAAGATAGGTGCAACATCTAAAGGTAGTTATTATGGTACTTCCCATTTGCGACATTATATCTAGAATTGTAAACATATTAATAGAAGGTCTTTTAATCAACATTAAATGGTTCTGGATTTTGAAGGCAAAGCTAAGATTGCTAAATTTGATCCTAAATTGTCTCGTGATCTTCTAGCTCAGGCTGTAATTAAGTATGATCTACCATATTCTTTTGTTGAATACGACATAATTAGAGCTTTTGCTAAGTCTTTAAATCCTGATTTTGTGATGATTTCTAGAAATATAATTGCATTAGATGTGCAAAAAATCCATCTTAGAAAAAAAGAGAAATTGAAAGAATTGATGGGTAAGATTCTGAATAGGATTTGTTTGGCTTCCAATTTGTGGATAGCCTCTACGTCTGAAGGTTATATCTTTGACTGCTCATTTTGTCAATGAAAATTGGAAATTATGTAGTAAAATAATTAATTTTTCTCGTATGCCTCATCCACATACCAGTGATGAATTGACTTCTACTGTGTTTAGTTGCTTGAAGGAATGGGGAATTGAGAAAAAAGTGTTTTCTATTACATTGGATAATTCTTCTTCCAATGATTGCATGCAAGGTATTTTAAAAAGTCATCTTCATTTGCAAAATAGTTTGCTGTATAAGAGCGAGTTCTTTCATGTACGTTGCTGTGCTCATATTTTAAATTTTATTGTTAAAGATGGTTTAAAAGTGGTTAATGATGCTTTGTATAAAATCAGAGAGAGTGTGAAATATGTAAAGGGTTCAGATGAAAAAGTTTAAAGAATGTGTTCAACAAGTTGGAATTGGGATGAGACTGTTAGCTTACGATTAGATGTGGCAACTAAATGAAACTCAACCTATTTGATTCTTGAAAGTGTTACAAAGTATGAGAAAGCTTTTGAAGCCCTTTATTTTGTGGTTAGATCTTACAATTACTATCCAAGTGAGGAGAAGTGGAATAGAGAAAAGGTAATTTGTAAAGTCTTAAAGCAATTTTATGATATTACTAATTTGATGTCTTGTGCTTCTTACTCTACTTAAAACTTGTATTTCATGCAAGTTTTTAAAATTGAATCCATGATTTTAGCACATTTGGATAGTGAGGATGAGGTTATAAAAGGTATGGCTTTAGAAATGAGGATAAAATTTGATAAATATTTGAGGGATTATAGTCAAATACTTGCAGTTGAAGTTGTTCTTGATCCAAGGTACAAGTTTGGCTTTGTAAAGTTTTGTTACAAAATGATTAATGCTTCTACATGGAATGAGAATATAGAAATTTTAAACAGAAATTTGACAAAACTCTTTCAAGTATATGAAAGATCAAGAAATGCATCTTCAAGTGCTACAAGCATTTCATGTAGTTCAAAGCAAGAGATTATAAAAAGTGAAAGGCTAGTTTTTGTTCTTGTTTATATATTTTTGTATATAAATTTTTTTAAAAGGTTTTTTAGTTGATAACAATTAACTTTTCATGTATCTCTTTATGTCCTTAAAAAATTCAAGAGTTTAAAGAATTCCAATAAGGCATATCAAGTGTTGGTAAATCTAAATTGGACATATATTTGGTGGAGACAAGACTAGATTTTGATGCTTTTCGGAGTTTGGATGCACTTACTTATTGGAAGGATAATGCTAAATGTTTCCTTGATCTTTCTATAATGACACAAGATGTATTGAGTATTCCAATCACTACTGTGGCATCTGAATCTGCTTTCAGCCTTGGTGGACATGTTCTAACAAAATTTAAAAGTTCTCTTCTTTATGAACATGTTCAAATGCTTGTTTGCACAAAGAATGGATTGCATGGATATACCTTGGCTCCTAATGGTATTTATTCACTTTTTTTCCCTTTGATTATTAACTTAATATTATAACTCATAAATGTTTTTTTTTTTTCTTTTATGTAGATGAGGGTGATGATGATAAAAATCTTGTGATCCCAATAATTTCACCACAAGAGTCTTTTGTTGCAGCTATTGAAGACCTTGATTCTTGATTTGGGATTGTAATTTAAATTCAAATTATTTTGAAGGATTGTAACTTGAACTAAAATTATGTTATGTGTTTTGAACTTTTGATATTTAGAATTTATGTCATATGATATTAGAGTTAGATTTTATGTCATATATATTTTTATATCTTGTTTTAGGTTGGTTGTTGTTTTAAATTCATATAAATATCTTGAATGTCAATATATGTTGTCTTAGGTTGGTTGTTGCACCATCTTCTGTTAGTATACGTGAATGTCCAGTGGTTGTGTTCCACTGTGAATGTCCCGTTGGTTTTGTTCCACTATGAATGTCCATTTGGACTTGAGAATCAGTTTGACTTGGGTATAAGTTCGAGCAGTGGAGAAGGGAGATCACTGACCAGTTTGACTTAGGTACAAGTTTTCTATCAATGTTTTAGTTGAAAAATTTACCATTAGTCTCATTTTTGATTTGTCTCGTGAAATTCTCTTTGAAAGGCATGCAAAGCTTCCACTAAAAGACAAACTCTTGCACGTTTAACTTTTGCTATACTTGGGTAATTAGGAAGGAAGATTTCTATTGACCAGAGAAATTGCTTTTGTTTCTTTTGTCAGGATATGCTCTCGGAGGCTCTATTATGTTTTGGAACCAGCTCTACAAACATGGGTGATGCAGAGAACCTTTAGGCTGATGATGAAGTATAAGGCTTGCTTCCTTATTAATTGGATTTACATTTGATCTGCGCAATTAAAGTGTTCCATGTTTTGTATATATTTCTAGCATGGATAGGATTGAAGGTGGATAAGGTGGTGTAAGAGGGTATGGGTGTTTACTTGTAAGGTTTGTATCTAAAATATTCTCGAGTGGCCATGTATAGATAAAATACTGATTATAGGTCGTTATTCAAAGAAAATTGCCATGGAGGTTTCAATATTTTTATTTTGGTATGGATGCATTGGATCAAATTGTCATCTTGGATATGTGAAGTCACAAGGATCTTTATACTCTTTCTGCTTGGATATAACTTGCAAGTTTTTAATGAACAGTTGTTAACTTGTGGTTTCCAATATTTTTTGGTTAAATTTCATAGATTTGCATGACTTCCATATTCCCTATGGGCAAAAAGGTGAAGGAGTGCACCTCGCTCGTTGTTGATTCAATAGGCTTGAAAGATATACCTAATTTATTATGATTGTACTATTCTTAAGTTTTTTTTTTTCTTCAAATAGTGGACAAATTTTCTTTTACTATTTTTGTAGCCACTGCAGAAATACGTCATTAATTACAAATATTATATATTAATATTATTTAAATATTAAGAAATCTAGAGATGGGGGCCATTGGGCTTTTAAGGGTTGGGTTAGGTTGGGCTTCAATATTATTGGCCCTTCAAGACAGTCCTGATTTTCTAGGGCTTAGCTGGGCTGGGCTGGGCTAGCCCTTTTGACAGGTTTACCGATGATCAATTAGGTCAAAAAATAATATAAAATTATGAGACCTTAAAATATATATATATATATATATATATGAACGGTTTTGCTAAGGCGCGCTCACCTTAATGTGCTCTCCAACCGTTACTGTAACGGAATTCTTACTACAGTACTCATGCAGCCAACCAAGTGGAGCAAGAATTCCGTTACGGTAACGGTTGGAGCGCTCCTTAGCAAATCCGTATATATGAATACTTTTGTGTGCTACATAGCACACAAATTCACATGTTACTAAAAAAAAAAGTAGTAGCAATCTTCTGTGACGTCGATTTTTTTACAGATTGAAAAAAATCGACATCGTAGAAGATTATTGCTACTTTATCCATTAGTAACACACGAATTTATGTGCTATGTAGAACACAGACGTATTCCTATACATATTTTTATATATAAAGATATGGACCTATATGATCAAAACAAAAAAATTATAGGACCTAGTTGGTCATTGATAAAAAGTTATGAAACTTTAAAAGATTAAAAAAAAAAGGGAAATACATGATCAAAATTAAAAAAGTCACATAACCTTAAAAAAAAAAAAAATGAAAATGCATAGTTAAAATAAATAAGTTATGGGACAAAATAAGTTATGAGATATATCCTATACATTGTGTGATTGACACCTAATTCTCATCTTTTATATTAGTTAGATTTCCCATTCATGTGATTGATCCCTAATTGTAATCTTCTATTTTGGGTAGATTCGTTGATAATTAAGGATACAAACGAGTAGAATTTTTTTAAAATGGATAAGTCGAGTTCGAGTTGACTCGAGTCGAGATATGATCGAGCTTGAATTGAGTCTGGAGTCAAGCTTTGATCATTTTCAATTAAATTTTAAGTTTGTAAGTTGATTCTGAAGTAAGAATTTAATTTTTATATAATATATTTTATATAATTTTATTTAAATTATAAATAATTATGTATATGTTTTTAATAATAAATACATTTTATAGTAATCTCTTGTAAGTATATATATATTTTTAAAATTATATTAAAAAATTAAAAAAATTATTTCAAGTCGAGTCCAGCTCGACCCTCCAAAATTTCAGCTCCCGTGTACATTTTGAGATCAATTTTTTTGGCTTGCCTAAGTGCACCTCTATTAACACTTATCTCTCTTCGTTTTAACACCTCTATTAAAATAATATATTGGAAAGATGATGTCACTGCAATGTGGAAATTCAGTCCATTTTCATACTGTTTTAGCTAAGCTCCTTCATCTCAACTTCCCTTTTGGAGGTTGAGTGAAATTCCAAAACTGAGATTTGGATATCAAATTCTTTCTTGATTTGCCTAATTTGACCATTTCATATGCCCTACTCTCTGACATCTGTAAGGCCAAGGGGATATATTCCAAGAAATGGCTTTACTGATTTCTGCACTTGCTCCACCATTCTTTTCATCACCATTATCATCTCTCTCCTTGAAAATTTCAAATTTTCATTTTGTTGCTCCAGTTCAGATCCGTATTCAAGTGAAGAAACGGAGCAATAGGACTGGAGCATTCACTGCGGCAGCCAATGATGCAGCTCAAATTGATAAGCCCTCTAAATTAGTTACCTTTTTAGGAAAAGGGGGTTCCGGGAAAACAACTTCAGCCATCTTTGCTGCTCAGGTACATCACAGCTTTGCAGTTAATTACGTGCATCTGTAGAGAAGCATGTTAGAAATTTCATACAAGCTTCTTAATCTTGGTCTTGTTATGCAATTGCCGAAACTTCTTATTTTTCTGCTGTTTTTCCTTCCAAAAATCTTCTCTTCATAATAGTAGATTCTTGAATCCATTAGCTATATGTAAAGATATTAGCTATGCGGAACTACTTGGCGGATTCACTATGGCGGCAACTGTCCACAATGTCTGTGTGCCTTACCTGTAATTAAGAATAGATATCATTAATTTTGCCCCTGCAAAAGTTGGGAAATTAAAAAAAAGGTGTCAGTAGTTTTGTTTTTAAGCAAGAAAACACATTGATTGAATACACATTGTTTGTTTATCGTATTTCAATTTCTTTCAGGTCTTTTCTTTGTAACCTTATTTTATAGAATTAAAAGACATGTGTTATACTATTTTTAAAATCTAGCTTTATTGGAAAAAAATTGCAGCTATTTATTTTGTTAGGGAATCTAATAAGTTTGTATACTTTCATATGGTTAATCTTAGAGGAAAGAAGAAAAAAAATTTTTCTGGTTAGTGCACCAAAATTTTAAAGCCTTTCTAGAGGACTATTGCTTTGTCCCACTAGAATGAAACTCTTGATCTGCCCTGATGGCACATATTTGTTTCTTGGGCTGTCTATGCTGAGCCTAACATATTTCACAAATTACAATCCTATGTTGTTGAACCGCAAGAAATTGTCATTACAGATTCCTTAAGCAAAAGAATTTTCAAGTAAAATATGATCCTTTGTGTTTGAATCAGAAGAAGTCTGTTTAGAGGTCCTTAAGGAAAGAATTGAAAGATGATCATGTTTTTTCCATTCTAATGGAATTTGTTCTTCAAGGCTTTTCTGGTTTTTCCTGGGTACCTGCCTTTTTCCGTGTTTGGGAAAGATCCTCTTTATTTCAAAAGAGTTAATGCATAATTTTTAACATCTTGCATTGGACTAAAGTGAAAATCTCATTCTTTCGGTTAATGCCATGAGCAAAATATCTAAATTTGATCATATTCACACTGAAATTCATAAGGGCTGCTCTACCATAGAAGAATAAATATGTTGTTTTTTGTTTTGTTATGTTTCTACACTTGTCTGCATGTTTTTGGCTTCTATCCTAAAGTGTGATTCTTGCAATATTCTCAAAACCCTTTTTCTTTGGTGCTCAGCATTATGCCATGGCGGGAATTAAAACATGCCTGGTGATACATTCTCAGGACCCTACAGCAGAATATCTCCTGAATTGTAAGATTGGAACATCTCCTATCCCATGCAACACCAACCTTTCTGCTGTTAGATTGGACACCACTAAAGTGTGTTTGCCTTTTACCCTCTTCCCTTGTCTTCCATTATATCAAGGCTTTATAATATGTTAATTTAAAATTAATCTGCTTTCTGCCCCAGATGTTGCTTGAACCTCTCAATCAGATGAAGGAGGCAGATGCTCGGTTAAATTTGACCCAAGGATTTCTTGAAGGGGTGGGTATGTAACATACATTTTTTTGGTATATAAGTTTGGCCATAAAAAGGTGTTGCTTCCCTGTAGTTCTTCAAACTTGTTTAGGGCATCTTATACTCATCTTCTTAATGTAGTAGGTTGTGGGAGAAGAGCTTGGTGTTCTTCCTGGCATGGATTCTATTTTTGCAGCCTTGGCATTGGGTAGGCTAGTTGGAATTTTCACAAATGCAGTGCAGAGTAACAGTCAAACAGACAAATTTGACATCATAATATGTGATGGCATCAGCACAGAGGAAACAATAAGGATGATTGGTGCTACCAGCAAAGCAAGGTTTTGAGAGTTTCCAGTCAATCATCCCAACTTTCTTAGCTTGTTCCCATCCTCCTCAGCACCCCTGCACCTCAATAACAAATGCACAAAAAGGAAAAAGGCTAAATGAACAGAATAAACATGTAATCATCTATAATTGTGCAGATTGTACTTGAAATATTTGCGGAAATTAGCAGAGAAGACAGACATTGGGAGATTGGCAGGGCCCTCTCTCCTGAGACTTATAGATGAAGCTCTAAATTTAAGCAATAGGGCTGCCAATCTCAATGGAAAATTGAGCTCAGAAGTATGGGACTATCTAGAACGGACATTGGAGGTATGTGGTTTCAGATTTTGCTTTCCCTGCATTATTGCATTGGTGAAAAGGTACAATTGACCGTGCGCATTGCAGAGAGGATCTTCTGTCTTTACAGATCAGCAATTGTTTTCCTGTTACATAGTTATGGACCAAGAAAGCCACCTGTCTCTAAATTCTGCATTACGATACTGGGGTTGTGCAATCCAAGCTGGAGCAAAGATTTCTGGCGCATTTGCTTTTGCTTCACCAAATGTAAGTGCTGAATTGGCAGAGTTGGTGAAGAAGAACTGCTCACCCTTGCCTTTTGCATGTGTTCCATACATCTCCTCTTCTACCCATCCAGATTGGAATGAGATTTTACTAAATTCTCATAGTCAAGATGCAAGGTGTCTTCTATCTCTTACAAGTGAGAAGACACAAATCCCGGAACCAGTCAAGTTTGATCCTGCCAATAGATCCATTACACTTCTCATGCCAGGTTTTGAAAAGTCAGATATCAAGCTATACCAAGTATGTCCCTGTCTAGGATTTGCTTCTCATTTTTCTTTGGCATGTTTAAGTTTCCGTTGCATCCAAATCTTCTTGCTAATATTCCATACTACATAATTGCTGAAAACTTTAGAGTTGGTCTGAATCGATGAAAAGATAAAGGAACGTGGAAATCATTTAGAAGAACTTGTCAGAAGTGCTTTTAGCACATTTGTTCATTTTCTTTTGTGGCTGCATTCGCAATGTTTCTTGTGAAACTGATAGTTATAGTGAGATATAATTTTAGATATGAATGAGAAGTGTCTCTTCTAACTGTATGTTGGCCCATGAGAAACTGAGGTGAAGAAAGATATTTGAACTTTCCTAGTATGTTTACGTTTGATGTTGTAGCATCAAATTGAATGTTGTTTTTGAACACCCTTTTGTGACATCTTCTCGATCCTGCAAATTTAACATAAATGTATGGAGGCATTGAGTTTTCATTTCTAACGATGCAGTTTAGGGGAGGATCTGAGTTGATGGTTGAAGCAGGCGACCAAAGACGTGTTATTCATCTGCCGACCCAACTACAAGGGAAGGTTGGAGGGGCCAAGTTTACTGAGAGAAGTCTTGTGATCACAATGCGATAGTTTTTGCATTCTACACAATGAAGTTTGGTATGTAAAATTTAGTTTTTCAATTAGCCATGTAAGTCTTGCATGTGACTTCCACCAAATCAATGAGTAACTTCAAAATCAAATGCCTTGAGTAACCATCAATTTGCATTGAAAATCCACTAAATGTGAACCTATACAACTTGACAAGCCTTTTTTTATTCCCTAATTATGTTATTAAAATTTTTAAAACAAACAAAAAAGGTGCATTTGTAATATAGAATTCGAGTTACAAACTTACAATAGTGACATCATGTTTCTTGGATTTATGCATGTCAGGAAATACATTATTCTAAATAAAATAAAACATAGCCCTGAAAATTGTCAAATGAAATCCTCCCAAACGAAAGTATAAGGTATTGATTTATTATTTATTGTTCTCTTTACTATGATCTTTAATAGTATTTCTTGTTCGAATTTTAAGATGGTTTGATTAAGAGGGCTTTTGGTAATTTGATTAAATAAATGCATAATTTTATATTCCTAAGTGAAGGTAGTAATTTGTGTATTTTTCAGTTATTTGTTTTAATACCAGGCATGATTAAGAGTTGAGGAAAATGAGATATCTGAATTTACTTCAATATGCATATAACAAACTGAGTGACTGTGGATTGAAGTCTGTTGCAATGTATTATGTAGGTGAAAATTTATGGAAAGTCCAAGAATTCATACCTGATAAATGGTTTTATAGTTTTGTCCAACATGAGTTTTGAGTCAATGCTTTCAAAATGGTGTGGGGCGTTGAACTATAATTGAATTGCAATTACATCCTAGTATATGATATTATATCATAATTTATTATGAAACATAAAATTGATTAAACAGTATCTCTAATCATGAAAGATTAATCACCAAGGATCAGATTAGAGAAGTAAGCATCATTTCCTCCATTTAATATTCTCTTTCATTTATTGTAGAGAAAAAGAAATGTAGTTGTAAATGAGAAGAAAATAAGGGTATTTTTTGCATTATATGGTTGCAATTAACGATTCTTGATGTGTGAAAAGGATCGCTAACCATGGAAGTATATAATTTCCTTCAATGTTATTACCTCTAATCTTTATTGCCCTGATGTTTTGATATGTATTGAGTGTTTGGCTCTAGTCTCTAACAGACTTTTGGCTAATTACTAATTAATTTACAAATTAATCAAAAGGTTTTCAGCAAATGGTACATCTTGTTGAAGTAAGGGAATTTTATTATTTCATTATCATAATACACTCGGAAATAGTATTAAACTTATTAGATCATTTACATATAATATAGCT